>WOVY01009408.1:1455000-1995045 GCA_013436015.1 Rhipicephalus annulatus | reverse complement strand
CCATTCGCGAAGGCTTGCAGGTGATAATGACAATGATCTCCTAAGATAGCCCAAGATTTTTGAGGCATCGGCAGCTAGTTTGGTAATATGCTCGGTCCAGTTAGTCTGCTTGTAATTACAACGCCCAGGTATCGGTAAGATCCACTTGGGATAACAAAGTCGAGTTAATGAGTACGGGTGGATGACGTTAGTGTGTTTTTCGTGAGACAGGCATGAACTTACATTTGGAAGTATTCGGCCTCATCATCCACTGGGCGCACCAGTTATCAATGATGTGTAAATCTTGCTGTAGTATTAGCTGATCTTCGGGAGTTGATATACGACGGTAGATGACGCAATCATCAGCAAAAGCCGAACCGTTGATGAAATGCCGGAAGGAAGGTCATTTACGTAGATTAAAAGAGGAGCGGGCCGAGAACCGAGCCCTGAGGGACGCCAGAGATTACTGGAGTAGTATCAGAATGGGCACCACCGATAACAGTGAATTGCGACCGGTGGTTAGGAAGCACTTAATCCATGATAAGGTCAGGCGAGGGAAAGTGAAGAAAGTTTGTTCATTAGTCGTTGGTGAGGGACGAGATCGAAGGCTTTTGAAAAGTCGACAAAAATAACATCAGTCTGAAATGACGAATCAAGGTGAGATGACGATTAGTCGTAATTCAAAAAGTTGAGTTTCGCATGCGAGCCCTGAACGAAAACCATGCTGCTTATGAAAAAAGAAAGAGTGATCATCGAGGTGACGAGCAACATGTGAATATATTTATGTTTCCATAGGTTTGCAAGCGATGCACGTTAGTGAAATGGGGCGATAGTTAGATGGGTCAGATCGATTGCCAGACTTGAAAACTGGTACAACCTTCCCAAGTTTCCAATCATCTGGATGAAACCTTCAGAAATGGACTGTTTAAAAAATTCTCCAAAAATTTGCTAGAAATGCTATTAGTAGCCTTTAAACTTTGGCAGGAATATTGTCAGGTCCGATGGAGCTGGATATTTTTAATTTCTTTATCAGATTGCTGATGCCTTCGGAGGTAATGTCAATGGGCGGCATTTTGAAAAATTACATCTCGGCTTGACTGGAATACTATGAAGTGGTTCAGAAGTGAAGACTGAAGTGAAGTAAGAATTCATAACGTCCGCCCGCTGTGGGAGAGGAACGTGAGAACCATCGGAGTTGGTTAAGGATATATTGTGCGTGTTATTTTTAGGGTTGAGAAGTTTCCAAAACTTCTTTGGATTAGTTCGGGCAATGTTAAGCAAGTCATCATGAAAAAATTTCTTTTTGGAGTGCTTCTTCAACAAGTGAGTGTATTCACGAAGGCATGCGAAATATCTGTTCCATTTTGATATTGACTCGCAGTTTTTAGCAGCGCGAAAAAGAACGCTTTTTTCTTTTGAGATAGTTTTCTTTAGGAGATTAGAATACCAGGGTTTGCTGAGCATCGCCTGGAACACGAATAAGGGGGACGTGGTTATCGATAAGGGTTAATAATTTCCGCTTGAACAATAACCAGTTTTGGTCAACTGTTCAGGTAGAAGCAGACAGGGTGAAGGAGACCAAAAATGTATTAAGTTCTGAGTTAATCGTCGAGAAGTTGGCGTTGTTAAAGTCGCGTATTAATTTTTTCGAAGGTCTTCGCGAAGGTAAGGCAATGGACAATGAAAACAATACAACATTATGGTCACTCAGACCGGGAATGCATGACACTGACTGAATTAAATCTGGGTTGGAGACAAGAACAAGATCAAGAGTGGTTGTGCCACGACTTGGCATTGTGACTGATTGTGATAAGTTAAAAAGAAGACACAGTTCGAGGAAATCTCTGGATTGTCGTGAATTAGCACACAAGTTGTCCCAGTCAATATCAGGGTAATTAAAGTCCCCGCAAAGCAAGAAGTTTGCGTGAGGAAACCGGGATGTCAGATCAAAAAGAACATTTTGAAGGTCATCTGTGAAAGAGTGGTCGCAGTAGGGTGCGCAGTAACAAGCTATAAGAATGTTTTTGCAAGTGGGAAGGATTATTTCAACGCAAAGAATTTCAAAATTCGTACTGATTGTCACAGTTTGGGAGGGTAGGCTGTCTTCACGAAAACTAAAATACCACCCCCCCCTGCGTCTGTTCCTCAAGTCTGTGAGACGTGAAATGGGTGTTGCTGTGACGTAATTCATTGTCGTGAATATCAAGGGTTAGCCATGACTCAGTTAGGATTGCGATGTCGGTGCTGGTGTCCTCAAGAGAGTGTGCACAGCTTACTTTTTGGGCATATAGCTACGGATATTCGTAAGCAGGATAGATGTAGTTTGATAGACTGGAGGAGTGATTCTAGTTGGAATGGACTCGAAAGGAGGAGAGGACGGAACCCTGGAAGCACACAGTGAACGCTATACTTTCAGTTCTATAACTATGTTCCGATTCAGCATCATAAACGAAATGCTTTTTGCCAACGATAAGCTTGTCGAAACGGATTTTGAAGGACACGAATTTGCTTTCCTGCGCATGCAAGAAAAGCTTCTTCCTTGCCAATCTTACACGCGCTGAATAATCCTCGCGTACAGAGAATAACGAGTCCTTCAGTTTCGGGCCAGCGGAAAGTATTCTAGCCTTATTCTTAAATCTGGACAGGGTGACTACAATCGGGCGGTTTTTATTGGCTTGAAAGCGGCCTAGTCTGTGTGCTCTTTCAATATCAACGGAAGTAATTGGAATTCAAGTTTTTCGGTGCAAAACGAGATTATACGCGATTCTGATTCGGCCCACGTTTCGTTAATGACGTCGGGTATTTCAAAAAATAGCAGGTTGCACCGGCGGAGGCAATTCTCTGAGTCATCGCATTTTTCGGCTACGTTTTAATGCTGGAAGAAAAGGTAGATAGGGTATTACCATTCTCGGTAGTGGGATCAGCGGCACGGGCTGCGTTAATTTGCTCAAGAGCGTCAACACGGGAGGAGAGGTGATCGACCAAGCTTTCCATGTTTGATTGTGTTGCTCGGATAAGGGCCAATTCAGAGAGCACTGTGTCTTGCGATTTTTCAACGCTAGCGATGGCTTCAGCAATACTTTCAAGTGTGGGGGAAGGGCCAGGGTTAGATTCAATGTCTCCCACGAGCATGAGCAGAAGGCAAACTAAATGGGCATTCACGGCGAAAGAACACAATGATTGACACAATGATCTACGACACCTACGCCAGCAATCAAGGATGTCAGGGGGGCATGACACCGCAAGTAGAAAGGAATCACTTGATCGAAAGGAATTAGCGTGTTGCAGTAACTGACCTGCATTAGGAAGGGCATTTTCATGATCGCGTTCGATGCGGTGGCATGCCCCAACTGGCATCCAGGCGAAGGCGGCTTTTGTAGGCTGCGGCGCTAGTAGATGTCCGAAGTTGCCAGGCGATGAAGTGGTCGGCGACTGAAGGTGGCGGATCCGGTTCGGCTTCACATTTATCGTTCTCGTCGGTGAACAAAAGTGGCGGCTTGTTGGTGAGGTAAGCAGGAGGTAATCCGGGAGGACTTTCGGGCAGCCGGAAAACGCAGGATGTAGTCGAGATAAACCCGAGTCGAACAACCTGCATTAGGAAGGGCATTTTCATGATCGCGTTCGATGCGGTGGCATGCCCCGCATCAACCAACGGCACTGCTGTTCTGAAGCTGTCCGCGCCCCTCGACAACACTATTAGTGCAGCGTAGCCATCTCCTTCCTCGCAAAGCTCTCTCTAACACCAGCAGCTCGTCAATCTTTCATGAATTTTAATAATTTCCGTTCACTCCAAGCGCAATGTTCACAGATCATAGATATAGCCCACCTTTCTTTTTTCGAAGATGTTGTACCTTATTGTTGCCTTTTAAAGCTGAATTGTCTCGGCCATAGTTTCATGTTCTTTGAAGCTAACAGTCGTTGCATGTCATCCTTCCATTTTGCAGCCACTCTCTAATGCTTCAAGCAAAGGAATGCGGCTTTTAGTATAATGGCTAAGGGACATCACTTGCGCCTGTCTTATACAGAATTTCTTTCGTTATACATTAATCGCGACTGGTGTTTTATCTACGTGGAACGATACCATCAATCAAGCCATTCGAGTATAATGACGTGCAATGTAGCCTAATAACTCATTTCATAAACATACTGTCAATGTTTTTAATAACACATTTGTTTCAGACCTACGTACTATGTACACATAAATACACAGATTTGCTAAAATTTATATTATATATTTTGTTCCAGCAAGACCATAATTGAAAAACCTACATACGTAGCCGTATATGGCACAAAATAGGCATTCCATTCCAAGTTAGCCGAAGTGTCATTTTTTTCAATATTGTCTTCCATTCGGGGTTTACAGTAAGGAACTAAAGAATAGCATGTCACATGCATATATTGCTGCGCAAAGCCAGGGGTGGTTCCCACGTCTTCTTGATATGACCAATCAATAAGCGTTCCCACTAGTGCAAATCGGTATAGACTATAGTTCTACAGATTTTTATACATATACTCTTTGATTTCTGAAGAGTTACTAGTTATTTATTTGTTCGTTATTGACATGTTCATTTAATGGTGAAGCTGTATACGGCAAGGACGCTGTGCTTGTTCGCAAGCAGAAACATGTCTGCTAGAGGTGTGTCCGGGCCGCTTTTCGAAGAGCCCGACCCCGGCCTAGGCTAACTGGTTGTGTTGAAATGCCGCCCCAGCGTGCTGCTGAAGTACTGCGAGCACCACCCGATCCCACCTTAAGTGCAAATAGAAAAGCCCAGGTCTAACCCGTTCCCCCTCTACTTTTCCACGCCTGGGCGATGGAGCGGAGTACAATGAGAAGCGGCCGTCGGCCTTAGTGCGGCTTTCAGCCGCCACGCGCCACTGCGCGTGTAAAGTTGCCACCGCACCGTCGCTCTCTGAAACGCATGCGGGGTCTGTATTTTCAGCCCTTATATGGTGGAGTTTTCGGTTGTATTCCCGTTGTTTCAAGTATGAACAAGACTTTTGTAACCAGAAACAATGAAGCACTTGTCGCCCTTGGATACAAGTCTTTTTTTAAATGCTTGCGTCGCTCGTGGCCATTGCTGTGGAGGCGCGCGCTCGTGCGTTGTTTGCTACGCCAATATGAAAGCATGGTCAGGTGATGCTCGTAAATTTGTTTTTTGACAATTATCCCCTTTACTCTTATAATGTTCTGTTCTGTTCTGTTCTGTTTTATCTGTATTGCTGTGGAAAGGTTTATGTCCATATTGCCTCGGATACTCCATATCAATAAGTTCCGCAGCGAAAAATAAAAGAGTAATACTAAACGGTACCACAAAAATCAACAATCAGAAAAATACACATTAGCACACTGAAACCGGTTGAAATATTATGCGATTGTACAGTTTGCTTGCAGCAGTTCACACTGCCACACTGCTTGCAGCAGTTTACACTGTCAAGTGTTCACACGCACAACTTTCTTTTCTCCTGTCAAGATACGCACTAAACATCATTTACAATGGATACCCAGTCACATTGGAACAAAGGGAAATGAAGAGGTGTATGGCTGGCGAAGAAAGGATTGAACGAACAATGGAATCACTCAATTTTTGTGTGTTGGCCAGATATTCGACAAATTTATAACGCAAAAAGTCTTATAATGTGTTTTCAGCTGCACGCGACTCAGTTTTACAAAGCACTGTTTGCCAGTAGCTAATACAAAAAGCTTGGGCGCTTAAAGCGTGCAGATGTACGTTGAGAGTGCGTAGCAGGGTACATGCAAGCGTATAGAGGAACATTACATCAACTAAAAAAAGAACATAGCTTTCCCCTTTGATTCGTCTTCAGTGAATACTTCAGGTGCCCTGTGAGGTTTTTTTTGTTTTCAAGATCAATGCGCGGCGGGTCAGGGCTTACATTGATTGCACCTTTTGAACTGCGGAGAATAAAAGCATTTATTTCGGGGGCAGACACTGCGTGTCAATTAAGCGCATGTCACTCTCACAGTTTCACGTACTTGCGCGAACGGGACTTTTTTTGCGAAATGTTTAGCTTGTCAGTAATGTTGAATGCGTAGTTGCAGAGAAGTGGCCTCAGAAAATGAACTAATATAATGTTCATGAGTTTCAACCTGTGGTCGTTGCTGTCGTTGCTCTTACACTTAAGCAACCTAGAGGAACAGAGAGCTGGGACGGCGTACTCCACTAACGTAGTCAGAGGCTTCTGCAGGGTCTGATACTCCTCCAGGGCACGGTCAGCAAAGGCTCTTAAAACGTAGAGAACAAAGAGAAGTTGATCTGACAGGTAGAGGAGTTCACCTCGATCTTGACTCTTGGTGAATTGAAAAATCGGTGGTTACTGACCGGTTTAGTGTACAAAGCAACACAGTTCTCAACATTGATGTGCTCGCTTACAGCTCTTGAAATGTAGCCACCCATATAGGCGGTAGCCAAACTTTGAAGCATTGGCAGGTGCTGAGGAATAATTCTGCAGCACCAACCTTGCTCTCAATAGTTGCGGCACAGCTTTCACTGTCGACGACAGAGGAGGAATCGGAGCTGAAGTAGATGCTCGTTGTGCGCAGGGAAGCGTACTATCCTGGAGATGTCCTAATATTTCAACTGGTTCTTTGTGGGCAATATTAGAGGCTGCACTTGCCGCAGCAATTCCAATCTTCGATAGCTTTTCAAGACCCGACAGCGTGGCTCAAACGTCCAACGCATCGTTGCTCCCGGATGACATTCGTAAACTTCCAAAGATGGATTCAATTGGATCAATAATAAATTTACGCGTCAGCACAAAAAGGAATTTTCTTGTTAGCAGATATTGACGCATGCTAATGTCGAATAAGAGGTTAGTGGAATCGCTTCATAGGTTTCTCCTGTGAGGAATTCTCGCACATGTTCAGATCTTCGCTTTAAAGCCTCTAAGTACACCGGGAAGGTGACCTTGAGCCATTCAAGGCGAGCATCTGCGCAGTCGTCGAATTGGGCGGGCAACTGAAAAAAAATTGGTGTACGTGCTGCGTCGTGTCGCTGACATCGTGCAGTACAATCATCGATAAATGTTCTTCATCAACTAGTTGTTGGGCCTGTGGCTGAAAACGACAGGGCACTAGTGTCTCCAGCTTGATCTTTGAGGTGTTCCGAAGTGGCGGTTACAGTTGGAGATAGTTGGACGACTCTTCCAACGCTCATCTTCTCTATGTTGCTCGTATAAACATGCTTTCTGCTCAAATACCGAACAGGCTTATAGACAAGCCTTTCTGTAGTTCGTAAAGGTCTTTTACGCGTGAAGGAGAGATTTTACCTTTTTGGGCCGAGGTCATGCGAGAGAAACTGTGACCCCACGTTCTTTATCACGGGTCAAGCTAATAAAAAGAAGCCTGCTGCGGTCACATGGGTGGCTCGATCCTGTATGTAAGCATACCTTTTCAAGTAGTTTCATGCAATTAACATTACTTTATGGCTGTTGGTAACAAGGCGAACAATCCTAAAACCACAAGCTTCGACTTTCTGCATGGCAGAAATCAGCAACTCGCAGAGTTTGGGTTTTGTTAGGTCTTTCGTAAAATAGTACGCAACTTGAATACAATACCTTGTCGACAAAGCACTGATGACAAAACACAGCAGCGATTTGGCTAAAGCAAGGTCGCCACCTAGCTTTTCCTACCCAATGTCCACTTGCCGAACAAAGAAGTCGCATTGCTTGTTGTATTGCAACTTCTCCTTTACCACTCATCTCAACGATGAGCGAGCAAACCTTCGAGTGGGGGTTTTCAAGGTTTTCCACTTCGGATATCAGCCGAGCTTCCACCAGTTTGCTAAAGCAAGTCTCACCATTTGAATTTCCATTATATTTGATGAGCGTCCTTCGTTCTGCTAGCTTCAAAAGCATCTCCCCTCAATTATGTTCGTACGCTTTCATTGATAAATGCCGCAGTACTAAGCAACAACGTGTTGTTTCTTCCAACCAAGTCGGCTTTTTTCTCTTGTAGTTGGTGATTTCATCCATGAGAAATAAAGGTGAAGCTTCCTTCTCTGCTGCTTCTTGTCTAATGTAGAAAATGTCTGCTCCCATAGAGTCCTCGTGCAGCTTCTTGAGCTTCTCTTTGTACTTGTCAACGGTCTCAGTGTCTAGCTCCTTAAATCTATTTCTTTTCTTTTCCGCTTGGCCTTTTCGGTAGCGAGGAAAGTACAGACCGAATGGTTGTCGACCAGGACGTCTTTTGTCGCATGCGTCAGCCTGCTAAGGCTTGTGCACGCATTTGCCATGACATTGTAAAGGGTAAATGTCCATTGTTTCAGTTGTAGTACTTGTAGCGTCGCAGGGCTCCGATTCTTCAGCCTCGGAACCTAGTGTCAGCGTTACACATGGCGGCAATCGTGAGGCAGTGTTGCTGCTGTTGCACGTTGACTGTTCGGTCGCAGCTCGGTTACGTTTCATATTGCTTGCCATGGTTCGTTTAGTTGTTAGCTTCGGCTGCAAATGTGAAGGGTAGTCTGGAAATGCCGACGGTACTGCATCCTTCTTGAGCCGCCGTTTTTTTTTCTTCAATGAAGTCCTCTGATCGGAAGTGGCGGCTACATATCCTTCTATAATACGAAGTTGTATTAGGCGACCGATTGTCCCGCCTTATTGCAGCAAGCCACCTTTCCCGCACACCAGCGACAGCTGGTAGTTCATAGAATGAAAGCCCGTCGCTCTTTCCCCTTGATTTGCACAGTGGTACGCAACAGTATGACATGCCGGTGCAGTCGGTGCACGTGGTTGCGAAAGGCTGAAATGGAAAAGAAATTTTGACAAATACTATGAAATTCAAAAGCGCTTTTCGCACCGGTACCACCGCCAGATAGACTGCATTCGGGATACTTACCTGTTAAAGCCTGCGAAAAGCGCGAATGCACTTAAATTTTGAAGTAAAGATCAATTCAGAAGCTTAGCATAGCACGTGGCTGTTCACCGCCAGCTCTTCATTGTCTACTCGAACAGCGCCGCCACGCGGCAACTGTATGCGGAGGTGGAGCGCGCGCTCGACGGCCGGAGGAAAGCGTTCGCCCGGGCACAGAAAAAAATAGAGGAGGCGCTTGCCTGGCCCAGTCATTTCCGACGTTATTACGGCGTGCTGCGAAGACTACTAAGCTATTGTTTTCCAAAAATGCGCTATTTTACTCAAGTTAACTAAGTCTAACACGATAAAACGAAGCATGACAGGGTCGGAGAAGGATCTATGTGTTGAAAAACAATTCCGACACAACAACATATTTTGGCCTTCATTAGGGCTTTGGAACTGACGCGACACAGCTGGTAAAAAAAAGCAAAGGGTACGTCGAGCCCGACACGGGCTGTTGACGAGTGAGCATCAGCCTACTCATCTTCGCGGGCCAGGGCGGGCTCGGGGATCCACGATGTCCGGAGCCCTTGCGCACATCTGAAGCCTGCGACGTAAATACAGCAAACTGCAATTCTCTCCTCTGGTGTGCTGAAAACGAAGACGCCATAGGAAGGCGAAAACGTATCAGCCAGAGAAAGTCGGAAAAACACAGATCACCACTCGTATACTAAATAAAAAAAACGAGCAGTTGTTCCGTGCACGTACACGACGGCTGAGTGAGGCTTCTTAGAAATGGTACCCAAGCTACTATGCGCCTGATTTCGCTGCTGGCTTTCATGAAGGCGGAAAGGTGGGCAATGGAGAAGAGAGAGTCTGCTGCGCTCGGTCGTAAGAATGACTGTACGAGCTAGTGCGCGGCGCCCGCAGCGTAGCGCCAGCCACCTCCCGCAGCGCCTGCGCGTCCGCTGTGCCGGGAGCTCGTACAGTTGCTCGCTTGCTCGGTGCAAGAATGTTCGATGGTGATGGTGACGGGCATCGAAAGCTTTCACTTTTAAGGGAACACACGGGAGTCATAACTAAACGTATTTGCCATACAAAACAGAAGAGGCATTTCACGAAACAAAGCGCTTGCCGCACAAGCTTTCGAGGGTATAAGCTGAATTCGAAAGTGATTGTGTGGACTGTAAGGAAGAGAGACCACCACTCGGGCACGGGTGCCAGATCGGCTGGCATGTGGAAAAGCAGAATGAAGTGACATAATGAACAGCCGGCGTACTGAACCGGCGTTGTTTCTGGTCTCGTTAATTACAATGGCACAGTCAATAAAAACGAAGTCCTACGTCTTTTATACCCGTCCATAGCTTGAGGACGAAAATGGTCGGCCCCTCGGCACCTGGTCACCTGCCGCCAATGCCACCATCGTTAGAAGACGGCATCTGGGCCTCCTTGGCAGTTCGGCACCAGCGCTCACGAAACTATCCACGACAAGAGATGCCATCTACGCATCCTCAGCTATGGATGAAGTTTCGCGAGCACAGAGACCACTGCACACTCCGCGATCACCATCCAGCCCTCGTACGGTGTGTCGGCCGGCAACAAAGCGGAGTTCTCGCACGCACTCGCAGAACTATGAAGTGAACTCCACCACCTATCGGCACTGAGTTCTACTTTCTAGCCTACCGCTTCTCCGTCGTCGGCTGTTAGGGCAGTGCCGGTGTTTTGTAGCTTCTCGGGTGTTACTTTGTTTTTGATTGAGAAGATTATTACTTTCGAAGCCCTCCTTATCTGGACGTCATGTCGATATGGCTGATTGCCATCGACCGTCTTCGCGATGCCGCCAATGCATGGCATGCCCACTATAGGGCATCAGACAGCAATCCTCGCCTTAATTATGCGTCAAGCTAACACATATCCTTTACCCTCTTTCATACACCTGCGACCCTACCTCCTCAGATACTCGTCTATCACAGATGAGAGGAGCAATGCAAGCCACTTCGATGACACAGTTGTACACTATAGCCACTGCGCAGCGAGCCTCGCGAAAGGCTACGCAACAGACAGCAATACCAGCCACGAGCAGTGTCAGTTGCCAAAGAGCTTCAATTCCACAATGTTGACATGTACACTACCATCACCAGAAAACACGGCCCTCTTCAATTAAAACACTCATGGTCGTGAACCCTAATACCAGCAGTGCATGCGACAACCATTTACTAGCTCTTTTCCTGCCTGATACATACGACTTTCGTGAAGGTCAGGAAGGTCCCGTGGCATCTATTACGGTATTCAATGGCCTAATGAAGCCATTAAATGTTTCGGGGCCCCTTGACTTCGTATCATATACCCTGAGAAAACTTGCACCGAAACAACCTGTCGTGGCACCCGATGCCCCTCCCGAACCAACTCCAGAGCCGTCGGATTTCCGTCACTTGCGTGTTCCTAAGGGGAGCTTACACATTTGTCAAAGTTCCCATCGGTGACCGATTGCTAGAGCCCAGGTCCTTCGATGGTTCAAATGGTCACCTAAGTGCCTCTGACCTGCGCAGCTCCTGGACAGAAGACATTAGAGCGGACGTAAATTCGACCTTGCACCTTGTGCGAATCGAGCGCGCTCTCCCTCTTGGCGCCTCGTTGCACATCAGCACGCGTGCTGGTCCCACATGGCTAAGGCATACTGCATGCTAGATGATGATCAAGACATTTTACTCAAATTCAAAAAAACGGGGAAGGTTTTTATTCCATAAAACCATATAAGGCAACCTCAGCGACAGCCCATGCCCGCAGAACGAGCGCCTGATTGACCTCGGGGGAACCGTCGCAAAGGGTGCCCTCCCGCTGCTCTTGGACAGAAGGAAAGAGAGGAAGGAAGGAAAGTAGGCAGCGATGAACTCTACGGCAAAGTGAAAAGTTGTGGGGATAGCCCCACGTGCTAGACAGCCATCGGTATAACGAGTCAGCTATATATTATGCATGAAGTGCAGATTTGGGAAAGCTCGGGTCTGTAGCCGGATAAGTGCGACAGCCTCCTATCGTGTGGAGGAGTCTGGTGAGAGTAGGTATTGCTGTCGTTGCCGTGTTTATAGGTGTATGACTTTGTGATATGTGAAAGTGCGAACATGAATGTGTGTTGGCCACCTCAATGCACGGGGCTACTCAGAGGGTGAGTTCTCGAGTGGCCGCATGAGTGCATTCATTACCCGACAGTGAGGCATGACCAGGAGTGCAGAGCAAGTGTAATGTGGCTGTTGAGCAAAGTAACTTTGCATGTGCGTAAAGGTATAGAGTGGGATGTTTTGGGAATACCACGACCTGTAAAGGAAGCATGACATGCCGCTTGCGAATTGGTGCGTATCTAGTTTGTTTCTGCGGTGAGGCTCAAGATGTGTTCGATGACCAAAGTAACCACTAAGGTTTCGCCCGAGTCGGTACCTGAAGATGGGGAAGAGATCGAGGCAGCACTTACTATTTCATGAGTGCCGCTAACCACCACCACTATGTGTCCGTTTGTCGTGCCAGCCGCATCCATGTAGTACACCTTATTTTCCTGAGTCTCGCTGAGACTGCGATTTAAGTATCTCACCAGTGCCCAACGACGACGAGTGTGTTACGCTCAGGGTGTATATTCCGTAGCAAGGGATTGGTCACGTGAAGAATTCCATCATGCTAGAACACGCCACGGCACACGCCATCCAATCGACCACCCGTGACACCCCCCCTCACCCATTATCTTTCTGACAGCCGACGGTCGTGCCACTGAGGAGATGCTTGCACTCCTTCAACGTGGAAATCACAAATCACGCTCTCATTCTGCTGGTGACTTATTCTTCACACTGATCGTGGTGCCCTTTTCTGTGGATACCTTCGCGCCGCAGGACCGTGCATTCGATCATTCTTGCTGTATTTTTCTGCTGGCCCGCAAGCCCATCATTGTCGCGCAGTGCTGTGTCTTAAGTTTATAAAACCGTGTTTGTTGATGACCTGCTTCAAGTACCATCTCTATACCGTGTGGCAGAGTCAACAGACCAACCTGGCCGTAGAATTTTCGTGCACGGTGGTAGTGGAGAAAGTCGTCGCCCCTCCCAGTTCCTTTTTTTCGATTTCCACAAGCTACGGAGCCTGCCATTGAGCTCACTGTTACTGTTGAGCTAGTCTCCCCTCAACTCGGCATTTCACGGTCACTGACTTTACGGTGCGAAAGACACCCGACAGCACGATCAAGTGCGTGACTGGACGATCGTTTGAGGCACTACTGCTACCCGGCAGACGCACCTTTTGCAGACACGTTGCGTCGCAGCGTGGCCGATATCTGCGGCCGCAACGAGGTAGTCGGTGTCGGCCACAGCGGGGCAGTCAGGCATCGTGGCATGAACAAAACAGACCGCTCAGGCGCAGACAGAACCACTCTCCAGACTTGTTTTCGATAACTATTGCACTTCTTTGTAGACTTGTGACTAACAACGTGATACAACCGATGTCGTCCGCCCGAAAGTATTCCTGCAGCTTAGCTCGCATTATGACTTCCCAGCGTGCCCGAGTGTAATAATGGGAGAGCGGCGCTTGTGCACAGGCAGAATATTGGCTGGCATGTGGAAGAGGAGAACGAAGTGAGATAAAGAACAGCCCCTCTGAACTAAACAGGTGTTATCTATTGTTTCGTTTAATACAGGGCATGTATTTTAAGTTTAGTTCAATTCAATCTATTCAAATCTATATTTGCAGGCGTAAAATACAGAAATCCAAAACTTGTTGGAACCATTGCTAAAGGCTAGTTGCAGGGTATGTGACCGTCAAATGTTTGAAGATCTGTACCGCCTGTCTGTAGTGTGCTAAACGGTTTCGCTAGTTACCTATCAGAAAGTCGAATGGCTCCTCGATTGCTGGAGGAATTCCTAGTGGCTCCACATATTTCTTTCCAATGCAATACATGGTAATCAGGCCTAAATTGAGCACACTAAGTTTTATAATTTTTAGAATTCAGCTAGCACGAAAACAAAGGTGTTCATAGTGTATACATAAGGTGATGTAGGTGAGGCGAGAGCATCGTAGCAGATGAAAAGTAGTAATCAGTAATCATCAGATGCTGCCATAGGCTTTGGTGATAAAGGTTTTCATTGTTCCTGTCCGGAGTTTCCCG
The DNA here is from genome assembly GCA_013436015.1 of Rhipicephalus annulatus. Lineage (NCBI taxonomy): Eukaryota > Metazoa > Arthropoda > Arachnida > Ixodida > Ixodidae > Rhipicephalus > Rhipicephalus annulatus. The sequence continues at coordinate 1,981,123 of WOVY01009408.1, read as the reverse complement.
CATCTTTTGGCACGGACGCATCACCCGGAAACTCTTGCAGCAAGCACCACGAAAGAAAGCTTGCATCAGGAACAAGTTAAACCATTTATTCACGAGAAGCATCTGCAGATTTATGCAGTGAGTTTACTCGACTGAAAACAAAGTGGGCACGGGAGTGTTTGTTTGGTATTGCTGTACAGCATATGTACGTTTGCAGACCTGTACTTCACAAGTTTTCCTTTTCAGACAAATGGACCGAGAAAGAAGGTGCAGCTGTGCTCCGCCGTCTTTAATGGGGCGTGCATAGATGTTCCCGTGCAGGCAAGAAATGCGCTTGCAGTTACCTGGCAAGATCGAGCACGTATGTCTGCGCAGACTGCGATAAACGTGTTTTTTCTATAGTTGTGCAAGAATAAATGTCATTCTTTGTTCATGTGTTTCTGCCTGCCCGCTTTGCCTTCCTTTTATTCAATATTGTCTCTCCCCAGGCTCCCTTCACGGATGTCAGGTTAGATTATTTATGGGCCTTCTGGGGAATTCGTATGATGGTAGAACGGAGTAGCTTCTATCTGTCAAGCCAGAAGCATAGTTTTCCAGTATGTCGGTTGTTATACATCACTCGCTGGCCAGGTAACTCTTGCGCTTGCTTACCTGGCTTCTCTCTAAGTGTCATGAGAATTCTGAGAAAAATAGTTAGATAAAAAATTGCCTTTTGCTGTGAGCGAAATTTGAGGTGTCCTTTGTTGATCAGGCTCGTATTTCGGTACGTGTGTGTTGTTTTCATTTTCCTAAATTTACTGAAATATTATTTAAATAAACCGGACATGTCATCCTTCTTGTTTGGCTCGGCTTCTTTTTCTCTTTCACTTTCTTACGCCCTCGTTCTTTAAAGTGCTATATAATAAATTCAAACAAGGACACAGTAATGTATCCTCTTTTAATTTTTGTTTTACCAGAAAAACTTGTAGACAATACAAATTATTTTGCAAGCTTTCAGAAGTGTTTAACACTACCGGAGCCTTGAGAGCCGATATGTACAACTGATGTGCATTAACTGATGACAGAAATTCTACAGTGAAAAATAACAAAAAATGCCGACCACGGTAACGTACAAAAAATTACAAAGACGTTTCGGTTTCCTACATGGGAGCGTTGTTCACAGTGACCGCAACTATAATTATACATGCACAAAAATTAGGCGTTCACTGAGTCGCAACGTCTAAATTTTTACTGATCCTAATAGCTATGTTCGATCAGCCAGCCAAACGAAGAGTGCCCCGAATGAACTCTGATTAACTGAGAAGCAATGTACCTGTATCTAGGTGTGCAAACTGTTCCGCAATAATTTACCGCTGGAGTAGTCTTGAAAATTCTAAGAATATGTTCTGTTTTCGTATTTTCATAATAATCTTCGTCCCAATTATTATTCATTGTTCACATGGAGAGTCAATATGAGAGAATCGCAACTATTGTTACCCTGTTATATTGTCTTCGAGGACAGAAATAGGCATTATTTTCTCAAAAGCTTGGCTATGAGACTGCGCTGGGCAGAAACTTTACAGACCGACCTGTATGTGCCAATGTGCAACATGGAAGACACGAACAAGGTGCAAAAGACGATGGAGCCCTGTTACCGATGATCTGTTCATTTCGACATTATGGTGTTCCGTCAGATTGAGGTGCTTTGCTTCTCAGCATAACGTGGTATTTTCATTATAACATAATGTTGCATTTTAACGTGCCTTGAACAGTTTGGATGGAGAATTAAGCAAACTATTTCCTAGTGTAAAAAACACATCAGTGAAAGCTTCTGTTTGAATGCTTTCATATAAAGGTCAAATATTTATAAAATCTAAATAATGTATGCCAACACCCTTTTATGATCTGGTGCAGTTTCAGAAGCTCAGACGTGTTTCCATTAAAAAATGATCACTCGATTTATTGTGTTCGAATATGTACGGCATCACTTCATTCAATAAACACAAAGCCCCACCATTGGATGCACATTACCTCTAAACCCACCGAAACGTACAACGGCTCAAAACATGAATTTAGGTAAACCCAATATGAAAAAAGATCATTTATCGTATTGGCTAGGACGAGGTTCATTTAGGCCATCACATGGGATTTTATGCATTAATTCTTTCACAAAAGTAACCAGAACTAGCATTTCGTGCTCAACTCGGAAAGAAAGCGATGATGCAGAAAAACCCAACTTTACGGGTGCACTGCCGCTGACTGATTTTAATCAAAGTTTCTTTAAAAATATGAAAAGCTTGGCAGTATAGCTTTGTACAGCTTTTCACGTGGTGTGCTCACTCATATTGATTCGTGTTGAGACTACAAAACACGCAAACCACGTCACTTCCTTGAGCAGCCGCGTTTCAGCGCAGTATTTCGGAGTTACCTGAAATAGGATAAAAAAGCATTAGCTACCAGCCTTACTGAGTATAAAATTTGAACTTGTGGCTATCTTAATCTCTGATTTGACCTTTGCGGACGGAATGTGATTCCTTAAAGGCTTCTTAGATGTAAATATGATGTTTACAAAATGTACACGCACTTTCGAGGTCAACAACATCTTGTTCATTCACTACAAAAGGGGAGCTTTTCTGTGCGCCGTGAAAAACGAGGTCCCGAACAATTTACTGATACCTCTAATATCCTGATTATATCGCATGAGAAATCAGTTCTCGCGCAGACCAAAATATTTTGAGTAATTAGTAACTGCACAAGGACACCAAGTGCTTAAATGGCCATTTGTTCAATTGCCCCCCCCCCCCGAACGTCAAGTATTTGCGGGACGTGGCTCCACAACAAATGAGAACTTCTGTAAGCGCGCATTGCTTGCGATCCAGCTTTGAGTGTTTAAGTAGAAATATTGCCTAGAGGCTGAGCCACTCTTATAGAGCCTGCCACGCAATGCAACAATGTATAATTTCGCAACGTTTCGTTACGCAGTGTTGTGCTCTTTGGTGGGCGTCATAAATTTCACTACAACCATCTTGTCCTAGTAGGATACGCATTTCGATTGGGCGAAAACACATATGGAGGGCTAAGTCCCCTAAAGAGCAAAAAAGAAAGAGAATAACAATATGCGAAAAAAATAGAGGCCATCACTAAAATGTGACAGCCCGTATGAATACGACGCTACCTTTTTTAGCTGTTCTTCATGCAATACATTGATGCGACATACTATGCGAAATCGTATGTGATATTTTATGCGATATGTCGTTCAAGAGACTGCGCATATCTGGGCATTACTGCACTTTTGAATTGGTCTTTTGAGTTCGACAGAACGAAGATTTCACTCCTTAATTATTGGTGGCCTGCGTACGGGCTATGTATCTTGTTTGGATGATTTTCTATGACAGTTGTCCTTTGTGAAATCTCTCATTCCGTGACTTATAAGTGTAAAATTTTAAATAAAGTATATTTCACTTGGCTTGTAAAAAAGAACACCTGGCATGCGCGGAAAATTCCCCACGCTCTGTGCGAAAGCTGAAACAGTGGCATTTCTAGAACCCATCGTAAGGTCCCTTGGCGCAACTAATACAAGTACGCCTTGTTAGGTTTGGCCTGTGGATTCATCTCTCAATCCCTTCGGCGCCCAGTCTTACCAACGCTGTCAAGTATTTGAGTGATTGTCCCGACCAGGCGGCGGGCAGAGGCGAGTCCCGTCCTTCACGTGCGGACCCTTTGGTCGTCCCTTCGAGCAGCAGCGTGACTGATGACCTCGTCGACTCGTCGGGTGACAGGAGGGCTGGCTTGCCCGGCGCCGGAGCTGACCGAGGAGCGGCGCTCCCTTTTGATCCCCATTCACCAAGCCGACCGGCAGACTGCCTAGGCTCGTCATGCATTGTACGTGCTAGCCGGAGGGCGAGACATCGTGTCGCCAAGACGCCGCTAACCATTCGAGAGAGGCCAACAGAGACAGCGCCTTCCTGGAGGAGACCAACGGCCACCGCAAATTACCCCGCTAATTGAGCGAACAAAATCGGCGGACCCTTTGAAGTATGCTGCCGGGCTCGTGGGAACTCTCAAGTGGCGGCACACACACGACGCGGAAGAGCACTGCTGGCGCCACCACCGTGCAGTGTTCACGTGGACCTTGCATGCTAGCCTCCCTCACCTGTGTGTGCGTGATTGGTGTTCGACTCTGAGAGGAGGAGCCCGACAGGGCATAAAACGAAGCAGCAGAGTGCTGGAGAGCGCTCTGAACCTGTCTCTGAACTATGTAGAACATGTTCAACCACCACGCTCGTGGTTTGTTAAACCACTATCCCTTCTTTTCTGTAAATATGTGTAAATAATGTCATAAAACCATGTTTTGTTTTCCCGTATCCTCCTGCGTTCCTCCTTTCGACCTGAACAACTGATGGCAGCGGCGGGTTGTCATCATCAGCGACCATTCCTTCCTCCCATCTCTTACAGCCTGCAGTATATGGACTACGCCATAAATAATAACATTTGTCAAGTTGGGGAGCACTGAATTCGCCAGTAATCATCATTCTGCGGAAAAGCGAGTGAGAGAGAGAAAGAGTAGCTCTACTGAGGTTCGTTACCGACGTAAGGGAGAGTGTCTCCCACACCCACTCCACTATTACCACGTGGGTACCGACAGGCTTGCCCTGCGGGCCGTGTCGCGAGCTTATCGGACGGCCAGAATTTGGTCTACCGCTACGAATTAGCGAAGCATTATGTGCAATATGTTATGTTGTGGCTGATGAACATAAATAACTGTGGCTTAATGCTTTGTGTTAGGCTGAACGCATTCAATGACGCATTTGTTACGCAATGCACATTGTGTGAAGCCTGGCAACACAATTCAAATTGTGTGAGACCTGGTTGTTATCCTACTGTTATAGCATGCCCTTATACATATGTTAACGTGGTTCCTTCGTGATATGACGCCTGCATAGGGTCATTTTGGCGTTCCGAGCAAAGCCTTGGCTCTGTGGTAGTATCTTGTGTTGCCACGTTGAAGCCCAAGCTTTGAACCAGAGTCAATGATTCTTATATTTTTCTGATTCGTTTTTTTCTCTTTGTTCATGCGATAGTGGTGCGGACGCGCGGAAAACTGTGGCGCCAATAAGCCACGAGGCCTATGTAAAACAAGCAGCACAGTCAAAGCGAAAGCTGTAGAGTGGCCTTTCAGGGCCTTTTTTTTAAAACATTATTTGAGTAGCTGCTGCAAGCGCGCTTACAGGGTACCCAATAAACCATAAATAACCACACTTTTTGTGCAGTAGGAAGGCACTCTTCTTCTTCTTTCATAGATCTTAGACAATGCAGAGGATTGGCCAAGTGTTAGGCGATTTTTTTTGTTTTTCAACTGTTTCTTCGCAGTACGTCTAGTATAAGCTTGGAATAGGTAATTCACTATGCCATTCTTCGTCATTCCTCAGAGAAGTGTAGCACACGCTGCACGCTTGTAAGAAATTTCGTGCATTTTTTTACGCTGTGGCAGTCGATGATGAGAAAATATGTCTGAAGTTTTTATTAGGTTAGAGAATTTGACAGTCCACTCATTACACAATTCACATTCTGTGATGCCTGGTTTCTGCTTTGCTTTTCTAAAGCACTTTATTACTCATTGCGCAGCCTTTCCCGCCATGAAGCCGGTCCAGGGCCAGTTTGCAACGAAGTTTCAAGCACTGCCGTCACTCAGTGGTATAAAAGTGGGCTGGCACGCAGGGGACGTGTGTTTGAATCACCCTTTGTGCCCTTGGTATTTTTGATGGCTTCGCTTTTTATTTTATTTCACGCGATAGTGATTACGGACACTGGTGGTGGTGGTGGCGGTGGTCAACTACCACGCCGAAAATGACCCTTGTTGCAATGTCCTAACATTATTCACTGCAAAACAGCTGTAGCTTACACTGCATTCAGTCCTATAAATTATTTGGCATTATCCTTCGGTGACCTAAGTATAAGGCGAATGGAAAGAAAATATTGATTACCCTAAAAACAATCGCTCTACAAGCATTAACACTGCACAGTAAAAATTTTTACACCCTTATGGGTGTAAAAAGGGTGTTTTACGGATTTACACCCTTTTTATGAATGTAACACCCTTTTCTTTGCTGGTACACCCTCAGAGAAGGGTGTTACTGGCAAAAGGGTGTTATTATGCCGTTCGTGAGGGTGTTGAAGAACAGAAGGGTGTACACCTCTTATTGATGGAATAAAAATTGTTCCGTTTAACGTCCCAAAGTTGTCATATAATCATTACAGACGCCGTACCGAAGGGCTCCGAAAATTTAAACCACCTGGGGTTATTTAGGGTGCACCTAAGTCTAACTACACAGGTCTCGCACTATTTCTCGTCCATTTAAAATGTGGCCACCGTGAACTGCCGGGATTCGATCCTGCGACTTGCGGGTCAACAGTTGAGCCCCATAAGCACCAGACCACCGGCGCGGGAGTGCAAGTGCAAGAATCGAGCTGCATCCATGCTTGCAAATAAAATACCACGCATATAGCGCAAGGAATGCATGCCTTTCCTAAGATAACAATGTCTTAGGGATGAAAAAATCAAGGAAATGTTTGAGGCATTGACAAATTTTACAGAACACTCTAAGAATAATTGAGAAAATGTAAAAGAGACTAACTTCTTCTCGCACTGTATGATTCGACATGCTTTGCCGCTTTATATCGTTCACATTATATGTGAATAAATGAATGGGCTACTCTCACGATCTACGGACAGCACATATTCATGTGTAGAAGCAATTGAGAAAAAAAAGCTTGAATTTATTACAAAATCCCTTGCTCGGTCAAAAGCCGTTCGAGTGCAAGTCGTTTTCACAAGATTATCGAAGACGAGACGTGCTTGGTCGAAAAAGAAAACAATGCACTACCTTCTGCAACCATGCGGGAGCACGGGAAGTGATTCTTTAGGTCAAGAAATAAAGGTCAGAGAATGGCACGGTCAGTGCACGCAGCGCCTTTGCGAAGCGAAAGGGAGAAGGATACGAGAAGAGGGAGAGACGCCTCTCGCCCCCGCACACACACACACACACACACACACACACACACACACACACACACATATATATATATATATATATATATATATATATATATATATATATATATATATATATATCATGTGTCTTACTCCGTCCACTGCAGGACAGAGGCCTCTCCCATGTTCCGCCAGTTAACCCGGTCCTGTGCTTGCTGCTGCCAATTTATACCCGCAAACTTCTTAATCTCATCTGCCCACCTAACCTTCTGTCTCCCCCTTAGGAATATATATATATATATATATTTATATATATATATATATATATATATATATATATATATATATATATATATATATATATATATATATATATATTGTGGGACACTGCGACCCATGCCGTAAAATTTGTATTTGCTATCTATTCTTTTTGACATCCCTTCGGGGGGGGGGGGGGTATGAGGTGATCAGCAGGGGGGCACCGCAACCCCCGTAGAGTTACAGTGCCCCTCTCTCTATTTCTCTATGTACCTATAAGGATTTACATTGCCCCCTAAGTGACCAAGGGCCGCCCCCGCCCCCCTTCCCCCGTGGTGGGCACGCCTATGCATAGGCACCATCAATCATTGCAATAAAAGTTTGTGTGTAAATGTGTTTGTCAACAATAATACGTTTCAAATTCAAGAACATGAGTGTTTTAGGTGATTATTACCACTATTGTTCATTTGTTAAAAATACAATGCACCTGCAAACGTTTCAAACTTCGCGCGCTAAAGTCATACGTTAATTTGATTTGTGAAAGTAAAACTATTTAGCTCCCTTGGTTTTTATCTTATATATATTTACGTTTACTTTTTATACTTAAACGCATCACTAAAGCATTTTATTGCGCTATTGTACGTCTGCGGTGCTGTAACCACGTGACTTGTTTGGGCGTGTTTGCTTGCTAGTCGGGCGCTGCAGCTGGTCGGTTCTGCATCGTTTTTTTCTCATTTTTTGAGGTGTGCTTGCGCGCTGCGTTTTTGTTTTGTGTTCTGCCGGTGCTGCCTATTACGAAGATGGACTCTACTCAAGCAAGGACGTGTGGCATCGCATTTTGGAACACTCGCCAGGTACGTGCCACATTCCTGCTGTCGGCGCTTTGTCAACACCGAGAGCGTGATAACGACGCCATGCTACGTTTTTCGTTACATGTGGGCGATAGGTCAGGTTTTGTAACGTAGCGAACCTGTTTGTGTGTGTCATTTCATCAGGATGAAGGCGTTTTTGTGGGAAGTCAAGCGTGGGCGAGCTTTTTCCTTCGATTCAAGCATGCTTCGGTGTATGACACATGGCGCGTGCGTGCGCAGGGGGAATTCGGCGGCGGATTTGTGCGGATGGATGGATGGATGGATGCTATGAGCGTCCCCTTTATAACGGGGTGGTGACAAGTATGCCACCAGGCTCGACAAAAAAAAACTTTTTTCTTTTTTGATGTTGGCCTAATGCCTCTACTTCGATAAATTCTATCTTAATGGAAAAAAAAGAAAATTTTCAGCTTACGTTCTCTGCCATTTACGGCACACTGTCCATATTTTATTTTTCCAATAATTATTTTTGTCCTTTCTCTCTAATTTTCTGCCACCAATACTCTAACCGTCTCTTACTTATTTCAATCGCGCGTGTGTTCAGCTTTCCATTGTTGTCCCTAAAACCCAAGGCTTCCTGTAGGCTCGTGCCCAAACGTACACCTGGGTGGATATCTCCACATTCAATCAGAACATGCTCCGCCGTTTCCTTATCTTTCCCGCAGCATGTGCATTGTTCTTCTTCTTTACTGAATCTTGCTTTATAACTACGCGTTCTAAGGCAACCCGATCTCCCTTCAAACAGTAAAGCGCTTCCCCTTGAATTATCGTAAAATGCCTCCCTCCTTATTTCATTTTTGCCCTTTCGGTAGTTACTCAAAGCCGGTTTTTTCTCCATAGCTGCCATCCAGTATATCCTCTCCGCCTCCCTGACTTTTCCCTTAACGCTCTTTGTTGACATATGGCTTACAATACCAGCCGTTTATTTACTAGTAAGTCTTCTAGTTCTTTTTCTCCACTGTGTGTCCACGCTCTTCCTATACAAATAACGGAACACCTTCTCTGCCCATCTACTCTCCTTCATATTTCTTAGCCTTTCTTCGAACCTTATTTTGCTCTGCGCTTCCCTCGCCTCAAAACCTGCCCACCCCATATCGCCCTTTACAGCCTCGTTTGTCGTCTTCCCGTGAGCACCCAACGCGAGGCGTCCCACAGTCCTTTGATTTACATCCATTCCCGATTGCACCTCTGCCCTCATGCACACCACTGAGTTCCCAAAAGTAAGCCCTGGAACCATTACACCCTTCCACAGACCTCGAAGCACCTCATACCTATTGTATCCCCACAACGCTCTGTGCTTCATTATTGCCGCATTCCTCTTTCCTTTTGCTGCCAAGGCTTTTTCCTGTACCTCCATGTATCTATCACTCTCTCTTACCCATACTCCAAGGTACTTGTATTCACTTACCCTCGGTATTTCTTGGCCTTGTATGGACACCGTCTGATCACAGGGATCATTGAATACCATCAATCCACACTTCGTTACACTGAATCCTAGTCCAAGAGCTTCACCTTCCCTTCCGCATATATTCGCCAGCTGCTGTATATCATCTCGACTGTCCGCAAATAAGACGATATCGTCCGCATAAAATAAACCTGGAAGCTTCTGCTCAATCATCATGCCGCCCTGTTTGTGTGACAGATTAAAACCAATGTTGCTACCTTCTAGCGCTTTTTCCGTACTCACCATGTACAGCATGAATAACAGCGGGGACAAAGGACATCCCTGTCTCAGACCCTTGCTAACCTCAACGTTCTCTTTGCTACGCATTCCTTCCCACTCTATGCAAACTGTATTTTCTCGGTATATCTCCCTCAAAAGCTGTATACAGTCGTCGCCCATGCCCATTCCTTTCAATATATCCCACAAAATTTCCTTATTAACGTTGTCGTATGCCCCAGTGATGTCTAGAAAAGCCACGTACAAGGGCCTATTCTCTATTTTAGATATTTCTATACACTGAGTGAGAACAAACAGGTTATCGTCTAACCACCTGTCGACTCGAAATCCGTTCTGAAGTTCTCCCAAAATATCGTTATGTTCGGCCCATGTTTCTATTTTCATTTTTACTGCTTGCATCGCCAACCTGTATAGTACCGATGTAATGGTTAGTGGTCTATACGAGCGAATCTTGTCCTTTTCTCCCTTGCCTTTATAGATTAAGTTCATTCTACTTTGTCGCCAACTGTCCGGTATTTGTCCGTCCTTTAAACTTTTTTCTACTGCTTTTAACAATGCTTCTTTAGTGTTATGTCCTAGTTCGTTAATGAGGCTAACGGGAATCCCATCTAAACCCGCGGCAGTGCGCTTTGGAATTTTTCCTTCGGCCTTTTTCCAGTTGAAATTATCAAGTACTAGCTCTTCCTCTGTTGCTTTCTCCGCCACACTTTTACTCACCGGGGAGATCCCCTGGACGCTCTTTTCAAACGAATCGGCTGTTACCTTTTGGATGTAACCTAGCGCTTCGTACCCTTCCAATTGATTTCCTCCTTCATCTAGAATATGTTGTTGCGTTGTGACAGACTTCCTACCTAGCGCCTTTATGTGGCTCCAAAAAATCCTAGGCGCGGCCTCCTTTTTTTCGTGTATCTCTGTCATCCAGCGTTCACTTTCACCTTTAATTTTTGCCTCTACCAATTTCTGTACAAGGGATTTTTTCTCTAAATATATTTCCCATATTTTTTTGACTTCGTCCTGCGGCTGCTGCTCCTTTTTTGCCTTTCTATGCTCCCGTGATGCTTCGCGTCGCTTCTCGATCGCCTCCCGGATTTCCTTGTTCCACCAACTTTTTGGCTTCCTTTTTCCTTTCCAGCAAACAGTTTTCTTCTCTTTCCCTATCTCCTTCGTCATTAGATGTAACAGCTCACTATACTCCCAGTCCTTGCCTGGTATTTCGCCTACTTCTTCCTCGACTCTTGCGGCTATATTTATTATTTGTTTGTCATTTAAATACGAGCTGCCAGACTTTGATTCCATGCTCATATTTTCAGTTTCGTATCCCATTTGTAATGTTATTCGTTTATGATCACTACCCAAGCTGTTAATGCCTTCCTCGTCTATCCTCATTTCTGTCAGTTTGTGGTAAATTCCTTCAGTCATGAGACAATAATCAATACTTGATTGCTTGTTTCCGACTTCCCATGTGATCTGGCCGTCACATTTAGGCCCCGTGTTAACTATCTCCAGACTATGTTGCTCGCAAAGATCTAGTAATAACTTCCCATTGGTGTCTGAATATCCGTCAAGGTCATGTATGTGGGCATTCATGTCCCCTAGAAGGATGATTTCGGCCCCATTACCAAATTCCTTAATATCCGCACTCATGCAATCCACTATCTCCTGATTCTTTTCTCTGCAGTTATTCCCCGTCCACAAGTAGGCTACCCCTAGCCACGTTTCCTTTCCACCTACTGTGCCCAGAACCCAGAGGTGCTCTGAACACGTCTGTTTCACTCTAACCCATTTGGCTCCGCGATGAATTAGTATTCCTACACCCCCACCTTTCCTTTCCGATATGGTCCTGTTACACCCTTCCCAAACATAATTTTCAATATGTGGTGGCTCTTCCAAGTCTCTAAGGTGTGTTTCTGTAACCGCATACACGCCTATCTGTTCTTTGTTTAACTGCTCCTCAATCTCTAACCATTTTGCCTTCCTTCTGCCACCCTGCATGTTTATGTAACTAATTGCAACACGCGCCTTTTTCCTTTTTCTTTTACCTTTTTTCTGGTTTTTCGCAATTCTACCTGTCAAAGCGTCCTCCTGGTTGTTTTCCCTGTTACGAGCTACCCCGGACTCCGAAGGGCCCGTGAGCCCCCCAAAAAAGCTACTGCGCGTCCTGCCAGTCGCCAGCCCACCTCGTGTCCAAGCCTCTTATCGAAATGAATCTTGTCTCTTTGGAATCCACCCCACCTGTGCACTTCCCTGTTTAAATCCACTACCTCGAAGCCCTTCTCTCGACTAATTCGCCATATCTCTTTGTTTGCGTCGACAACCGCTCTTTGCAGGTTGACGTTGCGTACTGGTACTTCCGGTACTGTGCATACTACAATTTGCACCTGGGGGGACACGGCGCGCATGTCATCCACCCCTTTCGCCAAGGTCGTCGCTAGTCCTGACGATTCTTTTTTCAGGACGTCATTTAGCCCTCCCGCAATTACAACGAGGTTACGATTGTTAGCTTTAGCTGCGAGTTGTTCACCCGCTTGACTCATTACAGTCCCCAGCGTTTGTCCTGGGAACGTCCCTATCGCAACTCTCTTGTCGCCTTTCACCCTTTCTTTGATTGCCGCTGCGCATCGGACTAAATTTGAGTCACCGGCGATGATGACCTGTTCAGACATTCCTTCTGAAACCTGCACCTGGCTGCTGACTAGGTGACTAGTCAGCAGCCAATACAAAGTTTTTATTTTCCAGAACCTTTCAACCACAGCTTTCTTTCTTCTTTTGTCGCTTCAAAAAACACTCCTACCGTGCACCATCAAGTCATTGCCAAGCCACAAATTTCTCTGCGTCTCTTTTTTCCTTTCCTCGTCTGTTAACGCTAGCGTGTCGCCTACCACCAATCTGCCTTTTTTTCATTTTCTTTTCTTTTGTGTTTTTCTCGTCGTTGCTTATTCCCTTTGCATTCCGAACTTGCCTATTTCTCTGCCAACATGCCGCCAAATTCTTGAGGCAATTCCGTTGAGGGGGACACCTATGGGGATAGTGAAAGCATATTTTAACCAACGACCTTCCCCAATAAACACGTGGTCTTCCGAACACATCTGGTGTCGCTTACCTTTGACATCTTGCCATTTAAAAATAGCCGCCTGCTTCTCTCTTGCGCCTTTTTGTAACCTCTTTCTTATGAGTCCCATTCATAGATGTTCGAGAACAGCATAGGCCGTTATTGTCGGCAACCCTTCGTGATGGCCAAACGCGGGGACCTTCTGCTGGCTTCGAACTTTCAAGCTCTTTGCTTTTTTCGTGTCTGTAGCGGCCACCCATTGGCAGCACACCGCTCCTACTTTGGGTGTTTCCTTTTTTTTTCTTTTTTCTCCACCCTCTGAGAACATTCTGAATCACTACCACCCAACTTGAAATGAAGCAAGGACTGCACTCCTCTGCTTTATAGGTTTGTTTTCAGGCTACGATTGCCAACAGGGACACATGCCACCACCAGGAGATGACGTCTTTACTAACCCCCTTGAATCTAATATGCCAAGGATGAGAAGGCTAGGCACCTTTGACGAAGATAGGTTCTCCTATCGAAACTGTGGTCAGCCTATCTGAGGCATTTCCACCTGTCGGCCCTCGTTTTGGTTTTGTTGTGAAGAGTGTGGTTTTGAGAAATGGATGCTGTCTCTATTACCTATAAAAAGATGCTGGAATATAAAACTTGCAATTTTAATATGTGGTGAAGCTTCATGGGGTGCGGGCTGATCTGTTAATCATTTTCCTTCAGCCACTGACCTTACCTGTTCGAATATTGGCGGTAAAATGCTCTAACTGTAGTATGTATGAAATATCATAACTGTGTTTGCTTTCAGTTGAGAGAAAACCTGTGTTGTGGTACATATTTGACATTTATCTTACGCCAATATATGTCTACATTTAGGAAGTGGGAAAAGATATTTATCAATAAGTGGAAACGATGTCTGCCAAAGCAGCTCTGTTATTTTTGTATAATCAGAAAGTTTGAAATGAACTAGGTGAGGCTGAACTCGCATGGTTTCGCGATACCAAGTGTAACTGCAAATTAAGTTGCTGAAATATGTATATGTCTGCATCCTGCATGGGAAGTGTGCACTGTTACGGGTAATAATGTTTTTTGAATATAATGTGTTCGTGTGTCTACACAAACGTATGCATACCAAGCACCTTTGCTGTATCGACTCACTGAGCCACCAATTGATATACCCCAGATGTTTATGCTATTTAACACTAAATATTTGTATTTAATTGTATAACTATAGAAGGCAGTCTAAATTTCTATAGTCGGCTTTACAAAGAAGGCTTTGAGGAATATCATTGCATTTCAGTAAGCTTGCTTATACACACACACGCACACACACACACACATTTTTTCATCCACTTTTCTTTATTCTTTCTTCTTATTTACATTCTATAGGTTCTAATAACTTCCCCTGTACATTCCTTGGCATTACTGTCTGTTAGATCTCATTATATATATATATATATATATATATATATATATATATTGAGATCAAACAGACAATATTGCCAAGGAAAGTAAAGGAAAGTATAGGGGAAGTTATTAGACCGAATTGTAATGTAAATGTGAAGAAATGTGGGTGAAAAGATAACTTGCCATGGACAGGAACCGAACCTGCGACCTTTGAATAACGCGTTACTCGAAGGTCGCACACCCTTTCAACACCCTCTTAAAGGGTGTTAGCTGAACACCCTACATGTAGGGTGTTCAGCAAAATGTTAGGGTGTTCAACACCCTTCTAAGTAGGGTGTATCTGAAAACACCCATAGGGTGTTCCTCTGGCGACAAGCCAGTTTACACCCTTAAGGGTGTAAAAAAATTTACTGTGTGGTACCTACACCTATAGAGGTGTGGATAACATGGAGTTTCTCGATGAGGGATTTTTATTGTTTTTAAGCTGCCTTTTTCGCTTAGTTGGGCTGCATTTTTAGGTGATTTCTATAATGCCATTTGACACTTCGTTCTCTGACTCATGCCACATAGGTGAGATGCTACTGCACAAAGCTATTATTTGTATATGCTCCGTCACTGTAAATGGTGTTCTTAATATGTAGCGATCTCCTCAGAGAAACCTTGGTCATACCCACCGGACCATAAACTATATTGAAAAAGAAATATTTTTGTTCTATGGCTATACAAGTTACAATCCAGAAATGATATGGGGATGTTGCGAGTGTTCCTTGATGGCACATAATTGGCAGCCACAGATGTTTGAATTCAATAGCCTGTTTTCATTACAAGGAAAGTGCGCAAGAAGATGGGAACATAATGCGGAAAAAGCCCAGAAAAGGGGCAGGTTAAAACCTGGACATTTGTTGCAGGAAATACACACATACATACAACACGTGAAGACACGTGGTTAACACTACATCTCAGTGGGTAGATGGTCAATCTTAAGTTTGTAACACTTAACCAATAGCTTTGCCACAGCGTTTCACCCACAATGTAAATATAAAATGCCTCAACAGTCTCTCATGCGGTTCCCTCTTTGAGCCTCATGAAAAGGCAGCCGCCTTCTCATTCTAAATTTATACGTGGGGTATACCGTCCCAAAACCACCATATGATTATGAATGACGCCGTAGTGAAGGGCTCGAAAATTTTCAACCACCTGTGGTTCTTTAACGTGCACCCAAATCTGAGCACTCGGGCCTACAGCATTTTTGCCTCCGTCGAAAATGCAGCAACCGCTGCCAGGATTCAATTTCGCGACTTGCGGGTCACCAACCGAGTACCTTAACGACTAGACCACCGCGGTGGTGCCATCTTCTAATTCTGCCTACATTGTAAAAGAAATACAAATTTCAGCCTTCACTAAACTAAACCAAAGCCTTATCGAAGATCAAATAGAGGACCGTGCGAGAGATTGTTGAGGCCTTAGCAAACTAACAGATCGTTTTCTGTTTACAAGCTCCCTTAACAATTTTTATTGTTTTTATTTCCTAACGGGAATGTGGAGCTGCAGCGCTATTCACAGCATTCAAACGGCCTGGGAAAGACAGGTCGCTTAACTGTGAAAACGTGAGAAAATACATGGGAATTAACCATGACCATGACGGGCAAATAACAGGGACAAACAAGATAAATATTTATAGTTTCCTGTTTAAAAAACAAACGCATCTATAACCACCATTGTGAACATTCCTGCATAATGTATGCTATTCACAGCCAGGAATAATGTTTTGTAAAAAAATAGACACTGAACCATGCAGCACAGCAGAAAGAAAGAGATATTAACGCGTAAAATATAGTTTATTATCCTAGTAACTCATAGAAGTTTGCGTCAACGTATACGCAGAAGATGAGTACCCATGAACTTTAAGCGGATAAAAGTGATAAAAAAATTATGGTAATGAGTGAACTTCCTGTTACCATGGCTTCTGAACCCACGTGGTTACAAAAAAAATAACTCTAACGTCGGGTCTGACCTCAGTAACTGCACACGTTCCATTCACTCATAAAACATTCCTTTTGTGTTACGAGGCACAAAGCCGCATCCTCATCAGCGCTGCTTTCACATATGAGCTTAGCTTTTTCTTTTCCTTTCTTCCATTTTACTTCAATTGTCGTGTTCCGCATAGCTAGACTTTTAGCTGAGAAGTCACACTATTCACAAAATTGTGGGAACGACTCTGTGTGGGATAAGGCGAAACAAAGGGCACATTTTGGAAAGTTGTAAAATACGTAAACGCACCATCGCAATAGGCGGAAAGAGCGAATAAATATAGCGTAGAGTTTGGAAAAATTGATTGTCGCAGAGAAACACAGATGAACTAACCCAGTGCTTAAAATGTTTTTTAATGTGGTCGAAGCTTATTTTTTTTCAAGCACACCAAGAAATTAGTTCTGCGTGGAATTATAAATATCTTTCAATATGGCATAGATGTTTCCTGCAGCCCTATGTGATGATAAATGCTCTCTTTTACGTATTTTTGGCAAGTTATGGCAGAGACGCTGGGGAGAAAAAAATTTGTTTTCGTCAATGCCTCCAACATATGTTTTATGTGAAAGAGACCACATATGCAAGCTGGAAGAAGAGGAGTTCTTTTAAAGGTGATGAGTTACCTCATTTCAATTTATTCTACAGTTTCGCGTTCGAAAGATCAAGACACAAATTGTAAAACACAAAGCATTGCAGGAGTTTGTCATTCTGGTCATGTGGGGTTATTTATTGCACCACTAAAACAAAGTATTTGACTGTGCTTACATATGCTAAAACCTCAAACCCTCTTTTACTTTTTGTGCATGAAGTTTAATTGTAAGGATAATCTCTTACAAATGCAGGGAACTGAATTGTTTTTCAGCATGATTCTTGCTTTCAACACCTAAACGTATTTGGCGAAATTGAAAGATAGAGAAGGAAGAAGTTACTGCAATTCAACATGATTTAATGGCACTCGAGATATTGAAACAGCATAGGAGTATCGCTAATAAATTGGTAATGTAATTTAACACGCGCAGCAATGTTTGTGTAAAGGTAAATCTAAAAGGTCACCTCTCTGATGTACACAGACAGCGGATGTCTTGAAACTCCCGTAATGTGCGGCGTTTTTTTTAAATACCAATCAGTACGCAAGTGATTTCATAAACTGCATGCGAACCATGCCTTATTGACCAAATAAAAAGCACGGTTTCTTGTTTAACACAATAGAATAAATATGTAAACAATACTTCAAATGCAGGCTTATTTATAAAATGCATTGCATTATTTGATTAAGTCACTTATACAACAGATGACTTCGAGAACCTATCAAAATTGTATTGCTTAAAATACACTAGGAATCAATCCAGTCTATATGTGGCTGATGATTGTACTACGAAAGCTTTTTTGCCTGATTGCCACATAAGAGCATTTGCTCCTGTAAGCGTAACAGAACGGCCTTCTGGAAGGGAAAGCTATAGTTACATAGACAATCCAGACATAAGGAGATCAATTGCTAAAAATTTTGCGTTTGAAAAGAAGAAATTAGTTGTTTTCATTATTGGGGAATAATTTGAATCCAAAATTACTGCTTACAGCTCAAAATATTCCGGACACATTGTGACTCCTGTGGGTTGGAGAATCAAGGACTGTCAGCTCATTCACAAGGACTGTCAGCTCATTCAACGACTGTCAGCTCATTCAAGGACTCCAGCTCAATACAATGACTCATTCACAAGGACTGTCAACTCAAATCACACAATATTCATGGAGTGAATGATGGGGAGCGGGGTGAAGCATCCACCAGTTCATGCGTCCGTCCATGACTCCGTTCACGCAACTTAGAAGTGTGGCAGCTTGGGCTAGTTGGTATGGCATGACGATAGTTAGAGCGCGAGAACAAAATGACGACACAAAGACAAGAAGGACACCAAGGACATGAGCGCTCGTGTCCTTCGTGTCCTTCTTGTCTCTGTGTCGTCATTTTGTACCAGCGCTATAACTATCATCCGTCCATGCGTCCATCCGCCCGTCCGTCCATCCCTCTGTCCGTTTGTGCGTCCGTCCTTACGTTCGTCCGTGCGTCCGTGCGTGTATCCATCTATGCGGTGGTCCATCCGTTCACGAGTCTATCCCTCCGTTCGGCCGTGTGCCTGTCCGTCCATCCGTGCACCCGTCCCTGCGTCTGTTCATCCATGAGTCCATCTGTTCGTCCGTGCGTCTCTCCATCTGTTCGTTCATGCGTCCATCCATGTGTCAAACAGACAGACACACAGACAACAAACGGATGTGACCAGGGGATGATTCACTGTCTGCCTAAAAAGCCCTCTGAAGCTTCACCACACTCATCATCATTCACTCCGTGGATGTGCTGTGAGGTGGTTACTACCTACATGCATACATACAGGTGACGACCGACCCACGCCCAAAAGAGCTTCGCCTCTAAACAAAGCGAATGTGTGACGCATCGTACAGATAATAAAACTTATTAGCTGGAAACTGAAATAATTGTACCTCTCAGCCGCAAGTACTCCTCCTTTGAGGGGGGTGAGAGAAAAATGCTAAGGAAATGCGTAGCGCAGGCTTCGCAAGGAGCTTAGCGATTCCCTTTCGTGGAGCAGCCACTGTTCCGTTTAGCGAGGCGTCGGTGACGTCACTGTTTGAGGTAAGCTTGTAGAATTTCCCAAGGATAGGTACAATACTGTTATAGAGTGATTCGCAAACTCCGTTCGTGACATGCACACAACTTTTTGGCGCGATTTATTGACTACGTCCTGGTTACGGGAGTTGAGACATGCGTGTTTCTCTCTAGTGTCTCGCAGGAGTTGGGATGTGGGCATACGAATTGTACTTACGCAACAGGTCGTGGTCAGCCACGCTCCTGCGCTTGAAACTGACGACGTTAAGTACGACTTGTCATTTCGAAGTAATTTTTGCGTTGGGCTACGCGAAGGTCACTTTGCTTACTGCTGCGGCCTGTGAAAAGACTGAGGTGCTACAATAGCTACAATTTGACGTAACCACCGAGACAGTTCGCACTCCTTCTGTGTAAACATGTGTGTTCTTTTCTTGCTTCCTTCTTGCTGATTGAACAGGGCCCTGCAAGAGTTGATCTTTGGCAGTTGTTACCTCGTACTGACCCTGTATGAGTTTTTTCTTGTGTCTTTCGGGCTGCAGCAGCTCGCGAAAGGTTTGTAACTTCTTTCCGTGTCTTCTGTGATACTGTCAATTTCTGATCGCTAAAATTGATTTTTTTCTTGAGGTTAAACTGTGTCTATTTTGTGGGGAAACATTTACCCGACTGAGCAGAGAACTAAGACCGTAAAAGTTGGTTTGCATGGTTGGCTAGCCAAATGAATTCACCTTTTTTTTGTTTACCCCTAAGGTTACAAGAGTGAGCTCGACCGAATGGTAATGCATAACAGACCATATGCAAGTTACATTCATAAAAGCATCAAATATAGAACGGCTGCGGAAGTAAAAGGGTGTCGTACAATCGGCTGGAAAAATACATGGTTTGGTCGCTGTTGAGTGAAATAAGAAAAATACCCTTGGCGTGGCTGAAACACTATAAAAAAGCAACATTCGCGTAGATAGCGGTAACAAACAATGTGATGTGCTTTCTTTAAAAGTGCAGCAGCGTCTTGTCAGTGATGATAAAATTGTGCGACACCAATCTTACTTCAAGTCATCTTAATCATGGCTGCCTGCCGCCCTTGTATGAGCAGTTTGTGGTTTTGAAATTTCAGGTTTCACTGGAAATGTGCCCATACCTAACTGCCAGTTCACACTGATTGGAAACAGGCCAGGTGTTTCTTTCTACGAAGACAATGTTCTTTGAGCACCGTCCCTCATATTTCGTATCATCAGATCCAGGTAAATTATCTAGTGCTCATCTAGCAACTGAACCATTTTTTTATTCACTATTATTTGCTAACAGCCATGCGATCACTGCATCTCTGCAATTGTATCCCACTAAGCATGAATCATGAATGTGAGAGTTCGCTTGCTAAAAATAAACGTCTGATTTACCCTGTTCACATCATGTATCTCAGGGGTATTTTGGCATGATTGTGTATAGCTCACATTCGGTTTCTAAGAGGTTTTATACCTCGCCTACGAAAAAAAATGCTCCCATGTGATCAATTGACAGCGGCAATCAGGGCTTACTGAAGAATACTTATATTCGTCGCACATTTATTCTTCATTGGTTTGCCGTAGTTGTATTTCAGTGGCCGCCTTTGTAACACAGATCGAATACCGCATACGAAACATTGACCAGTGTGACTGTAGCAAACAGCTATTTGAGCACCTGTTCTTGTGCCTATTGCAAACCTACGCAAATAACAAGCAGTTGTCTGACGCCTGTACGTGTCACGAGTTTACACGACCTAAAAGAAAAGTATATGAAGGAAAGAAACAGTACAAGTATGAATTAAATAACGCAGCGTGGTTATGAAATAGGGTTTCATGAAAATTGTACATGTTGGGCTGCACAGGTTTCGATTCATTTTGCTTCATGTCGCTTTCTCTGCTTCTTACGAAAGTGTTTGTATTATTTTGTTTTCACTGACACATTTGTTTTACATTCCTGAATATATAATAAATCGACCTCGTAAATATTTGTAGAAGTTCCGTAACTAGCAGTCAGACATGCCGTGACAAATAGGAACACGTGGTATATTCAGGTGATGATTATATGTGGGGTTTAACGTCCCAAAACTACCCTATGATTATGAGAGACGCCGTAGAGGAAAATTCTGTAAATTTTGACCATCTGGGGTTCTTTAACATGCGCCCGAATCTGAGCACACGGGCCCACATTATTTCCGCCTTCATTGGAAATTCAGCCGCCACCGCCGAGATTCGAATCCGCGACCTGCAGGTCAGCAGCCGAGTACCTTAGCCACTAGACCACCGCGGCGGGGCCACGTAGTCTATTCGGAAGATTGCTTGAACGGTTTGATGAATGTGCTGCTTTACGTATTTTGTAGCATTCTGCGTTCTCGCAAATGTTCCTCGGAAGCAAGATGATAATAACAGAAAACAGCAGCGCTTTAGCAACTGTAGCACTCAGTGATTTGTTTGAAAAATGAGACAGTGTGTTCAATAAACCTAATTCAAGTGAGTGCGTGCATTCTGCGTAATTATTGTTGAGACTGCAAGTCTCTCTGTCATTAAGAAAAGAGAAATGAATCATGCACCGAGACAAACTTTCATCTTCACTGAATACGAGTGCCCCCACCGTCGGCCTGTTTTCATAAAAAAAATAGCTGGTAAAAGAACCACACCCGCACTGAACTAAAGAAGTAATATAAAAAATAAAAGAGTGGATATTTATCGTTGTAGCTATCCATCACATGAGTTCGCTACGCCAGAAGTTTTCCTAAAAAGTGCTTGCATATAAATCTTGCTAAAAGTAAGGTACTAAATACGTGTTTTTAAAAAAATGTGCTTGTCACCAATCTTGACATGCCAAAAAAATTTGAGCCAAATGTAACAATAAGTTGTCGAAGTGGTAGAGTACTTGATGTTTATATTAGTTATATTAGTATAAAAAATGCGAATCAAACCAGGCTCAGATGAAGCTGAAGTCCTGAAGAGATGGAAGATATTGGAACAGGTGGGTGCCACTAAAGGCAACGATTCGACAAGTATATGTTTCGCTTCCTCAAGGCAGTGACTGCCTTCATTAGATTCGTTTATTTACGTTCGATTCCCACTCTCCCCCATTCGCAGGAGGAGTAGTGGTGAGAAAAGAAACAGGATATGCACCAAAAATAGGGTGAGGAGGGGTGCTGGAAGGAGCATTTCTAAATAACTCGATCAGCCCTTTTAGATGCATTCATGCCTCCTTGCTGGAGCGCATGTGAATAAGATAGAGTATCTTCTTTTTTTTCTCTCAGCGAAGGCAGGATTGAGTGAAGTGCTTTGGAACTCATCGAAGTTGCCACTTGCTAAACGAAAATGGCACCCCTGCTTTCGCCAATTTCTTGACCGTGCCAGCATTGCCAAGATATAGTATGAAAGCAGTTTTAAACTGCGCGAAGAAAAAGGCCGAAAACTGGAATGCATAGGTGGGCAAACCAGAGTTAAAAGCTTCCAAATGACCCTATACTGAAAACAGTTGATGCAATGGTTCAATAAAATAACACAATATAAGAGTGAGGCATGATCGCAGTGACACTGTAAAAGACAACAACAAGAACGCATTACTTTCAAAATGTGGAAAAAGACGGTCACAAGAGATAGGCGAAAAACATAGGATGACGCGCTGCGTATAAGTTCAAACATGGGAGCGCTTCGTCCCGTCTTTATAGCATTTCTGTTGAGATTTTTTTTCTGAACATTTTAATTAAACCGAGACAACTTGCCCAACTTTCAATGCTGATAAAAATTAACGAACGCTCTTCAGCGAGCGACGTGGTGTGTCCATCGAAAATTTTTATTTCATCCCTTGATAGCGATATTGAATGAGAGCCTACACAGCTCCCTCTTCTTTTTGCGACCAGAACCGCCTGAGTGATGTTTTTCTGATTTATAGCCTTAGCCCTTGACAGAAATCAAGTCTTTAGCAAATGAGCAAAACAGTTTTTACCATCTCATTTCTCGCGATGCACGGCAAGCTTCATATTTGAAACAGTTCTCGAGGATATGCTGCTAATAGCTTATTAATAACCTATTTGCTGTAATAAAATTAGTTTGTTATATCATATTTTCGTGGCCTGTGAGTTCTTATTTTGAGACTGTCATCTTCGCGCAACTTCGAAGCATTTTGAAACCGTGTGTGGACTAGCCAAGCATTCCACCTTGCTTCAAGAGCTTGTACTGCTGCCGTGGAAAAAAAGCGTCATGGCCAAATTACGATTGTCATGATCACTATATCAGTTTTTCATCATCAGCCTATATTTTGCAACACATTGTTTTAGGTGGTAATATCATAGTTACATACAACACGTGCGTGGAATTTTTGATGACAAATATGCTTGTGAGAAAGTGTAAAGTGATATAATAAATGCGCTTTCGAGCAGCTCCTCTTACCAAACTGTCAATGACGGCGAAGTTTCGATGAGCATGTATGGGTTATGCAGCACGGCTATATTATTGTCAGACAAATTCGCAAATTTGGTGTGTCACATGCGCGTACTATTAGCGTCTTTTTATCACAATTTTGCTAGTTACGGCGGTCTATACGTTGCTTGTGCAGCGAGTTCGGTCAGGTTGCTTGGCACTTCAGATGTAGTTATGAATGCGCTAAAGACGAGGCTACGATGGGACGAAAAATCGCATGCTCGGTGAGGTGGTGGCGACCCCTTTTGTGCAGTGTAGGTGTCGCCCGCATGTTTATTAAGGTCTTAGCAACCTTAAGTAAATTATTGCAATTACAACTTGTTATTCTCGTTTTGGGCCTTTAACACTTAAATGTGAGCGTGACTATTTGACACTAGACACTAAATGACGTGCCTGGCTTCTGAAGAACCATCCATTTAGGCACACATGAAGCTAGGGTCGTCACTTGGATTCGAATCCAACGCTGTCCGCTTTGGAAACGCAGACTGCACCAATTCTGCACAACACGCTCAACCATATGACCACAATACGGAAGTTACCAAAACATTGAAAAAGAAACGTGTCATGTTCATCATTGCATCGCGTGAAAAAGCTAGGAAATTGATTTCCCATAAACGTACAGTTTCACATAGCATGCGACAGTATTTCTCCTTGTAACAATGTATGCAAACGCTGAAGGCTTTACACACTGCCTATAAATGCAAGGTTAGACGCCAAAATGGGCGGTTCAGTGCAGAAAGGTTCTGGTGCTTCTCATATAATCATCACGCACACTGACGAGATTTGGAGACGCCATAATAAATCATCTGACGCATAAGAGCGCTTCGTGCTAAGAGTACTCTTCTACTAACCTTACTTTCAATAAAGTGCAGGTGCAACTTTACATTTGGCCCAGACTTTCGCGATCAGCGTACAGGTCCCTAGAATGGTGCTGTTGAAGCAACTACTCTGCTCCCGGTCCTCTTCGTCCAAGTCTGGTCCTCCGTGTCCCGAAGCCGCTTGTTTTGTCGATGTAGATGTAAATTTTGAAATGTTGCCGGCTACGCTCTTGTTATTTCGCACATTTCTTTTTATTGTTTTTTGTTTCTCTTACTCCTTTTTGTCACATGCTTTGCTTCCAACCTCTAATGCCATTTTTATGTTGTTTGTTGAGCATTTTGCTCCTGACTATTATGAAGGCTCAAAGATATGAACAGGCTGTCAATCATCTAAACGTTCTTTACAGAAATGTCTGGAGACATGTGTTGCGAGTTAGAACTCAGTGATAAAGCTGCAAACAATATATTTACTTGTGGTATACTTTTTTGCGTTTCTTATGAAACAAAAAACGTGCCCAGCTCACGCAGATCTCACCTGCCGTCGCATACGTTTCTCGCTTCTTGTGGTTTTCATGTTATTTATGAAATAACAACCAGGCCGCACAGAGTACCAACTGAGTTGTTATTCATGCGTACTATTTACCATTAAAGTATCTTGGTATTCATTAGAGATTTCTTTTTCTTCGGATCACTTTAGATTTCTGCTTTCTAACAGCACGAAGGGTTTTCTAACAGCCTAAATATGAGTTGGGGAATCCAGAGTCAGCTATTACCATTCTGTGTCACTAAGTTATTAAGCATGCAACTATAACTGATTTACAGCGACGATGAAAAAACAAAACAGTAAATAGGTGAACTAAAGAAAGACATGATTGAAAATCAACTTTGTCTTTAAGCCGCATTAGAGCATGACCATTTTTTGCGAAGTTTGCCCAGTATATA
This sequence comes from Rhipicephalus annulatus, assembly GCA_013436015.1. Lineage (NCBI taxonomy): Eukaryota > Metazoa > Arthropoda > Arachnida > Ixodida > Ixodidae > Rhipicephalus > Rhipicephalus annulatus. Next base: position 1,956,078 of record WOVY01009408.1, on the reverse strand, counting down.
CTGTGAAAGTCAGTTTGACAAACAGAAGCCGTATACTTACGTGGAACTGCAGCCGAATAGCACTTTTAAAAAGTGGCATTGAATTTATAAAATAGTATAAGGCTTCCATGTTTAGAGCTGCATAGATTTCGTGAAGCCACATAGAGGAAAGAGAAGCCATTTGATGAATAGCAGCAGTGGCGAAATTGATGACCTTGAACATGCATGCTTCCATATCATTGTAATGCGTACTCTATATTTCGAGATTGTATGTGACTTAAGGAAGCCGCATGAGCCAAGAGATCTGGTGTGTACTTCTACTTAAAAGCACGAACGAAGTCTGTGCAAATGAAGAAATCGAATAGAAATGACACGTCGGCTCGCAACTACATTACACTCGTCAAGTGGTAGCGGTTGTTCAAAGTAGTGAGCAAGCCGACAGCTTCATTTCCTTTTACATGGAGCAGGGTAGCAACTGCACATGCGTCTGCCTAACATGCTTGTCATTCCCTGGTTCACCACGAGTGGAGAAATGATTTGAGTTAATGCTGCGATTTATATTTCGTATTTGAGCTCTCGTAACAAGGAAATAAACTAGGCACGAAAAAAGATTAACATTAAAATACAGCTTGAGTTTATGAGAGGTCTTTTTTTTTTGCTAGATTTCTACAGGTCATTGCGTCTTTCTTCTTGTTCTATTGCGTTGTAGTATTTTTTCTCTCAAAAGAAACTAGCTCACAATTCAGGTTTAACTATATTTCATAACTTTGGCTGGTATTTACTTCTAAACTTTCTTTCATTTGATTTCGATCGTACAGCAGCTCGGTTGCACAGTGAAGAGAGTGTCAACCATGCTGTTCAAGCACCACAGAGATCCCTGGGTTCAATTTGTTCACAAGAAGCATATATTCTTGCTGCGCCTAGTGCCTGATGCCATGGTACGTTAAAAAAAATCGGCAAAATATTTTCTTGTGGTCTTTTCAATAATAATCACGTATTTACGCTCAGCGTTCTAATGGTGACTGTACATTGATGTGTGATCAAGGATATAGCGGGGAGATTGAACATTCACTCGAGAAAGGCCAAAAGCCCAAGTGGTCGGTATTATTTCGTTGTGCCAAAGGACACTGGCTTGATATGCGTATGATATGTCAATATGCTTACGTAGGTAGAACGTGAAAATGCAGACTTCCTGTGCTTTTGTTACACATTAAAACATTACGAGCGCAATCCAACTGGTGTGGTTTTTCTCAGAGTAAGCAAGAATAGTCAATGCTATGTCCCACACAGTGATAGGTAGAAATATTTTCTTATGAAAAATTTTTAGCTTAAGGCGTTTTTGTAAATGCAGCCTCGGAACGTCGAAATCATTCCACAGCCGTACGCAGCACCAATTTCCGACGTTAACTAGTAGCATTTATACTACTAATTAAACGTAATTTTTATGCCACGTTGTCTACGAATACCCAGCAGATGTAAGTTTGCCGATGCCTTCATGACCCTAAAAGCATTTTTATACGGCGTAAAAATACAGTTGGAGTAATTTCAAATGTTTATTTTCTTTTTATGTTGGCATTTTTTTTCCATTCATGCCGGCTTCGGAACCTACAAAAGAAGGCACAAAACGTCGAAGTCAGAAAAGGCTGAGTGGCATAAACAGGGGTAGAAAGAGATGTCAGACGTGCTGTTGGGCAACGCAACATAACACTTTGTCCAAACTCTACTGTTGTTTTGTACTACGGCTGTACATTCTTCATACTTTAAACTTTCTTTACTTGGTTTCCAGATTTCGAGCTACTAATTGAGCCATATAAAAGCGGTATTGCACAAAAACTAAGCGAAAGTCAACATTAATTGTGCAAAAGTAACTTAAATACGGAATTGCGGAATATTTCTAATTTAATAAGGGCAATTTAACGCGAAAGTAAAGACCTTCCAGAGTTGTTCCTCGTATGCTTGAGATGCTCTTATCTTCATTCTACCTTTCGCATTTTGTGCCGTCATTTTTAATTCAGATATGAGGACTTCACGGTCGCAAAGTGAATCTGATTACAAAGATTCAGAGACCCCTGTACATACACGCCACGGATGCAGAACGCCCAAGACAACCGAAACTTAGAGCCAGCCGTCAGTAGACGGTATTTTGTATGCATCGTTATACTTCTACGCTGTCCGGTTTGATTCAGTTCATCTGGTCGACATGTAATTCCACTATGAGGCTAATATAGGACTTTAATTCTTCCCATTTTGTGCACTTTGATTAAGCAACCTACTATGAGTGCGCATGAAGAACCCAGGTAGTTTTTATAGGGGCAAAGCTCCTCTAATATTGACGTAGCCTTCTCGTCTTTCCAAGATAAGGTTTTCCTCTCTTGTATTTCAAGAAGTGTTCATTTTCATCAACAAAATGATAATTGTCCTCTTTTGTTCCAACTATAGCTTGCTCTGGAGAAGCTGATCTTCGTATCACTTCCATTACCAAACCTCTATGAGTTCTGCCCGACGAAAAAGTTACTCCAGAAAGAGAACAAGTAAAAAATTGATGTTAAATAAACTATTGAAAAAATTACATGACAATGAATAGTTCACTCACACGAGTTCACATTTTTATAGAACGTTCCCAGGGACACATTTCTTTGCAAGTCACAGTGACGTGCTGAGCCACGGTGCATATTAGTAACAGCGAGCACTAATTCAGTGACTGTCAAGTTGCCTGAAGAAGACTCAGCAATGGTCACTGTTTCTCAGTCCCTCCTAGACGCACTTGGCATGTTCGTCGGCAAGCTCAAATCACCGTACGCTCAGCCCATTCCAGGTGCTCGATGCTCTGTGCCCAGTATTTGCAAGCCTTCAGTAGGCACCATTACTCGTCCACCCATACAGAGCAACGTGATGCGCCCGACAGTCTGCGTTCATTAACATGAAACACAACAGTTTTTCTTTTGCTCTCTTTTTTCTATGTCCCAAATGTTCAGTTCCTCATTCACATTTCCCCAGTGTAGAATAGGAAACCGGACACACGTCTCGTTCACCTTCATGCATTTCCTTCCCTAATTCTACCCGCAATATACGGGACAACAAGGAACTTCTACATATCTAAGATAGGCCTGACAACATAAAATAAATACTGCTGTTTGGCTGGAGAACAACGAATATTCAGCCTTTCTCAATTGTTTATGTTACCCGCATTTCCCCATTACTGTAATCTTAAGGGAACGAAGCTTTACTTTTTATTCACTGAGAAAGTAACTTAAGTGCCAAAATAAAGATGAGATAATTTGACTGTAGCGGCATCGTTAATGTTTTCGCTTTTAGAAGACACACGGAGTGGTCGAGATGAACCAAACATCAGGTGCCAAGTTTTTTACTACGATACTTCCTGTTTACACATTGTTCGCTTTTTTTTCTTTGTAAAAGAAAGGCAAAATACTCAGTGTATAATTCCCATAAGAAAAATGATTTAGTCTTTTTTCGACCATAATGAAACGTCAGGACGACCTAAACTTTCGAGGATATAAAAATGACTCAACCACATAATTTTGTTTATATTTCAGCGCAGCGGTATAACATTATTAGAGTGATCATCTGCACACTCCAAGTTTTTCACTTTACAACAATCTTTTTGCAAGCGCCATATGTTATCACTACATATGTTCGATCTCACTTGTTTTTGTAATATATGTAATACCTTCTTTTGCTTTGACTCGCCAGCAACTCAAGACTGCAGCGCTTTCTCAAACACAATCCCAATAACGACAGTTTAGAGTGGTTTATGCATTATTCATCTTAGCGACGTCTTTCGCTTCGTCTCGTAAGGATGAGCAAATAAATATTGAAGACACGAGTTTCTAAAGAGGTCACTTGTAAAATTAACCAAAAGATCAGTAATCGTTTGAAGTCGGCCGCTGCACTTGCATTGAGTTATCGGATGTGGTGTAATGATTGATCACTGAAGACTCCCCACTGTTTGAAAAACAGCCCGCACCGTGAGAGATTGGGACGTTGCGCCCTGCAAGAAACGAGTATACGTTTTGCAAAGTTGATGTATTACTTCTTCGTAAGTGTTGCTATTATTCACTTGCGCTTGAAAACTAGCTCCCATGTTTTAGTAAAGCAGTCATATGCCTAACAGTCAGGTTTTGCAACGTTGGAAAATTAAAGAGTGCTTCTCTTTTGACGTTATTAGAAAAAACGGATGCAGCTTAGCTCAGATATACCCTGCTAGACCCTACTATGAAAGCGAAAGCTTGTTTACTTTGTTATGGCTGTTTACCCTCGTAGCCGAAGCACAGTTGCCCAACCACACAATGTTGCTAGTCGAATGTTCCGTACTGCGTGCTCTCACTACTGTCGTTTGATCAGTTTTCAGAGCCTTAAATAATGTTGATGTGAGAAACGCCAGGTCCCTGAAAACTAACAGATGTTCAGCCTCAAGTAATACTCAGCTAGCAGATGCGTGCTCCTTTACTTTTCACCTCAGATGGTAAGGAAGGACGTTGAGAGAAGTAGACAGACAGGCCGATGAACGCGTTCACTGTAAGCTCATCTGCAGCTCTGATGCCATAAATGAAGTTCACGTGGCTTCTCACACCGTACTCGTTCGTTGCTTCGAAGCCATGTGGAGATACACAATGAAACTCGCTCAACTAAGCCTACGGCTTTCACCTAAACAATGAGAATATACTTGTTATCTTCAAGTCAGGAAGTAATGATGGGTTAGTATTTCAAGCAAAAGTGAACTGTGCGCTTACGCTTTGCCTTACCTTTCAGAAAAATTCAGCCCGTCTGGCAATTCAGGTGCGGACATCAATAAATGCAACAGGCATTTGTGCATTCAGTGTGTGCGCACAGTAATGCAATGAACACGTCGTGTTGATGGGCATTACTGCACCTATTTATAGACAAATACGTACTCGTCACGTTAGGTACTTATCGAACTCGTCATGCCAGGAAATTTCCTGGACAGCCACGCTCAACGGATTCAAACATTGTATTTCCAACGTTGCTCGCTTTTCTGTTGGCTGTCTGGAGCATAAAAACGGAGCTGTGCCAAACCTTATATTGCGCTTTCACTTCAATAACTCCCACTTCAAGTTAGTTCGAGCTGTTATACCTGGACTTCTGAAACAGTATGTGACCTAAAACTCCAACGCGGACACGAAGCTTAATTAGTCAATACTGCTCGTAGCTTCCAAAGTAAGGCCTCGTGAGTGGTTAGAAGATTTTCATATTGAACTGGAACAGCGGCCCTAATGATGTTCTAAAGGTTACCGCGTTCGCTCCGAGTGAAATAAATTTGAATGCCACGTAGCTGGCACTTACTCACCGGTAGCCAAAATAAGTACACCCACCCACAACCACCTCACTCGACCTTTTTTCAAGGTCCGTAACAAGCAGCCCGCACCAGGCGTATGGCGCATCGAAATTCGGCGTATTACTACAGAACCACTAAACATGCGGCGGCGGTCCTTTGGCAATAACGTCCATATTAACTTGTCATGTGAAAACGTATTCGTGAAACACCTTAGGCACTTTCATATAGCAAATATCGCGTTGTGTTACAAGCCAGTTTCGTGCATACGAGCAGGGTACATCGAACAACATGGCGGCGCTGGCGGCCGGCTGGAACAGAAGCGCGAAATATGCCCTGGGAGACCACATGTAGCTAACGGGGACTTGCCGGTTTACATTAGCAGGAGCAGAGGTGGCAGAAGTACACGGAGACGAGTCGTTCTCGGCAGGAACATTTCGTGATGACGCATGGTAGCCTGCTGGTAGAGACAACGGTCGGAGGCCTGCAGTGGCACGTCGAGATGATGACATCCGGTGGTGGCCGTGACCCATCGGGGAAAATGGAAGCTGCGGGGTGAAATTTGCAGTTTCTGTGCGCGGTCATTTTCGACGTGGCGCTTTCGCATGCAGTAGGGAAGTGGTTCGGTGTACGCGTCGAACGAGCTTTGGTGGTGAGCGTCCCCTGCTTAAAGCCGTATGAGCTCTTTTCTAACTACCCGACGTACGAGGAATTGAATGTCTTCGCAGGCGGTGACGTCCATACTTGCAACAGTGGGAACATAGTCCAAGCACCCGAACTTGGGTAAAATTCTCCGGGTCTTAGACGCCTCAAATTCGCGACACTGCTACCTGAAAAAAGAAGGAGTGTTCAGGTTTTCTTTTGTTATGGGAAAATTGTACACGTCCTCAGCGATGCCTTTTAACAAATGTTCGACTTTGTCTTTGTCAGACATATTTGCGTTGACAATCCCGCCAAGCCTAAATACCTCTTCATTTTATGTTGTGCACGTTTCGCCGGGCAACTGAGCCCTACGTAAAAGCGTTTGCTCAGCTTTCTTTTTTGTAGAAATGGTGTTCCCAAAGCAGGCCTTCAGTTCCTCAATAAATATATCTCAAGTTGTGAGGACATGTTCATAGTTCCCAAAGCAAAGCAAAGTGGTCCCGGCAAGGAAAAAACACTACTTTCACGAGCTTCACCGGTGCGCCCCATACGTAGTAACGGCTCACTCTGTCGTAGTGTTTGAGCCAAGATCCACGTCTTCGTCAGTTTTATCTGGGAAAATCTGCGGTTCAGGCACCCAGTAGTCTGGTTGTCGAAGCCGACGGCCACCTTGTGCCATGTCGGTGGCACTGGTGGATGCAGCAGCGTAGTACGTCAACGGCATTGCTGTGCCGTCGGGCCAGCTACGCGTCTGCTTCTTCGCAGAACTTCTGCTGCGGGATCCAGGAGGGCGAATTACCCTGCACCGCTCCACCAATGCTGTTAGGGATTCGATGGATTTATTTACACTGAAAATGCCAGCGCTCAACCGTCACTGCCGAATCACCATCGCTCGAGAGCGTCCTACTTCCTGTTTCTTCTCGCTCTTTCAGTCCACGTTACAATATATATATATATATATATATATATATATATATATATATATATATTGTGAGCGCTGACTATGTACTTCATCTTCATCTGTATGACCGAACCATTGTAGTGATCATCATCGTATGTTACGCGGGCTGGCTCTCTGGCTCGTGCATCTGGATTAAAAAAGGCTAACCTGGTTGCTGCCGTACCGGACGTGGTCTCATAAGTGGTGGAGCGTGCTTTGGTTCCCACGTCCTCCTGCTCTACCCGTCACCCCTGGAGCTCCGGTCTGGTCGACGGTTGTGCCCTCAAGCAACAGCGATGGCAGAACCCAACCCGCCCGCTGCTGCAACCGCTCCTTCTCAGCCACTTAGGCTTCACTACACCGTGAGTAACTCTCATCGAGACCCTCCGGTATTGTCCGGCCTTCGCAACGAAGACGTCGAAGAATGGCTCGACAAATATGATCGAACCAGCGTTTGTAATTATTGGGACGAGGCGCACAAACTGCGCTACGTTCCTTTTTACCTCGATGGTGTCGCTAAAACCTGGTATTACAACCACGAGAGCGACTTCTCCAATTGGTTGGCCTTCACGGGGCATCTCCTTCAGGTATTTGGCACGTCTGCAGGATGTTCTGTAGTAGCAAAACAGAAGCTCGCAACCCGCATCCAAGGGGACGACGAATCGTATACGTCCTACATTGAAGATATTCTGGCTCTCTGTCGCCGAGCACAAAATTACATGACGGAGGCCGATCGCATCCGACATCTACTGAAAGGTATCAACTCTGTGGCCTTCAATGCTCTCGTGATTCAGAATCTGACTACCGTCCGGGACGTCATCACTACATGCCAACGCCTGGACGCGCTTCATTCCATGCGCCTTCCACACGCCTCCTGCGACGCTCGCTTTACCAAAGAGCATGAATTGCGGGCCCTTATCCGCACAATCGTCAGAGAAGAACTTCACGGCCTTATTCCAGGCAACCCTACCGTTGCGTCTGTCCACACACCTTCTCCCAACCTGCGAGAGATAATCAAGGACGAACTGGCATCAATGACAAGCGCTGCACATGCCCCGTCTCCTGTGCGCTTCCCAGTGCCTTCGTACGCAGAAGTTGCATCGCGGGCCCCTGCACAAGTTCCAACCGTGCCTGCGGACGTCGAATGCGACCATGTGGCTGCGATGACAACGCAAGCGCCAACGCCACGCCACTATTCTACATGGCGTCCTCCCCGCCCAATCTGCTTCTACTGTGGCATAAGGGGTCATATATCCAGTCTCTGCCGCCGCCGTCAGCAGGATGAACAACCTGGTTACTCAGCTTACGAGAGAGACTTTTCTCCGAGACCCGACGAATACGATCCCGCACCGTATCCATCCACCTTCTGTCAGTCGCCCTCCCCTCCACGGTCTCATGCTGGGCCTCATCCTTCTCGTTCATCTCGCCGCCGTTCTCCATCACCGTTTCGGCGTACGTCATCACCCTTGCGTCCCGCTCCGATCTCTCGGGACTCGGAAAACTAGAAGGTGCAGTTTTTGGAGGGGAAACTGCTTGTCGTCGGAACGCTACAACTTCTCCGTCTCGTCCACCTAATTTACTGCCTGTTTCTGTGGAAGGTGTTTTTGTTGACGCCGTTATAGACACTGGAGCCGCAATTTCGGTAATTGATCGTGAATTGTGTTTTCGCCTGCGTAAAGTGCAAACTCCTTATGCCGGTCCCATGTTATGCGGTGCTAATGACAGTCCAATTCGCCCGACCGGGTTGTGCACTGCTCGTATTCTCATCGCAGGAATCCGTCATCACATACAATTGGCTGTGCTGTCTTCGTGCGCTCATCAGATAATTTTAGGCTGGGACTTCTTGTCAGCGGCGTCTGCTGTAATTTCGTGTAGTCGGCCCCTCATTCGTATTACGGACACTGAGCTTTCTTCTGCTGCCGACCTTTCGTCGCCCAACCTTGTGACAGCTGCGGATTTCCTCCTGCCTCCCGGACGAGAACGTGTCCTTACGATCAAGTTACGAGACATTCTAGATGGTGACGCTGTGGTTGCTCCTTGCCAGCGCTGCATTTTTCGAGGGATCACCATCGCATCTTGTTTAGTGCGGTTCTCCCGTGGTTATGCAAGCATCACGGCCTGAAACACGACGCCAGAACCACTTCTTTTGCCTGAGGGGACCACTGTTGCCAGCATTACCGAAGAAGCACCGCTTTGTGTCGTCACTGGTTCATCTGCTTCGTCATTCTCAAAGTGTATGCCAGCGGAAGATGCATTTCCTGCTCTCAAGGCCACTTTGTGTGAACATCTCAACCCAACGCAACCTGATGCCTTGTTAGCGTTATTAATGAAGCACAAAACTTGTTTTGCCGTTTGTTCCGAAGGTCTGGGTCAAACAACAGTGACCGCCCATCGTATCGACACTGACGGATCCCGTGTGATTCGCCGCCGCCCTTACCGTGTGTCGGCTTCTGAGCGCAAGCTTATAGAAGAACAAGTCAACGACATGCTCGCGCGCAACTTCATCAGGCCTTCGACAAGCGCATGGTCTTCTCCTGTCGTACTAGTGAAAAAAAGGATGGCTCGGTACGGTTTTGCATTGATTACAGATCACTCAACAAAATCACTCGTAAGGACGTCTACCCAATGCCTCGCATTGACGACGCTCTTGATACTTTACAAGGTGCCGAGTACTTTTCAAGTCTCGACTTGCACTCCGGTTATTGGCAGATTCCAATGCACGAGTCTGATAAAGAGAAGACTGCGTTTGCTACGCCAGATGGGCTCTTTGAATTCAATGTAATACTTTTCGGCCTGTGCAATGCCCCAGCCACATTCGAACGGATGATAGACACGGTACTGCGGGGATTAAAATGGAAGACTTGCCTTTGCTACCTGGACGACATTGTAATTTTTTCGTCGAGCTTCTCACAGCACCTGGAACGGCTAGACGAAGTCCTCACGTGTTTAGCTAAGGCCGGTCTCCAGCTCAACACTAAGAAGTATCGGTTTGCCAGTCACAGCATCAAGGTATTAGGTCACGTCGTCAGTAAACTTGGCGTTGAGCCCGATCCCGACAAGGTTGCCGCGGTACTGCACTTTTCTACACCAACCATACAGAAAGACCTCCGCAGCTTCCTTGGCTTAGCGTCGTATTTCCGCCGCTTTGTACGCGATTTCGCTACAATTGCGGCTCCTCTGCACAAACTTCTGACCACGAGCGCTCCCTTTGTCTGGTCGGATGACTGCGAAGCCGCTTTTCACACCCTCAAGCGATGCCTCAAATCACGGCCAGTGCTTCGCCATTTCGACCCTGCAGCACCTACTGTGCTACACACTGACGCAAGTGGACTTGGCATCGGTGCTGTCCTTCTTCAGCGGAACCACGCTTCCGAAGAACAAGTCGTGGCCTACGCGAGCCGTACTCTGTCACCTGCCGAGCGAAACTACAGCATCACTGAGCAAGAATGTCTCGCCATCGTGTGGTCCATACAAAAGTTTCGTCCTTGCTTATACGGCCGGCATTTCACAATAGTGACTGACCATCATGCTCTGTGTTGGTTATCGTCTCTCAAAAATTTGTCGGGACGCCTTGGCCGTTGGGTACTACGATTGCAAGAGTATGACTACAGCGCCACATATAGGTCGGGCCGAGAGCATCAAGATGCCGACGCTTTGTCCCGTTGCCCACTCTCGCAAAGCGCCGAAGTGTCACCTTCCATCTGTTCGTCACCGCCCGCCAAAGTGAGCAAACAGACGGCTGCTGCTTCGAAACAGTTAGTTGCCTCAGCGGACCTTCTTACGTCCACAGATCTCGCCTCGCTCCAACATACCGATACCTACTGCCGCACAATCATCGATCGGCTCATTGGCTTATCGCATGCTCCAAACAGCCGCCTAAGACGACAACTTGCCCGTTTCAAGCTTCAAGAGGGAACATTATGTCGGCAAATTTACCATCCTCTCGAAAACCAGTGGGTTCCCGTCATTCCTCGCTCACTTCGTCTGGAAGTTCTACACGCGTTTCATGACGATGCGACAGCTGGACACTTAGGGTTCCACAATACCTACGATCGCCTCAGGACTCGCTGCTTTTGGCCTGGCCTCTACACTTCTGTCGCCAAGTACGTCGCTTCCTGCGCGTCATGCCAGCACCAAAAACGTACCACTTCTCTTCCCGCGGGGCCACTGCAACCACTGCCGTGCCCGTCCACTCCCTTTGAATTTGTGGGCGTAGACTTATACGGACCTCTTCCGCTTACGCCAGCCGGTCACCGTTGGATTGTTACTGCCGTAGACCACCTTACTCGCTACGCGGAGACGGCAGCTCTTTCATCTGGTGCTACCTCTGAAGTAGCCCATTTTTTCCTTCGCGCCATTATTTTATGACATGGCGCACCGCGTGTGCTCCTTAGTGACCGTGGCAAGACATTTCTTTCACATGTCCTTGCTGAAGTCTTACAGGCCTCTAACATCATCCACAAGACCACATCAGCGTATCACCCAGAAAGTAATGGTCTGACTGAGCGTTTTCACCGAACTTTGTCCGACATGATCTCTATGTACGTGCAACCAGATCACAAAAACTGGGACACGATACTTCCTTTTGTCACGTTCGCATATAACACTGCCATACAGCGTACAACGAATTTCAGCCCTTTTTTTCGTGTATGGCCGTGTACCGACTTTTGTTCTAGACACCACCTTTTCGTCCACTTCTTTCAATCCGCCCGCGCCAACACTGCTACCACTCAGGACAAGAGAAAAATCGACCTTGATGCGAAGCGTCGAGTTGTTGTGTTCCGCCCAGGCGATGAAGTCCTTTTGTGGACACCTGTTCGTGTACCTGGGCTCTGCGAAAAATTCCTTCACCGGTATCTTGGTCCATACACCGTCCTGGAACGAACATCTGAAGTCAACTATCGCGTTGCTCCTGTCAACGCGGCTTCTGATCATCGTCGCTGCCACACCGAGATCGCCCACATCTCTCGACTGAAACGATATATTCGGCGTCCCAACCCTTTCTAACTTGCTGCCCTCTTTCGCGAAGGAGGGAAAATAGTGTGAGCGCTGACTATGTACTTCATCTTCATCTGTATGACCAAACCATTGTAGTGATCATCATCGTATGTCACGCGGGCTGGCTCTCTGGCTCGTGCGTCTGGATTAAAAAAGGATAACCTGGTTGCTGCCGTACCGGACGTGGTCTCATAATATATATATATATATATATATATATATATATATATATATATATATATCAGGAATTTAATGGCCACAGTGTTGAATATCATGAAGGCGCTCAAAAAGAACCATTTTATATGACGTTTACGTTGCACATTGTGCTAACTATTACAGTTTAACAGCTTCACAATAATTGTGTTAAACCAAGTGTAACGAACATTCCTAGATGTTCGTGCAATCTGTAGGATATGTTCCTTGTATATTCTTGCACATTCAATGCCACGCAAATTTTCTTCTGAAAAAGTCATGTGGTTTCTTTGTAGCTTTTGACGTAGTGTTTCCGTGTATGAAACACATAATCTTAAAACCTATGTGAATAACTTTGTTTCACTGTATTATGCGTTGCCTTTTATATTTTTAATTCTCTTTCTGAAGTTTTATTGAAAATTACAGCCATAGCCCGTGTCACAGTGAGCTGCTTTTCTATCAGTTTCACACTGAACACTCAAGATAGCAATGTAAATGAAGTCATTTTATTGAACTTGAGTTTTCAGTACTTTTTTAGCTTCTTGTGTTCTGTGGCATGTCTAGCAAAATAAGATAGACATGCCAGCCTGCTTTATTTTATTTAATGACTTTCATGCTATTTTATTGTTTTCATATATTTTATCCGCCATCAGAGTTTATAGCCACATCACAATGTGTTTCACTGCGTTATTTTATTTATTTACAAAATTGCGACTTATAATAGCTTCCGTTACACAAACACGCTTTCTGTTACAAATAATTCAGATCATCACAACGTGCCCTAACGCAGCGCTTTGACCACTGCTGACTTACCAAACTTTTCTCAATTACTCTCTATTTCTTGCCCCAAACACACAGGAGCACAGCTACGTGCTTGCTGGAGATGTTCACACACACTTCATCTCAACCGCAATCCAAGAAGGTTGCGCAGTCGAGCACATGGGCAGATTTAGGTGGGCTGCATCGGAAGATCTGCTATAGCAACTTGGTGAAAAAAAGTAAGATAACGAGAAGTTGCAGCAGCCAGCCCAGTAAAAAATCGGCTTTGAGCGATGCTATTGAACCGATGTAGTCGGTAAGGAGGCAAGAGTTCATTCAGAACGAAAGATGATAAGAAGAGATATGTAACACAGAAAAAAATGGCATGACAGGCAAACCAGCCTCTGCACGCTCTCGTGTTGAAGGGAACATTATGTTTATTTCAGTATGAATGTTCTCTTTTTACTGCTTAGATTGACTTGGAAGAATTGGGATGTTGATCCCGCTTAACAAGTGAGACTGACTCATAATTGGTTCCCTGGACCGTAATTCGATACTCTGTCTAGCAGAAACAATGTCCCTTTCTCAGAAGTCATTGGAGCTTTTCGATACAATCAAAAGGCACTTCTGCACCGGGATTTCGCATTGTTCTACGAGACGGTTGCGTAGCAGAACAATTCACGCAGACTATTTCTATTTTTTTTTTCGCTTCATTCATGTCTACTTCCGCTCGACGCAGGGAGCGCACGTAAGCATTGAAACTGAACTAGTGAAGGTGGTTTCATAAATTGGGGCCTCGAAGCAGAAAGTAGAAAGAAAACGAAATTACTAGGTCAACTGAGAAAATGCTACCAAAACGTTACTGTGCTTGTAGGTGCAAGGGTCTTCTTTGTGGTGTATTAAATGGCTCAGCTGACCATGTTACCTTGATTTGATTGCTTAATTGTACTATTGCCTGTTTTAGGCTTAATCAAAACTACAGTATTAAGAGAAAATTGACGCTATGCCCATACACAAATTAACGCTAATATGTTTTCTTTTTTGAACACAAACACCGTTAGGCCTGGCTAATTCATCCAGAAAACCTGGATGATTTGGCCAGGCAGTTAATATCCAGAATACTAAGTTACGCAGTTGCATTTCTCCTGTCTTCACCATATGAGAAATCGTGTACGGCGCCTGTCTGAGGAAATGATATCGCCACGCTCTGCAATGTGTTCTTAAAAAAAAAGTAAGTAACGTGATGAAAAGAACCAGATTTCACCAACACCGAGTAGGCCAGTCAACTGTGACTGTCAGCCAAGAAGCGTTCAGTAGAGAGAGGTGATTTGTAGGCTATTGATTAGAGTATAGAAGACGGGTAGGCTGTCTCTTAAGTTATTCTATGGTGCATAGTGCTACGGACATTGAATGTAATATTCACTGATTCAAAGAGTTATGTAATGATGCAGAGCCCCCACTGTACACACCTGGCACATGATTGAGCTATAACTACCACAGCGTGTGGGGCGCCTTCAAAAAATCAAAACGAATGGTTTGTACTCTCTTATAGGAGTGTGATGCCAAATATATTTAGAAAGAAATCACGCCATATGCACAAAATGAATGATGATATGTGGGGGAGCTCAAAAGTGGACATCATCAGTAAACGGTAAGTATCCCGTGAAAAGTTAACTTATTACATCATTAAAAGACGAAAAACTGAGCGTATATATTAGAAATAACTCTTTATTTCGGTCTTGTTCGTTTGTAGCTTCGTTTGTGCTTTTCATTTCTTTGTTATCCTAGCGGTTATATTGTGAGGTCCATTGATTATTACGGTTTTATGGTCCTTGAAATAAAGCGAGAGAGGTTCTTGTACTGGCTACAGTGGAAAGTTTGCAAACACTAAGTCTATGCACGTCTCTCGATCGTGGTAGGTTGCATGTCGATGCATCATAATGCGTGTTTGAAAAGCACGTGCTGCACGATGCAGTCATTGGCAATCAGGTCCATCCGTCCGTCTGTGCACCCGTACGTACGTGTGTCCATACGTGCATCCGTTCGTGCGTCTGTCCGTACATTTGTGCCTTCGTCTGTGCATCCGCCCGTCTATCCACCTGTCCGTATCTCTGTCTGCTCATACATCTGTTTGTCCCTCACAGTATTGCCATTGTTGAGTGCATCATACAACTAAGTGGTTATGAACCGGTGACAGAAGGCATTCGTAAATAGCCGAAGGCTTTTGTAGCGTCGCTCCTAAAAGTAGTTAACAATTTAGAGTACTTGGCACTGTTCTGTGGGAGAGCATAAAGCCGTTCTTTGGACCTCAAGCCACAGATAGATGTTATTAGAGGCAAATTACTCTCACGAACAGTGATCATCAATTATTGAAGAGACTCGAAGTAAAGTAGAACCAGTAGTATTGAGCAACAGCTGAAATTCTTCACGCTGTCGGCTTTCAGCCGAGTGAACTTACCATATTTCGCAAGTTTTAACAACCCTCTGCTCAATGCCTTAGCCTACAGGTTCTTAAAATTAGGACTTTTCAACCGGCGAAAGGAATGTCATTGGACTTCCCATACACCTTTTATTCGAGAGGTTGTGGCAACTACACAAAGAAAGAAACCTGTCAGTAAGTAACGTGTTATGGTTCACTGGAAGTACAAACTCGGGGGTTGAAGAATCATGGCGCATTGATTAAACAACCAATGCTTCCTTACCTAGACATGGTACGGAAATAACGAACTATAGACGGTTTCAAGATTTGAAATATTGTGCCCAAAAAACTTCCGGTCACCTTATTTAGCAGCTCGTACCGTCGAAACGGAAAGGACGTTTTCAAGTTTTTTGAAGGGTGAGGAAAGTATTTTATTAGTTTTTTCAGATAAAACGAACGTGCGTTACGTTCAAGGCAATCTCTGGTAGTTCTTATGTAGCTCAAACGAACATTTATTTAAACATATTTTGCCCAATATTGGAAGGAAAGTATACAATATCAGTGGCCTATTTTAAAACGCTCTTGTTGCGCGCCTATGCTGCTCAGAAACATCGGTGGATGATACCGGAAGACATCAAGGGTATGAGTTATAGTGAAAGGTTCTATACGTCTTGCACGCATTGCACAAATGAAAAAATCAACACCAAGCGCATGAAAAAAAGTTTGCGTTGTTGTGAGAGTAGCGATTCACCTTCTCTTTGAGACACTCTAAATAGAGAACTGTCATAAGCAAGAAGCCTCTTTGTAACATGTTGCAGTTTACGATGCGTAACACTGATAAAAATAGCCTCCAGTGGAAATCCTTCTGGATTGAAAGAGGTGGTTATGTTTGGCTTAAAAAGTAGAAAATACATTTTGGTAAACATGATGCGATGACAGACAATAAAGCTGCCCAAGTGGCATAAGCATTGTTCGTCCTAATTAAATGCACTCGCGTGAGCTAAATAGCCTAATTGCTCGGTCATTAAGATGGTCGTGGGACCGTTTCAGTTCGGTCCTTTCATATTAGAAACCTTCTAGTTCTTCAATATTCTAGCCATGCTCGATTTGAGTGTATTCCTTTTTGGTGCAAAAAGTGCCAACACGTCAAATGCGCAAATAGGAGAAGCGTTGGCGTTTGCATCAAAATACCATGACTTCCACCATTAGGACTGGCTGATCGCTTCCGCCTCACAATGGGACGAGCACCATGACTCTTTTGTTATTTCGTAAGAAAAACAATTTTAAGCAGAACTGGCTGAAAGTACTGCGCACAATGGCATTCCATAAAAAAACATCATAATGAATTGGCTCCTTCAGTAAAAGTAGAGCCGTTTTTTCGCATTGACTTCACCTGTGTGTATGAATCACTTACTGCACACGAGTGATTGTACGTTACCTTCTTGGGCTTGGTAACTATACAAGTGATAGCACTCTTTTTCATGTATGTATATTATATCCGCAGTCCTTACGTGCTACTGGGGAGTTGATAATCAGCTTACGGAGCATTTTTGTCACCGAGCAAAAGAATGCTAGTTTATTATTGGCCCAAAGTGATGCAACAAGTATATCTCAAATATGTGCTTCTACATGACCTCTGAGCTCGGCTGCAGCAGTGCGTGAAACACAAAGTTAAAGCAGCAGCGGTTGCGTAGCTGTCCTTCAGGACTTCAGGACACACAAGAGTCTGCCTCCTCCCAGAACTCGTCGCAGCCAATCACTTTGAGAATCCGCACATGTGGGGTGAACTTCGACGAAATGACTAAGAGGTGACACTTCGGGCCATAAAGGAGCGTCTCGAGATGTCTCTTTGGTACTTCCGTCAAAGAGATTTCTCGAATCTTCGATAGTAGGCGATTTCATGCAATGATAGCAACAATTTTGTTTTTAACAGCATCAACTTTTTAACGTATTCAGAAAAGCTCATCCGATTGATTTGCACAATGGAACGTAGTGAGCGAGCTGTCTCAGGCCAGAGTGTTTAAAACGCGTTTCAGCAGCCTTGATGGCTTCGATTGTTGTCCACCTCCAGATGGAGGTCGCAAAAAAGTTAAAAAATGCTCATGCGTCAAACAGTAAATGGTTCAACACTCTTTTAAAACAGAATTTTCTATCTCGCTGCGGGGTGCGAATAATTTTCATTTTTCCCCCCTTACAACAACTTTATGCGCCGGTTGCGTCGTGATTGCGTTGACCGAGCGACGCTTGGCTAAAACCCTAAACGCGTGTTGGGCTGCGGTAGCGTTGAACGTTTGAGCGAAACGGGGAACGGAGCGGAAAATCGGTCAGCAAAAAGTTCATCTTTTCGCAACAGCATCCAGACTATTGTCAATGCCACCTACACTAGAAGGCCTGCTCACTGCCGCCATGACGTCACTCGCTTTGCCCGAGCAACTGCTCGTACGGGAGGCTGTGAATCTACTGCCACCATCGTCTTCAAGTAAAAGATTAAGCATTGGCGGCAAGTTCTACACGATTAACAGCTTTTTTTCTGCCTTTTGGGTCAAAAAGAGCGCTTGTTTGAGGAGTGTAATGCACTTCAAAGCATTTACAGATTCACTTGTGATTTATTCCACTAAAAAGTCAAAATATGTAAGCTATCGAACGTGTGGACACTCTACAAGAGCAAAGTTTGATGGATCAACAAAGTGAGGAAATACATAGGTTGAATTGTATTCATTTATTATTTATTTACACACACACACACACACACACACACACACACACACACACACACACACACACCCTACGTAGAGCATGCAGAGAAACGGTTTCTTCTCATTTGGAAAGTTTCTGCGGTTTTATTTGTACTCTTGGGAACATCTGTCTTCATAGACACGTAGTTATTGGGGAGAGTTTGTGCTGGTGCCATGAGTATGTTGTTCAGCAGATTATCAGGGTCAGGCTCATTGCAAAAGAAAACAAGATCTTTCGTTACACAAAAACGTCGTGTGACCGACACAAGCAGCGGCTTTTCCTCCCTTGCTTTGGGCACTCTCGCAGTGGTGCGTAGTCGGTCATGTAGCTTAGGCCCCGAAAAAAATGTTAGCACTGGGTCTACATGAAACCGTGTAGCCCCCGCGGGCGCTTCTACTTCACTGCCGGTTTTTGGCTCAGTATATTTAGGTAGTGGCTCTTAAGTATTCTAGCTTGAACAAGCTATCACACCTGAAAACGAATTAAGCAAAAGCTTTATCATAAGTGTGTACACGGACCTAAATTTCAAGAAAACATATGATGCTAAGGTATGACCGCCATAAAGTGGTTTGAATACCGGCAAAAAAATATTATGCACAAGTACGATGCATAGGTCATGTGATCCTTCCTTTTTTATCAAACAAGTGAACAGAAATAATACAAGCCGGCGACGCTAATCACAAATAGGAAAATGTTTATCAACCCTGAAGGAAAAACGCCTGTTCTGAACGTGTACTGCCATTCGCGTTTATTATTCTAGTGCCAGGGCTTGCGCTTAAAAATCAGAAACACAGATGACACTTTCATCTCAGAGCAAGAACGGAACACGGTGGATGTGGGGCCATCGGAATTAATTAGAAATACGTAGTACGGACACACGTACCTTCAGGTGACTAAGAAAACGAATGTCGACATCAGCTTGACGAACGACACACTCCCATTTCGTTCTTCGGTTGTCCTTAGGAAACGAGAACACTCGCAACTTCGGTCCCTCTGCCGCGACAGTCGCAACGCAGCACCGCCCAACAGCTAAGATTTCCAGCCTTACAGATTTCGAATATCCAGTACACAAAACACCTCACATATTCACACTGCAGTTCACGGACACAGAAAAAAACGGCCTTTTTGATTTGCCAACAATCACACCAGCAGTTCGTCGGGCTTGAAAATCCATGTCTGTCGAGTGACGAGAGCAAGCGTAGGCACGTCTGTGCAGCAAAACACGCTGATCACAACTGAATTACGTCAGAGGCCGAGTCAGACACA
The DNA here is from genome assembly GCA_013436015.1 of Rhipicephalus annulatus. Lineage (NCBI taxonomy): Eukaryota > Metazoa > Arthropoda > Arachnida > Ixodida > Ixodidae > Rhipicephalus > Rhipicephalus annulatus. Next base: position 1,936,836 of record WOVY01009408.1, on the reverse strand, counting down.
GTGAGCAGACCTTCAGTTATCTAGATGGCATTGCCTTTGTACGGTTAAGAAGCCATTAGAGCAGCCAGAAGATTTCCTATCAGATTGAGTTCCTCGCCCACCGGCTGAAACTGGTTATTCATTTTATATGCACTGCCCAAAATAGCGCCTTCTGGAGTCAGGGCGGATAGAGGGCGAAATATTTAAACAACCAAAACACGTTCTTTTAACACAAACCGAACAGTTTCATGTAACCACGTGGACTCAAACAAGCAGTTAACTGGGACTGCCGAAGAGAATACTCAAAATTTGCTGTTTACGAGCACATGGCAAGGACCATTTTAAAGCGGTTGCCTTGCACAGCCGGGATATATTACATACATGCAGAGAAAATGTTCTCTTCTAGAAAGGCTTAAGAAGACAACTTAAATGAAGGAGAAAATATGAGCCGGAGGTGGAGGCAAAAAAGGCGTGGAGGTTCACGAAAACTGTGAAGAAAGTAGGGTTATTTGGCCCAGCATGAAGACAAAAAGTCAATCAGCTCCAACTTGATTTTGTTACGTTTCATAAAAGTGATCAGGAGAGACGCAGTTTCATACATATGGCATTTATAACTTAATAAAAAAAGGGTCCTGAACCTGGATCTTCCTGCATCTTTTTATCATATAGGAGACATTTTCCGCAAGGTGAAAATTAGTAGTGGCTCGCTAAAAAAACCACTCGGAGAAATCGGTGACCCCGATATTTTCTTTTTAATGCTGCGTGTCTGTAGTAATCGCCCGGAGCATACGCCTTCTTCACGCTCTTCTTGTTCGACTGACTTCGCATGCTTATTAATGTCTTCGCTATTAGATCTTCTACACACGCGTGGCCAGTTGTTAAATTGAGAAAATATTATAAGAGGAATACCTACTTTATTCAGAAAAAGCGTTTGTATCGCTTTATAGGCCAGAAATATAGGCCTTATTATTAGGGTTGAAAAAAATTGGCTGATCCCTCGTACAGTGGGAATCGATGATATGCGAAGCACGAATCAGAAAGGTTGATGAGTCAATTTAAAATCTCCACAACGTTATGAGGTGGAGGTAAAAGATGGCGTACATGACTTCCGTATCATTATTATCATGTTTTAATGTCTCGTTTACCTGATTCATCTATCCACGTCACGTGGTACCAAATTTAGTATTATGGAGCTAGCGAAACGGTCGCGAGCACGCTATGAGGGTGGTACGTTGTCATGGTCTTACATGACACGCGTCTCAGGATTATCATGTTTTCACCAGTTATACATTTCGTCATCCACTGACGTCACAAAACACGAAATTCGGTATATGTGGAGCAAGCAAAACGGAAGCGCGCGCATCATGAAGGGCCCAATATACTCCGACGTAGCGTTGACGCGCGCCCTCGCTGGGCACAGCGACGCTACGTTAGCAAAACGCGTGCGCCTTATTAAAGAGTTTTAGCAGAGCGGGCCAGCGGCCAGCGAACCGGAGCGGACGAGCGCTGCGCCAGCGGAACGACGTGCGAAAAAAAGAGTTTTAGCTGAGCGATCGGCTGCTGCCCCCAGCGAAGTAGAGTGCCTCGATGCGCGCGCCCCCGCTTAGAGTGGTGTCAGCCTTTGTAAGGGCAGGTGCCGCCTCCTCAGCCTTAGCGGCGGCATGGCCGCCATTTTGACTCCACTCAGTCACTTCTGCGTGTTCGCTGCGCCCGAATAATTGTGCTGGCGCTCGCTTTTCTCCGGTTTAATGCGCTCACTACCGTCACCGTAGCGGGTATTGCGTGCCGCAGGGCACTAATCATTGCAGAAACTCTGGAAGCTGTATCGTTTCCTAAGAGACCCGAAATGAAGGCCTTTTCAACAGTGAAAATCAAACATGACAAGTGGCATCCGACAAACAGATCATCCATTCACAGCGTAAGTTTCCAGCCGGTATTCCGCATGCATAATTTGTACCGGCACCAATTTCGTGTAAGCAACAGACACGCTGACGGCTGTATGCTTGATTCTCGTGTGCATGAATCGCGTATTTCACTTCGTAAACATTGCTTGCTGTTCTTGGTTGGCACTGTATCTGTCCTTCATTCTTCGTTTCACTATGTGCGATGAGAACTTTACCATTAGATATACATTACACGTGTTTCTTTGCAGATGATACCCTTGTTTTTTTGTAATATTTATTTGTGGGAATAAAGCTTTGCGCAGCGGTGGTGTCGTACCCAATGAAGTTTGAAGAGTGTGTGTACGTTCCGGAATCACCATATGATCACGAGAGACGCGGTATACATTGGAGGACTTCGGAAATATTGAACAGGTGTTTTCATGTAACTTGCACCTAAGTTTAAGAACTCCAGCATTTCATCTCCATCGAAGTGGGGCCACTACGGCCGGAATTCGATTACCGACCGTTCGAGCACCCGAAACATTACAAAGCCACGCAGGTTCTTTCTTTCTACGATCTTTTTCTCGGTTTAGGTACGCCTTCTTTGCTGGTGTGATGACCCTTGTAAGAATGCTTGCAGTTCAATTTTTTTTCCATTGTTCTTGTACTTCAAGTTTTCTTTTCGTCCTGTCTCGAATCATTACGCAATTGATGTTGTTTTTTTAATCATTTACGACCACTGCGAAGCAACTAGAGACAGTACTCAGAGAATTCTAGCATGGAGCGTATAATTTGAATTGCTTCTGGCAGCGCTGCATTAATGCGCAAAAATAAATTATTTCTACACTGGATGATAATAGGGGAAACAGCAGGCATGTACACACGCACACACACACACCGTCAGTATTTAAACTCTTTCATCACGCATTATTATTTAAGTAAATAGTTTACTTATTGATACTATGAGCTATCAGGGATCATATATACGTTTGCAGTTGTTAAATACTTTTTTATCCTTCACTGTTTTGTGTTTCAAGGTTGCCTTCCCGTCTAGTCTTACTTTAGTACGTAGGTCGTTTTTTTTTACTCGTGCACGATCACTGTGAAGCAACCAGTGACAGTCCTGAGAAAATTCTGTCATGGAGTGCTTTATTTGCGTAATTGCTTCTGTCAGCATAGCATTTATGCATACAAATAAATAACCTGTACACTAATTCTCGAGTGTCATGTAATTTCAACTCTTTGGAGCAAGCATAATAATGGTAAGAAAGCTGTAATTTCAATATAGCTGGATATATGCATTTTCCCTTGTTGATAATGACCTGCCGTGCATTTGTTTAGAAGCACTTAAGCTCTTATGTTTTTGCTTTATTATTACCTATTTTAGTTACTTACTTCATTTCTTTATTTTATTTCTTTATTTTTGACACAAACGTTTTGTTAAACAAAGTGTACTTAGCATGTATTCTCTCGTGTTCCATATTCTTTGTTACCCCCGCAGGGGCGCCTGCGCAAGTAGGCGTTTGGTGTGTAGCGACACCACGGACCCGAGCTAACGGGGGAGTTTCTACTCCCTCCCACGCCTAGCCGTGCGTGGCTTTGCCGTGTCCGGGGAAAAGGGGATCCTGGGGGTTGAGCCGACGCTGGGTGATTGGACCTTTAAGGCCCCCCGGCAGAGGCAACACACCCCTTTGGCCCCGGCTTCACGTAGACGGCACCCCTGGGCTGACCCACCCAGGGGAAATCGGCAGTCGCCTTTTCCTATCTCTCTCTGCCTACATCTTCGTCTTTATCTCTCGCTATCTATCTGTCCTGTCTTCTACTCTCTTCTATTTACTTCCAATTTTCCTGGCGGCGAGGGTTAACCTTGTGTGGTGGTCCTACCTTGGGTACACCATATTTGGTTATAGCAACGATGTACAGTTGGCATGGCAGGGCTTGCTCCATCACAACCTCTGCCGTGTCCCCTTGTTGGGCTCGGTGGTGGGTGACTGGCATTGTTGCCGAACAATGTACTCATTTAATGGGATCGTCCAACATTTTCGCAAATGATCGTCCCCCGAAGCGGGGGCGCACCGATGCAACCGCTGAAATCCTCCAGAAAAAGAAAGACACCTTCCCCAAGTATCACGTCATCCACTGTGAGAACGCCGACAAAAAAGTCCGTAACATTTCACCTTTCCTAGTGTCAAGGTAAGGTGTCTCACTGAGACCATCGGAAGCGGCTACAAAGCCACGAAGATGGCCAGTGGGGACCTGCTGGTTGAAGTTAAAGATAAGTCGCAGTATCAAAAATTGACGAACCTTGTAGCGTTTGGGGACCAACCGATAACTGTCACCGCCCACAGAACAATGAATACGGTGAAGGGTGTCGTGTCAGACGATGACCTCATGGACCTTACTGACGATGAACTCCTGGCCGGCTGGAAGGATGAGAATGTTGTACAGGTACAACGAATAAAAATCAGACGAGACAACAGGGAAATACTCACTAGGCACATAATCGTTACCTTCAACTCTAGCACACTCCCAGACGAAATAGAAACAGGCTACTTGAAGTTGCACGTCAGACCATACATTCCGAACCCAAGGCGCTGCTTCAAGTGCCAAAGGTTTGGCCATGCATCACAGAGCTGCCGAGGGCAGCTTACTTGTGCTAAGTGCAGTGCTACGGGACACTCTGCTGATGACAACTGCAATGCTGAAGCTCACTGTGCAAATTGTGATGGTGACCACCCGGCGTACTCGAGATCCTGCACAGCTTGGAGAAAAGAGAAGGAGGTCATCACTATCAAATATAAGGAAAACATAAGCTTCCGCGAAGCCAGACAGCGCCTCTCACCGTACCTTGCTAAAAAGTCATCATTCGCCGAAGTGGTGCAACGGGGGCCAGCACCACAACGGCATCAGGCGGCCGTCCAGGCCACGCGTAGTGCGCTGAGGCGACCGCCCCTCGCCCCCACGGTGGGAGCAGCCACGGCTGCCCTACCCTCCCCTAACGTGGCCACACTGGAGGCCTCTCCTAGACCTGGCACCAGCCGGGACAGCTCAGAGGCCAAAGAGGTCCTGCCGACCTCTTCTCTGGTGGGGTCAAAGGCCTCGTCTGCCAAGACGAGGCCTACACAACGCCATCATCGCTCGCTAGAGCAACTGTCCGACGCCTTGCACGAGGCGATGGACACTACTTCTAGCCCAGCGGTGCAGGCAGCGCCTAAGGAGCGGCGAGACACTCTCGACCGCTCCAAAAAAAGCAAAACCCCAATTACAGGGCCAGAAAAGGGTCCTGTAAAATAAGTGAACCTACACCATTTTGGAACTCGCATTTTTTAGTTCTTTTAGAAGCAAGTCACCTCCATTCTACTATATCCTACTCACTTGTCCTTCGATTTTTAAACTTTTACATTCAACATGGCTTTTATAATTCATTGGAACTGTAGAGGGCTTTTAAACAATTTTGGTGACGTAAAGGAAATACTACACGACTTTTCTCCTGTAGCCTTGTGCCTTCAGGAAACCAACCTAGGTGATCGATATCAAAACATCCTAAAAGGCTTCACTGTTGTGCGGCGCGATCGTACGCAGGCAAGCCGACTGTCGGGCGGTGTGGCTGTTGTTGTTAAAGGCGGTATAGCAGTGAGAGAAATTCATATTAATAGTCATATAGAGGCCGCCGCCGTTACCATTGTAGCGCACAAAACCATCACCGTCTGTTCCCTCTACATTCCACCGCACACGCAATTCACCGTAAGCGATTTAGAATTAATTCTAGACCAACTACCCGAACCTTTTGTGATAGCAGGTGATTTTAATGCACATAACACGCTTTGGGGTAGTAAAACAGTTGACTCTAGAGGACAAACACTTGAAGATTTTATTTTAGCCAACGATGTTTGTCTTTTAAATTCTGGCGCTGCCACTTACTGCTCCCCAAGTTCAGGAGCTATGAGCTGCCTGGACCTTGCGCTATGCTCTCCAGCGCTGTTCACAGATTTTAAATGGAAGGTAATAGATAATCCATACGGTAGTGACCACATGCCTGCACTCATCAGTCTAACCACAGCACTTCCTACCATACCCTCCAGACCACCCCGCTGGCGACTTCATTTGGCAGACTGGGCTCTCTTTACCGATCAAGCCAGTCTAGATAAAGAGAGTCTAAATAATCTGAGCGTAGATGAAATGAATCAAAGGATTACAACGTGTATAATCGCGGCAGCAAAGAGAGCTATTCCTCAGTCTTCTGGTTGCTTAAAAAAGAATTTGAAGCCCTGGTGGACGCACGAATGTACAGAAGCCAAAAAACTCCAAAATAAAGCCTGGGGTATCTTCCGGAGGTACCCGACGTACGATAACCTCATCTCCTTCAAAAAGGCGAAAGCGAAAGCTAGATATGTTCGTAGGCAAGCCGAGAAAATCTCCTGGCAAAACTACGTTTCATCCATAAACAGCTCGGTCACATCCAAAAGAATGTGGGATCAGGTTCGCAAGTTTAATGGCAACTACGCTGCCTATACCATCCCCTTTCTTTCAACAACAGGTACTCAGACATCCCTACAGGAACAGGCAGACCTATTAGGGCTTCACTTTTACAACATATCTAGCTCAGCAAACTATTCAGAAACGTTCCTAAGGCACAAGCAATCTATAGAAAAACAAAAGCTTCCCACAGCAGGTTTCTTAGACTTGCCATACAATGCGCCTTTAACCATCCATGAACTGAACACAGTACTCTCCACAGGTAAAAAAACAGCGCCTGGTCCTGACACAATACACTATGCAATGCTTGCCCACCTGTCGCCAAAAACAGTCGAGGCCCTTCTGTTTTTCTTCAACGTTATTTGGCAAACTGGTCGAATGCCCACGGATTGGAAGAAGGCCATTATAATCCCATTCCTAAAAACGGGAAAAGATTCTACATTAGCAAACAGCTATAGGCCAATCGCACTTACAAGTTGTCTTGCAAAAACCTACGAGAGTGTCATTAACATCAGGCTTACGTACGTCCTCGAAACAGAAAACTCACTAGATATCCATCAATGCGGGTACAAAAAAGGTTGTTCAACAATTGACCACCTAGTTCGGCTTGAAAACACAATACGAGAAGCTTTCTTACACAAACAACACTGCCTAGCAGTCTTTTTCGATCTTCAAAAAGCCTACGACACTACTTGGAGGTATGGTATTTTACGAGACTTGGCGGATCTGGGAATCCGCGGCAGAATGCTTAACTGTCTCTTCGACTTTTTGTCCAACCGAACCTTCCAGGTCCGCCTTGGCGTGACACTCTCTCGTGTATTTACTCAAGAAAACGGTGTACCTCAGGGGTGCGTTCTGAGCACTACACTTTTTGTTGTGAAAATGAACTCTGTAAACAAAGTTATACCATCCACACTGATGCATTCTCTGTACGTTGATGACCTCCAGATTGCGTGCCGCGCGTCTAACATGGTGACATGTCAACGACAGATTCAAATCACGTTGAACAAACTAACACAATGGGCGGAGAAAAACGGCTTCTGTTTCTCCGGGGAAAAGACAGTTGCCGTAGTGTATTCTCATAAAAGAGGCTTGCAGCCGGACCCAATTCTTGAACTAAATGAAACAGTCCTACCAGTTAAACAAGAGCACAAGTTTCTAGGAGTCATATTTGACAAGAAACTTAACTTTCTATCACACATTACCAGTCTAAAAATTAAAGCGACTAGGGCACTCAATGTCCTCAAAGTTCTGTCGCGGAAGCGGTGGGGCGCTGACCGTAAGTGCCTTCTGCACATATATCGTTCATTGGTGCGTAGCAAATTAGATTATGGAAGTGTAGTTTACGGTTCAGCGAGACAATCCTACCTCAAGAGACTCGACCCCGTACATAACAAAGGGATACGCTTGGCAACCGGTGCATACCGGACCTCGCCGCTTCCCAGCTTGTACTCCGAGAGTAACGAACCGGCACTGGACAGCAGACGAACGCAGCTAATGCTTACATATGTCCTAAGAGTTCGCTCATCGCCAAACCATATATGCTACAACATTATCACACACTGTGACAAACGACTCCATTACACAAACAAACCAAACGCAATAAGGCCACTTATACTCAGATTCGAAGAAAAATGTCGCGAGTGTAACGTCCCTACAGATGCCCTTTCTGTTACTAAAAGGCCAAGAAGGCTGCCTCCCTGGAAAAACTTTACGCAATTTCTTGACCTCTCATTGACACATCTCAAAAAACAAGGTACACCACGTGAACACATACTGCAAGAATTTCGCATCGTTCAAGAAAGGTACAGCACATACAAAGAATTTTACACTGATGGCTCCAAAGCGGCTAGCTATGTCGGTAGCAGTGTCGTCCAAGGTGCGTGGGAAGAAACAGTCAGATTACCACGGTTTGTTTCAGTTTTTACTGCTGAATGTTATGCCTTGTGGATGGCAGTAAAAAGAATTGAAAGTGCTAGATACAAGAAAGCAATACTTTTTACGGATTCCTTGAGTGCATTGAAGGCCCTCCATATACGCTCTCAATACGAACCCTTCATCGGCGACATTTTAAGCGTATTATCGCGTCTAAGTGAAGGACAAAATATCCGGTTCTGCTGGGTCCCAAGTCACGTCGGGATACCCGGAAATGAAAGGGCAGATCAGTGCGCAGCAGCAGCAAAGAACCTAAGTATCTCGCAAGTAAATGTTCCCGTTAGGGATAGTATCCGCGCAATCCGTACAGCGCTAACATCTAAATGGCAACGGGAATGGAATATGACAGGCAACAACAAACTTCAACTAATCAAGCCATTCCTAAGTGAATGGAAGTCATGCTACCACCAAGAACGTTTTATCGAAGTAATCCTGTGCCGTCTTCGAATTGGTCACACGCACATCACTCATAATTACTTGTTAAAACAAGAAAAACAGCCAACATGTGATAAATGCGATGAACCTCTAACAGTGTTGCACATCTTGCTTACATGCGCACATTTGGAAGCACATCGAAGAAAACATTTTTACACCTTGTACAAGTTACGCATTCCACGTCACCCCATGTTCCTTCTAGGAGATGACGCGCTGATACCCCTAACTGACGTTGTCAACTTCCTGGATGACACCAAATTTCTAAATAAGTTATAAGAAGCACGCCATCGTATTTGTACGGTACAGATCTGCAAGATTCACGAACCTGTGTGGCCACAGCACGGCCTCTTGCGAGAGGTCAGTGCTGTGACAGCTTCTTCTGAACACAGCACTTACCTCCTGGTCCTTGCGCACAAGGACACAGGTGAGGCGGGAGTGCTGGAGCGATCCCCTTACATTTTTTGACAAAATCACCTCACGCACATACCATACCCATTGACCACACCATGTACCATGTCCATAATTTTAAAAGTATACACATTACGCGATTGGTTTTAGGTCTCTATACAGCCGCACAACATTATTCATTTTATTCCATTAGTCATCGTTAACCGCGCATTCATAGTCATGACCATTGTAAAGGAAAAATCACTTGGACGACGAAGCACAATTTCCCCTGACTGACGGATTTACTCCCTCAGAGAAAATAGTTTTTCAATCAGACTTTCACAGCACAATGTATGCCGAGCTAACTAGTGACGTTTTCTTTTGCTCTTTTTTCTCTCTTTTTTTTTTTTTCACCATGTGGCTGGCGCAGCATAGCCTTAGTTGCTTTTGCGCCACTAAACCCAACATAACTAACTAACTAACTAACTATTCTTTGTTACTTCTGTGCAAATGAACCTTTTCTAGTTATATCCCTAGGTATTCTTTAAATTCTCATCGAGCTATGAACTTATCGAGCTTTTTGTGCATCTTTACATCCTAGATTTACACTTTTTTTGTATGTTGCGAACAATACGCTGTGTATTTGTTGTTTAATATTTATGTATAACTGGTACAGAGGCCTTTTGTCAGGTATTGTTATACCTTTTGCTTCTGTACCTTTCTTGGTGTAATTCAAGAAAACTAAAGGACCTGAATCTGAATACTGCCCCTCGGCGCTTCATCATGTGTACAATACATATAATGCAATTTATGATAAACGAGGAAAGTATAAACTTAGCAAAAGAAGCCGTCATAACCGCGCTTTGGTAGCTTCGCAACACTGAAATTCGCGTTTTGCGATATATCTAATGCTGCTGCTGGCCACGCATATGAATGCTTTAAACAATTATTTGCGTATATGGAATGCAGAGTTTACAAGGCAAATAACTAAGTGTTTAGACTTGCCAGAACTCTCGTTTACGGCCGAAGGAAGAGGATTTGTTATAAATAAAACGAAATCTATACGTCAGCCTATAGTGCACAACACATGCACAGGCCGTCAGTTTATATGAAGTACATCGTTCCCTTAATAAACATTTAGGTAACAACAGCACTAAAAGCTCTCCAAGGTTCAAAAAGAAAAGAAAAAGAAAAACTCACAGCGCGCGCTTATTTCTGGACGTTTCCACGCACAGCAAGCGCCTTGTATAGCGCCTTTCGCATGCTGTCTAGCTTACGCGGGAGGCGTAATGGCGGCTGTCATAGCAGACGACGCGCCTGTCCTCACCCTCAGCGGAGCGCGCGGGCATCAAGGGACCCTACAGCGAAGCGTTGTACTGCGCCATCTGTCCATTCAAATTTGAACTACCCTGATAGGAAAAAAAAAGTAAAGGTTTATTTTTAGATGCTAAAACCACAATACAAACACGAATTTTCTGTTTCAGTACATATTCTTTTACTTTAACGGTGATTTGTATCTTTTAGCGAAGTCGTTAAACTGAGGAAAGTACGTCACCAACGCCAACTGAAATCGAAGCTCCAAGCCAGCTGTTTGTTGCCGCGCTTTTTAACAGACAGTGTGTGGCTTGCCGCTGCAAATTGCCGCTGATAAATGCTTTGAACAATGCCCCAGAGCATACTGCAGGACCCGCTGCTCCTGACTCGGTTGAAATGGTCCGAAATATTCGACGTCTTGTGCTTAGAAGTTCTGGGCGAGACACGGCGTGACCCACTCTCCATGCGAGGTCTTTTGGACATTGATGCGATCGACAGTGGCGTGTTCAGAACGTACTTTCGGTTTGAAAAGGACGATGTACCCAGGCTTCAGAGAGCCTTGTGCATACCCGACAAGGTAACAACTCCGCAGAGGGTGTCAGTTCCCGGCGACGAGGCCCTTTGCATCACGCTAAGAAAACTAGCCTACCCAAACCAGCTGCGCGATCTGGAACACCTTTTCGCCCGCCACAGCTCGACCATATCGTCATTGACGAACGAAGGGCTCAGGCACATCGAGGACAACTTCTTCCACCTTCTGGACGACGTTAATAACCACACTTGGCTGAACCTGGACACCCTGGAAGAGTTCTCACAGGCAAGCGAGAATAATTAGAGTTGTACATTTGCGATTACAACTTTCTGACATATTCGTTCGTTATTTTTTCAGGCCGTTCAAGCGAAAGGTGCCCCGCTGACAAATTGCTGGGCCTTCATCGATGGCACGGCGCGGCCAATATGCCGACAAACAAGGAACCAAAAAGTGTACTTCAGCGGCCACAAGAGAGTCCACGCCCTGAAGTACCAAGCTATAATGTGCCCAAATGGCATAATCTGCCAGTTGGACGGATCATACCCCGGCAGCAAACACGATCCAGGCTAGTAATTGACAAGCACAGCTGGTGGATCAAACCGCTGCTGAACGTCACTCGCCTCCTCCTTTGCTGCTAGGAACGGGCGCAGCTCCAGCTAATCGTAATTTATTCTTTCAGGTAACTTTGGAAACAGCGCCGCGTATACGAAGCTACAAAATCTCGTTCAAGGTCACGACTACTGCATCTACGGGGACCCTGCCTACCCGTTGCGGCCCCTTCTGCTCAAGCCCTATGGCGGAGCTCTCCTGACTCCTGAACAATTAGCTTTCAACAAAGCCATGAGTAGTGTGAGGCAGGCTGTGGAGTGGGGTTTTGGAAAAATTGTCGGACTGTTTGCCTTCGTGGACTTCAAAAAAAAAAAAACCCAGAAACTCTACCTTCAGACCCTTCCACGCATATACAAAGCGAGCGCACTCCTCGCAAACTGTCACACTTGCTTGTATGGTGCCCAGGTATCGCAGTACTTTGGCCTTGAACCACCACAGCTTGAAGTTTACCTTGCCCAAAAATAGTGTTGTACAACCAACCACAGTTATCGAAACAAAGTTTGTTGGCGAGCCATGCTTTAGAATGATCTTGTGGCTGTCATTTGCTGTACTAAATGTACGCTACTTGTTACGACACTCTAGTGAATGAAATCTGCCGAGCGAAAAGTGCAAAAAACTGACATTCCTGTGTTTCTTCGTATGGAGAAATTGATTTCGTATTGTTACAAGCGTTTCCGCTATACTGTGTTAAATGCCACAACATTACTGGCAGTGTCATCTAATTTCCCATGCATGTAAGTCCCTTGTGTACAGTGCGAAATGTGTGTACAGTGTCGACGTATCCCTACACTTGGGCCTTGAACCACCAGTTCTCGAGGTTCGCTTTGCCCCACGGTAATGTTCCATGACAAGCAGCTTCGAAAACAAAGACTTTATTGAAGAATTGCATACCGTATGGTGTTGTCAGGTTTACACTTGACGCTGGATCCTTTCACACTGAAAAAAAACATGACAGATGCAATGAAGCCGACAATTTATCAAAGAATTAAGATTCTATTACCTGAGGACTTCAAGGTACAACACGACAGTATCTCATTTTCAACGAAATTACCCGTATTGTTCCGGCAAGACATACACTTCCATACATTTGAAAAGCAGTTTTCAAAATTGTTAACCAGCCGAACGTGTTTTCGCTGGAACTACCCGTTTTAGACCCCTCGTCGCAGGAAAAATGCTGGTGCGCAGTGATGTCTTGCCGTTACCTCCTAATAAATAAATAATCTACAACCTTAGGCGTCCTCGAGTCTGAACCATTGTATTTTAAATAAAGTTGTATTTGAGTTCACGTGCAGAAAATGTGATCCCACTGGAGATGTTTCTCTACTTACGTGTTGTGGTGGTGTTGTCTTATGTGTTGTGGTGCTGCGCCAATTTGGTGGTTTGTTCATCAAGCATTTTTTTTTATCTCGTCGAGTAGGCTCTCCCGTTCGCCTCTCCAGAGTTCAACTTCGAAGCAGTGCTTCTCTTCGTCCAGGTTAAATATACTCACGTTTTAAGGCTCTTGGAGTCCTGTAGCTTCCAGTATCTCAGCAAAATGTCTACACGATCTTTTATTCCTCTTAGGGTGAGCTCCCGGCCCACCGCCCGATTCACCGCAGCGAGAACATGCACCCACTCGATGTCATCGCCAAACGGCTTCGCCGCGGCTACCTCCCGAAGAAGACAGAGGCCCTCGTGAGCACTGAAGCACCTCCGGGGCTTTTTAGCTGGCTGCATTCCTGTTTCAGAAGCGTTCGACGCGACCACGACCGGCGACGCGACACCGCGACCGTTAGAGGCAGCCATTTTGAATAACTACGCTCGCTCGCCCGGCCGCCGCTGCGCGCTGCGCTGGGATGACGAAACGAGCGGGCGAGCGCGCAGCGCCGTAAAGCCGCTCGCCGCCTCAGCGTACTGGCGCATGCGCAGTGGCGTTTCCGCTGGTCCGCTCCGTTCCGCTGGCCGCTGGCCCGCTGTGCTAAAACTCTCTATTGTCTGACGCCAGGCGCGACCGGCTCGACCAGCCTCCGTTGGCACGGCCCGACGGCAACCTACGCGAAATGCGACATGCTGCATTTCGCGCCGCTGCGTCACCCAGGCAACACTGCGTCTCCCTTTTTCGTGATGGAAGAACGCCGGACGCGCTGAAACGCGAATGCGTCACAGCAACGCAGCGCGACGCGCGCCTGCGAGAATATGGCAGGTCCGGTGCCTTGCATGTGAACGCCGGCATGACCCAACGAAATTAACACCAGTGAGCAACCGCATCGTGTCACTTCAAAATGTATTGACGCCTGGACTGTGGCATGTAGTAATGTTCCAACATCACACGCATCTCATCATTATCATGCTTGCACCTGTCACATACCTTCGTCATCCATTGACGTTACGTAATACTGAATTTGCCATATGCAAAGCTAGCGAAACGGCTGCGAGTGCATCTTGAATGTGGCATGTAGTCACCCTGTCACATGGCACACATGTCGTGATTATCATGTTTGTATGTGCCGTTTACCTATGCCGTCCATTCGCGTCGGGTAATACCGAGTTTGGTACATGTGAAGCTATCGAAACGGCCGCAAGCGCATCATGAGCGAAGCATGTAGTCATGTTGTTACATGACACGCATCTCATGTTTATCATGTTTGCACCAGTATCATACCATCATCATCCATTCACGTCCCGTAATACCAAATTTGGTATAAGTGAAGCTAGCAAAACGGCCGCCAGTGCATTATGAGCGTGGCATGTAGTCATGTTGTCACATGACATGCATCTCATGATTATCATGTTCGCATCAGTCACATACCTTCGTCATCCATTCACGTACCGTAATATCAAATTTGGTATATGTGACGCTAGCTAAACGCCCGCGAGCGCATCATTAGCTTTGCATGTAGTCATGTTGTTATGTGACACGCATGCCATGATTTTCATGTTAGGGTCTGTCGCTTGAGTTCACCATACAATCATGTCATACTATACCAGTTTTGCAATATGCCATTTTACTGAAGCCACGGCACGTTTCCCGGGGTGGCTCAGTGGTTAACGCCGCGCGTTCACGACGCAGAGGTCCCACGTTCAAATGTGCGCGCTGGAGTGCATTTTTTTATTTTTTGTGGATTTTTATGTTCTGACTAGTCAAGTATGTTCTTCCTACAGCCATGTTATGCCATACCAAGTTTGGTATTAATACCATTATTGAAACGGCCAGGAGTCGAAAAAATTGTAGGCGGTTAGATAGATAAATATATAGACAGATACGCGCAAAGTCAGTGAAGTTCACTAAAAATGCTTCGCATTTAAAATTCGGCAGATCCAACGTACTTAAGAATCGACGTTATGCAAAACATGCGGAGGAAACGGGTCCGAGTTGCAATTTTTTATTGAGCGACACGTCAGAAGGGGCGGTAAAATATATGTATAAATTTTCCACACACAGACAAGTGTTGAAGAGTTGCAGATGTTTATACAACCAGTTCTTTCACTTGCGCAACGATGCCAACTGTAACATGCGTATTAGCAACACCAGAAGCTGGTATTAAACATGGATGCTGGCGAGGACGCTGACCCTTGGACACTGCTACATAAATCAACTTCAGCGCATGGCAATGAACCACTATTGACGTTAACCCGACGTGACGGCTGTATCACTGAGTACATGTGCATGGTTTAAAAAATTGGGTAGGCAGAACTGCAACCATTATTGACGTTTCACGAAAATTAGCGTCTCTTTGAAAAGTAGTTCTGAGATCTGGCGTACCTGTGTGGTAAAATGCTTCATTGCCACGCAGAATGATTGAGCTTGATTTCAGCTGCGACCCTGACATTTATTCTTTGCATTCGTCAGGTTGATGCTACCAATGTCAGGAGTTACTTTACGCTCGCACGTTAAAATTGCTAATGTATGTTTTCTTGGTTCCTCAGTACATACTAAGTGTCAATCACATGTGGCACAATCCCGCATACAATAGGCACATACCTGCCCATGGGTACGTGCCACTGTCTGGCGGAAAGTGTTTGACGACGTACGCGACGGGATCGTGACATTATTTATGCCTTGACCAGGGCGTGATATTCTTAAAGCTATCTTAGCATCCCATGCCAATTTTGGTTGACGCCAGGTCAAGGAGGTGACCACGAGAGCACTCAAGCATCAGCGGCTAAATGGAAGAATACATACACTCAAATTCGCCGAAGTTCACGAAAAAATGCATTGCATTTAAAACTAGCTGAACTGGTGACCTTTCCGTCTTAACTTTCCCGAATTATTGCGATATTACGGACACAGGATTCTGCAATGAAGGCATGACCAACGAAGTACACAAGTATACTACGTCCTTTTAAATGCGAATAGTTTTTTTGCACTGCATCTATCTATCTATCTATCTATCTATCTATCTATCTATCTATCTATCTATCTATCTATCTATCTAGCTAGCTAGCTAGCTAGCTGCCTACGACATTTAGCTCTCCTGGCCGTTTGGATAATGGTATCGATACGAAACTTGGTATGATATAACATGACTTACGAACATGATTGACGAGTTATAACATGAAAAGCATGACATGTATGTTATAAATGTCATGATTTACTTGTCATGGCCTTGCTGCTCTTGCTGTGGTTTCATTCACATGTTATGTTGCAACAAAACTGGTATGGTATAACATGACTGCATTGTGAACTGAAGCGACAGAACCAATATTAAAAATAATGACATGCTTGTTACGTAACAACATGACTACGTGTGCACTCATGATTTGCTCGCGGCTGTTTCGCTAGCTTTGCATATACCGAATTAGGTATTACGGGACGTAAATGGATGACGAAGGTATGTGACTGGTGCAAACATGATAATCATGAGATGCGTGTCATGTAACAGCATGACTACATGCCATGCTCATGATACGCTCGCGGCCGTTTTGCTAGCTTCTCATGCACCAAATTCGATATTATGGGATGTGAACGGATGACGAAGGCATGCGATGGTGCAAATATAATAATCATGAGATGCATGTCATGTAACTGACTACATGCCACGCTCGTGATGCGCTCGCGGCCGCTTCGCTAGCTCCACTTGTACCAAAATCGGTATTACGTGACTCGAACGGACGACATTGGTAAATGACACGTCTAAACATGATGATCATGACATGCGTGTCATGTAACAACAAGACTACGTTTAACACTCAAGATGCGCACGTGGCCGTTTGCTACCTTCACATATGCCGAAATTCGGTATTACGTCACGTGAATGGATGACAAAATATGTGACTGGTGCAAACATGATAGTCATGAGATGCATGTGATCTAATAACATTAATACACGCCACACTCGAGGCACCAGTACAATTCGACGTGAGCCGGCGCAACAAGAACGCAAGCAAGTGCGTAAAACTAAAGCATTTAAGTGGGTGTATCAAAGTATAAGTAAACTGATCGCGTATCTTTAATAGTAGCCTTTGTATCCAGTAGTCGGTGGCTCGTCACCACCGTCGCCATCTACGTAAGAGGGGGACAACTATATTGGTGTCAGTTATATCGCTTGGTTGGCCTGCCATATACGGGAAAGATAAGGAAAACTTACGGCGCGCATAGAATGGAAGCCGCAGTGCACTATGCAGAGCAAGCAAACAAAGCATTTCATGAAGATGGCTAAATTGGGCACCACATGCTTTTCGAGGCTCTGCGGTGTGTTAATCTGTCATTTTCAATTCCGCGAAGAATTTCAGGGTTCCATAGCTGCAACGGGAGAGCATAAAATTTTCAACCCGTTATTCTACCGGTTTTTTCTTCACACGAGTACATGAGTAAACTCATTTTCAGTAAACAAGAGTAGAGTGACAGAAGTGCAATGAATTGGTTAAGACCACAGTGAAGCTGCTGTTAGCAAAGTGCGTTTAGTGACAGGCTTGAATTTGTGATCACTTAGCTACTGATTTCGTGCTTCTTTGAGTTTTTGCATGAATTTCAATAGATGCCAAGTAAGTATAGGCGCTTTCCTGTTCGGGAAATGTATGTAGCCACGATTTGAAACTTAGTAAGTCTTTACTTGTAATACAATAACTCAAATCTTTCTATAAACCATTAAAGAGAATGTTGCTGAAGCCAAAAATTTGAAAAGTAAACTTTTCTTCTTCAAGGCAGCGCTGTCGCTGTGACGATCATATGCCGAAACTTTCCGAAACACTGTGTCCAGCGACGTTCTCTTTTGAAAAAGTTCTGATCGCTTGAAGCGTTTGCGTGTCTCTCAACTGCACTCTTGTTTTGCACTCAAGTTCTGTAAAAAACTTACTTGTGCACTCCTAACAAACATAATTGTGGTAAATACGATGCGTCCTACTCGTGATTGTTAATAATTTTTGCATTGGTTTACACAATTTTGGTTCAATGTCTGCCGATGTTGTCGATATCTCAGTTGTATATTAAAGCTGATTTTACAGCTTGATATTTTCACACCACATGCATATCTTCTGTTAGTAACTCATTTTATGTCGGTCGAGTTTTGTCTTACTGAAAATTCGATCAGCTTAACTCTCGAAACTTCAGAACACGCGAACAAAATAACAAAACAGTTAAAAAAATATGAATGACCGCATCGCCCAGCGGCCAGCAGACCTACAAGAAGGAACGAACGAATTCCGCTTCCATGCGAAGTAGGAAAGTAGAGTTTCCACGCAAACCATACTCCTCTGAGCTTTTGTCCTACCCTTCTATTCGGTTACCTCACCAGTGACGTCATCAAAGAAATATTGCATTTGTAATTTACTTCTAGGTTTGTGCTAAGCAGTCGCCAGTGGTAAAAACGGTAGTGCCGCTGCTTATCAGCATGCAAGAGCTTGTTAATGAAAGAAATAGGGAGTTAGCACCGCCTGGGTAGGGTTGGATTCCTGCTAAGACCCTGGCAATTATTCTTTGCATTCGTCGAGTCACCGCAGTATATGTCAGCTTTTTCTGAATGGCATCGCGTTCAAATTAAATATGTTTGTTTTCGGTGTTCTTGAGTAGACAAACTGTCAATCACCTGTGGCACATATTTGCCCGTGGTGTGCAGATATGTGCCACACGTGTCTGGCGGAAGGATTCGACGAAGTACGGGACGCAATTGTCACATTATTCATGTCATAAGTAGCCAGTCATATTCATCGACTATTTTGCCCTCCCATACTAATTTTGGCGCACTCCAACTTAAGGGGGTGATCACAGGAGACCACCAAGACGTAGGTGGCTAGAGATAGATAATTGATTGATATGTGGGGTTTAACGTCCCAAAACCAATACATGATTATGAGAGACGCCGTAGTGGAGGGCTCCGGAAACTTAGACCACCTGGGGTTCTTCAACGTGCACCCAAATCTGAGCACACGGGCCTACAACATTTCCGCCTCCATCGGAAATGCAGCCGCCGCAGCCGGGATTCGAACCCGCGCCCTGCGGGTCAGCAGCCGATTACCTTAGCCACTAGACCACCGCGGCGGGGCTAGAGATAGATAGATAGATAGATAGATAGATAGATAGATAGATAGACAGATAGATAGATAGATAGATAGATAGATAGATAGACAGATAGATAGATAGATAGATATATAGATAGATAGATAGAAAGATAGATAGATAGATAGATAGATAGATAGATAGATAGATAGATAGATAGATAGATAGAAGCACATGCTCATGTACCAGCGGTACGCAAAGCCATGCTTCGCACCTGAGAACAAGCACTGCCGCCCAGCTTTGCTCTTCCTCCAGGCTTGAAACCAACCACCAGTGTGACGCTGCCATAACTTTTGCATGCAAACTGTTTTTCTTGAGTATTCCTACCCTTCAATCCCTAGATCCTTTTTTGCCAGCGTAGACTAGAGTATCATTCACGTGGCTTCTTGGACCTATTGTCTTTCTATTCGCTTTCTTCTCCCTTAAATATCCTCATCTGGCTACTGCTTCTTTGACAGGTATGCGTAAAAAAAAAACAAAGCATAATGTGTTAATCCCACCTTATTTGACTATTCGCGACAAATACCTGTTTTGATAGCAATAACGCTATGTTTTAAGCATCCATCGGCCTAATAGTGAACACCAGAGCTGCACCCGGTACACAAGTGCCGCAAATGTCCATGGTCAAGACTTCTGGAAACTCCGACTGGTATTCACACGAATCCCCGCATTTAGTCGTTCCTGACAGCCACTATTTCTAGCCTGCGTATTTCATAATGGTGCACTGCGAAGACCCCTGCGAGAAGCCAGAACCACCAGGAGGGGGGAAGAACTTCGAAATTCGATTAACGAACGACGCGAGAGTAATTGCTTATGATATTATGCCGAACACGCAGCTGGTGGAGAATTTGAAGCACCCCCTTATACTTCCCAATTCCACTCTACCAACGTCACTTTGATCCAGCCTTGACGCTTCTCGAAACCATAATGCGTGGCTTGGGTTTTTCATACGCACACCAGGGAATGAGGGCCCAGATTGTCTTTAGAGTCCTACAAGTATGGAACAGTCCAAAATACGGGAACCAGTCGGATCGCAATGCGACTTCAAGCAGTAAAGCAGCTGGCGATTACTATACAGTTTGGTGAGGTCACTAAGCTCAGTTGATTAAATCATAACATAATTTCGCAAGAAGACCCATGCCAATCACCATATTCACGAAACTTTTTCGCTATGACTCTGTCTAGACTGAACTTTCTTATGATAGCTGAGCAAAGTTTGGAAGGAGCGAAATTATTATGAGGTAATCAGACCTCATCAAATTTTTAGTAATATTATTAACTGTTGTTCTTGGCCACAAGTTTCTAGTAATTTAGGGTGCCCCGACTCTGCACTTTCTGTATTTCATTCTTATATTCCCCTTCCACAATCCCCCATTGTAGGTTGATCAACCGGAACCTCTTCTGGTTAACCCCCACCCCTCTTAATTCTGCCTTCACGCGTCCTTCCTCCATGTATGTGCACATTAAAAAATATTTTATCACTTAGTGTGGTAGTCAAGGGGAAATATGCAAATGACTTATGGCTGGCTGTAACATCTAAGTCAACTTTTAAGTTTCGCCAGAATACTCATTTTGTGTCCCTATTGGTGTTTTGTAAACCTTTGTGTTGCAAGAACATTTTTTGTATGCAAGATGTGTGACGGACTATTTGAGTTTTCTACTATGTGCATTTGTATAGATTCGTGTTTATTCTTTACATCACGTCGGCAGCAATCGTGCAACTGAAAAGATGTAGCCTGTGCCGGAAATTCCCACCGACTTCGTAATACTCGAATTGCCCATTAAAGAAACGTGTGAATGAGTCACCAGAAAATAAGTTGATCGTTGCTGCCTATAAGTGAGTTAAAGGTCTTCCCTTTCACCCAAACCGATACGCAGTCTCTGACCGACATTTTACACTTAGGCTTCAGCTTTAGGAGTTGAACGCGATAGCAGAAATGAAAGAGAAACTTTCGCATATGGCTGCATTTTGTTCAGTGGCTAGGATGGTTTAAATCACGAGCAGTGATGCACGTGAAATGTTTTGGAACTCGTGCACAGACTACGTAATCTTGTGCCTGCGTTACGTTGGCACGTCAACCCCAATAGCTTCCGGCCTCAGTTAACGTCAACATTTATACGACGAAACTGAGGGTCACGTGATTTGCTTCACGAACAAACTAAGGACAACTTTTCACGTGAATCATGTCACGTGACACTTAGTCTCATGACTGAAAATGGAGGCCTATCGTAACTCAGATTAGTGTGCCCGTGTAACAAGGCTGTTAATGGAATACGTGCATTAACGTGTCTGCTTTTTGCAGTGGGTGGTTGCCATTTTGACCACGAAGTCTTTATGATAATCATACGCTGTGACAACAGATTGCAATTTACGCTTTTACCGTACAAATATACTGCAATATTACACGTCGTATTATGAAGCCTGTGTACAATGTGCGTGTGTTTATTAAGCACGACCTATTTTCACTGTAGTTGTTATACGCACAGGAATTTCTTTTCGCCGTATTTAAAAGTAGAACGCCTGGTTGACATGCGAACAGCCTGTGTTACATCCTCGCTTCAAACTGCAATTTTTAATAATAATTTTATTTGCATACTTCTCAATTTATTAGTCACGCACAAGGCGAGAATTTTTCGCTCACAAGCAATGACTTGCGGTCTTGTGGCCAACGTCCATCCCGGCACCGCAAGTCCTACGAAACAAGCTCTTCAAAGCTTTCACGTTATTACAAACCTAATTGAAGTTTTATATATCGATTCAAGTAACCGTCTGGTAGTTAAGGCAACCCCTACTTGTGCATTATGGTTCGCGTTTCATGTAGCCCTCTTAGCAGTCAAATAAAACACATTTTATTACTCTTACCAGCTATTACCATTTATAGCTGATGGCTGCACAGAAAAACACGCAGGTCGTCAGCAACAAGGCCCATGTTCTTTGCTTTATGCAGGCTGTTTCACAAAGTTTCTCTGACTTGATTAACATCAGAGCAAAGTGAAGCAACAAACAAAAAAAAACTAGATTATGTCAAGTATGTTGCTTGTAGAAATGGTGAGGTAAAATTCGTCGCCTTTACCCATTCCCAGGGATCGCCAATATGTTGCTTACGTTTTAGTGAGTGAATTTGCTAGTGTCGGGCTAGCTTTGTGCTTTTTTTTTAGTAAATGAGAGGTACGTAATTGCATAGACCCAATTTATGTGCCGCATACATGTTTATTTTGATATATTTATAATAGGCTACTCAAATTTTTGTGGCACATACATGTTTCCTAATGTTGAGCTAGTTGTCGCCTTCTCTGATAATGAACGAGGAGTGGGTATTAAGATTTAGTCCATTTTTATATCTCTCTATCTCTATCCTTTTTTTGACCCCTATTTTTCCACCCCTGTACATTGTAGCAAACCACTTCTTCTAGGTTATCCTTTCTATATTTTCTTTTTATTTATTTCTCTCTCTTTATGGCACTGTCCTTTTAAAATACTTATAGTATATTATTATAGGAGTTACAAGGAATGATTTGAGCAACGATTTCACTGTTACATTTGTGTTAACACAATGTTGTGCTTTAAGAACTGTCATTGTAGAAACATTTATATCGAAGCCCAAGCAGTAATACTGTAGACACACGACGAATGTGATCGCCTAAGGATCAGTCACGTGATGTGTTTTTTAGGTCGGATCCACCCGCAACCAGCATTCACACGACCGGGGCAAATTCATGTTACAAGCCAGGATTTCAGCGCGCCC
This sequence comes from Rhipicephalus annulatus, assembly GCA_013436015.1. Taxonomy (NCBI): domain Eukaryota; kingdom Metazoa; phylum Arthropoda; class Arachnida; order Ixodida; family Ixodidae; genus Rhipicephalus; species Rhipicephalus annulatus. Next base: position 1,914,066 of record WOVY01009408.1, on the reverse strand, counting down.
CGCCGCGGTAATCTAGTGGCTAAGGTACTCGGCTGCTGACCCGCACGTCGCGGGTTCGTATCCCGACTGCGGCGGCTGCATTTTCGATGGAGGCGGAAATGTTGTAGGCCCGTGTACTCAGATTTGGGTGCACGTTAAAGAACCCCAGGTGGTCGAAATTTCCGGAGCCCTCCACTACGGCGTCTCTCATAATCATATGGTGGTTTTGGGACGTTAAACCCCACATATCAATCAATATCATGATTTCAGCGCTGCTTCCCAAGGATCCCGGCAGTGATATGGATTTCCGTCGTTACACAAATAGCTCAGCGCAGACCAAAGCGGAGAAGCGAGAGCAGTGACGTATAGTGACGTGCACAATTCCTAGGGTCGTATCGTGACTTCGTAGGTCGTGTGAATAAAGCTTACGATGGGCTAAAAAAGGTTAGCTGAAAATGTTTAATGAAATTCATTCTTGATTGAAGCCGTGCTTGTTGCTAAAGGTAGATAAAACATTTATAAATATATTGGTACCCAGTGTGTCACAGTTGGTTTGATACGCTTAAACCTGCATCCGCAAAAGCGTGATGATGTGTGGGGTTTAACGTCCCAAAACCACCATATGATTATGAGAGACGCCGTAGTGGAGGGTTCCGGAAACCTAGACCACCTGGGGATCTTTAACGTGCACCTGACTCTGAGGACACGGGCCTACGACATTTCTGCCTCCATCGGAAATGCAGCCGCCGCAGCCGGGATTTGATCCCGTGACCTGCGGGTCAGCAGCCGAGTACCTTAGCCACTAGACCACCGCGGCGGGGCTCCGCAAAGCGTAGGAAATGACTAAAAGTATGAAGACGTTACCCACAGTATAGTGTGCGAGCTATTTATTATTCTCATGATTCACTACTACGAGGTGACTTAGCCTTGAGCTTTGACTCCCGAATCGGATTCAATACTTTCCGAACGCATGCATTATTTCAATTGGCAGCTCACCGCTGGTGTTTAGGAACATGTGCACGTTGATTACGTTCCATTTTAGTGACATAAATGCGTTTACTTGAAGGATAATATTTTCAACGCAAAACCTCCTTTGAGAGTTGTCACGTACAGATGGTCGATATTCCTGCTATTGGAATAATGTTCATTGATTTACAAACTTAGCTATGAATTGATGAATATCTATTATTAAGAGTTGTTTTCTCGACCATTTGTTTCAACGAGAGTCTTCACAGGTGCATTCAAAAATGCTGAAACAGATTACACTCATATAAACAAGTTTAAAAGTCGTAGCATGATGATTTCGCACTATGCTACACCGAACTCGATGGACAAGTCTACTGGGAAAAAAAAAAACTTGGGAATGACTTCCTATTTTATGTCGTTTTAGGCAAATGTATATGAAACATTGTAATTCTGCTGGTTCCCGTCAAGGGGGCGTGGTACAGTGCCCTTAGAGAAAGAGAAGTGGGCATTAACAATGATATAAGCAGCAAGTACATTGACAAGAGCGTCTTTTATCAGCGCAGGTGGGCGTGGGAAGCCCCAGTGTCCATCCGCAGTGTGCTGGGGTCCGAAAAAATCCTCGAACTCGAGAGTCCTTTTGCAAATAAAAGTAATGAAGTAGCCTTTGTACCTTAAAATATTTCCTTTTGAACATCTCAAATTTCTTATATGAAAGTGCTATTAAGAAGTGCTTGTTGTTGCTTTCCAAGTTCGAAGCGCCAAACAGCAGTCCCCACTACTTGAAGTCAATGTTATGATGCTCTTGCACTACAACGAATTGTGCCTTGTCTTGTAAATGCTGGCTAGCATGATTAACTATTTACTGTCTGGTGGTGAGAATGTCACTCGAAACTCTTACCACCTTTTCTCATTTGTTCATGACGTCTTGAGAGCTGGAAATAGGATGTGTCTCACATATGGCCGCTGGTGTATGCGTCATCCGACTCAGGGGATTCAATTGGGCCGAATTTACATTTTAGCGTCATGCGACATTATTCGGTCACTGAAAAACCACTCCTTGTTGTCTCAAGACCAATAGCGGCACGGCTGCACTAACCGAAAAAAACCATTTGTGAGGTTCTTTCTGTTGAAACTGCATCCTCTTGTCAACTGAAGCACTATTTTATCGAGCATCCCGCACGATGCTTATCAAAGAGGCGTAGCTTGCGATGACCGCAATGACGCGTTAGCAGAAAGAACACGTACAAAGTAAAGCATCAGCCAAGGTTGCTGCTATTTCTTCGACATAGGCTGACGCCCGGGTGCTGGTCTGTTCCCGAACTGTTGGAACAAAATATTCGTAGGACTGGTATCGGTGAGCTTCGGAGAGCACGAAGTCCGGCATGGTTGTAGCAGGTAGAAATGGTGGACGGTTTTGGTTTACCATTATGCATCGGTCGTCGGAAAGAGCAAAGCAGGCGCTTCTGAATGACATAAAATGTTAGCCTACGAGCAGTGAGTGACCCATGAATTACATGTGTGCCCACAGACTAGGCGCCGCCGGCCAGCTGGTGAACAGCCGGCACTGCAAGTGTCCCTAATTTTAGACTCCAGCAGAGCTCAGAACATGTCATGTGATCTGAAAGGACGACATGGCGTGTTCCTTGAAGCAAATGTAGGCACCGACGTACAAAGCCAGGTTAATAACAACAGGCATCTAGTCTGGCATGCAGCAGCGCAGCAGTGATAAAGGCTGTTCTAGTTGCAGCTGTGCTTGGAAAACTTGCGTGTAGAGCTGCGCTGTCGTAACAGCAAAATAGACCGCTTCCAAGTTAATGAGATGTAGTTCTACTGTAGTGGAGCTAGCGTGGAAAGGAAGGTGGCACGGTACGTTACTTCCAATCGTTCAGGAGACGCGGACTGCCGTAAACAACCAGGGCGAATCTACATGAATGAACACTTATAAGGGGCAAATAGAAAAGAGTGTGGAAGTGCTGGTTGCTTGGGCGTAGTGTAATGGCACTGCTGAAGTATAAGGGGGAGCACTACGAGCATCCGAATATTGTGAGGCAGCGCAGTCTGCATTGTTGAAACAAGCGGAGAAACATCGATCGCAACAACGCTAATACAACAAGTCCCGGCAGACAAGACGACTATTATGCAGAAAATGCGTCACCGCCTGCAGGCGCTCACGCCAAAAGAACAAGTGAACAGGTCTCTCTAGCAGAAAAGCCAGTACAAACGTCAATACAAATCAGCTGGTTTCACGTCCCGCGCATAACTGTTTCAGTTGCTGGATTTTTTGCCCATTATTTTTGTTCCGTCTTCCTTTTTTAACACAAAAGCGCTTTATGCTGGAGCTTACCACGGCTATGTTGACACATTTGCGTCACAAAATATTATTCTAAAATATGCACTAAGAGTTGACAAAGAAAAGAACTGAAAAAGAAACTGAAGGCAAGTTTGTGGTTGAGCTGGTTCGTAATCGATCTTCAGCAATAAGCGCAGACGCGAAGGGACAAGAGAAGGCAGCTAAAGCTCTTGTCTCTCTTTCACTTCTTGTGTCTTTTCCTTTTTCGCGCTAATTGTTGGCGATGGAAGAAAAAGCACCACCTCCCGGAAGAAGAGGCTAAGATGTTTCGCTCAGAACGCACGACACAAAAAAATGCTGCCCCAGATTGTCCGTTCTTCAGTGCTTTAAGAGTAGCTCTTGATATAAGGGATTTATCGTTGGTGGTACGCAGTGCTCGGTGGCACTTCAGGGTGTATTCGTTATGAGCTACGACTATCGGGTGGCGCAAAAGGGTCTTTTAAAAGCCATCGCCACACACGATCCGATGCGCACGTGCATCTTCACGGCGTGCTCACTCATGGGATCACGCTTATCATGTCTTCTCCTCCTTTAAGCGCAAGTTTACCTTGAAGTTGCAGTGAGCACGAAGATCATTCAGCTTGCTGCCATAACCTTTTTCGCGAATCTTACACACAAGAGCATTACAACTGCGTTGTAGTAGTTATTTCGCGCTCATTTTGTGCATATCTTGGGCGTTTACTTCAGGCATCCTTCTTTGGATTGTAGCCACGTGGTTTGAGTGCCGAGCTTTTATACGTTTTACTACGCACCCACCCTGTGTATTTTTTCGTGCGTTCAGGCAACAGTGTTTTAATGACTGAAAAATTTTGCTACAGTTGCTGCGGAGAACGAATTTAGGGGGAGACAAGAAATGAGGTGGACAGTACTCTAGTGCAATTTCTTGCAATGATGAAAAGCCTACTAGCCCAATACCTCACTTTGCTCAAGTGTTTTAATGGCCGCTGCGACAGTGAAGTAGTCCAACATTTTAACACTCGTGCTGCCGAGACAATGATATTCACCAGACACTCCCTGCATCCAAATCGTATTTTATGATTTATTGCTATATGCGTACCACCTGGGGCACACCAAACAATTGGTTCGGTCACCACATCTGTGTACATATCAATTTAAACACTTGAGTTGTCTAAGTCAGACATTACATCTGAGGCGTGTGCAATTGATGAAAAGTTTCATATACCTTCGCGATTAGCCCGGCAATAAACCTCGTGGCCGCACAGTTCAGATTCACTGAAGCATCTGTATGGAATGCTTCCACGGTGCGTACAATGAGAGTGTACTAGGTAACAGTAAAGGCCATGGCGTCTCGGAGAAGATTACGAAGCGCTGGAAGTCCTGCAACAACGACGACGTCCAGTGGAGGTGCGCAAGCCCTGTTTCAGCCAAAAAATGTTGGTTGGTAACAACTTTATTGTTGGTAACAACTTTATTGCTTCTAACAACTCTGTAGCTGGCGTCTCAAGAACTTCTACCTCTAGGTCATGTCTGTGACTGTATTGGTGTAACTAGAGACTTTATATTATGTGAAGTAGGTAAAAAAAGCCAAGCGAGAACATAAAAACAACCCAAAACAGAAACATATGGCCCCGTATCTGCATATTACACTACAAATGTCTTCGAAAGACGATAGTTTTGCGTCTGGAGAGAGTGAGCAGAACGTTTATTTGATGTTCTGCGCAAGAAAGTCAGTGAATAGTATTCTGGAGGCACTGCGTTATAGTTCATGGGGCGTGCAGTGAAGGCGAACGAGCGTATAAAGTCACGTCACACGTGAGATATGAGCGCTAACTGGCAGTTATCTTGGAAATCGAAGCACGCGGCATGCGCACCCGTCTTGGAGACGATAAGGTGTAGAACGCAAGGTGACACTGCCACCACCGTGTCGTCTTGGCAAAGCGTTGGAAACACTTGCCTTTTCGTGGCAGCGTTGAATGGTCAGCGCAGCATGATAATGGTTACGGTCCTTAGAATTCCTTATGTATTAGCTTTCTAGTAAGAAAACACACATACATAATATTGAAGTGTTGTTATGGTGCCTCAGATATGTGCAACAATTGCTTTTTATTTGACAATCGCACAAGTATGAACGGTCATTGTTGAGCAATACTGGTAGCCGCTGCGGATGGGGACAGCTGTTTAGGGTATCATTTAGTGCCGTTTAAGGTATCGCTAAGAGCGGACAAACACACAAATTTACAGACAGACAGACAGACAGACAGACAGACCAAACTTTTTGCGTCGAAGGCCCCCAAGAAAGACTAGAGTCTTTAAAAACTAGCATCACCAATAGTCTCTTACAACCTTAGAATAAAAGTAAGCTTCCGCCCACAGTGTTCACCTGTCCTCCAAGGCAGAATTCGGATGAATGTCCCGGTGAATTGTAATCGGTTTCCACGAATTTAGGGCATATGATTTGCAAGTATAGGCACGTATTCATTAGGGTAGTTATCAGTTTAAAATTTTACTTCTTGGCAAATTAAATAAAAAATTCCGACTGCAGTGATCTGCTAAAAGTGATGTTTCGACAAGGAAGGAGGAAACTTTTATTTAAATAATGCCTAACATTTGCATTACTAGTGATACAGTGGTTGTGGTTTGAACAGAAATCATCAATCTTTAATCTGTTGCACAGATGAACGACATGCGCTGCAGTAGTGGGGGCAGCGGAACTCTTATCATTCTTAGGCTGTTGCCGAAAGGTTCTTGGTTGTAAACGGCTGTAGCTATTAAACCCAGATCACCCAGCTAGTAGTTTATAGCAACTACAAAATCACACAACTTCGCTATTTGAAGCGTTGGGCGTCTTAGTGCAAGCATCACCATTTCTTTTTAGGAGCGTACCTTTTTTTTCTCAAACCACACTGTCACTTTTATCGTAGAAGTTCCCCCCGCGCACCTGCTCCGCAGCCCAACGTTTCTAGATCAGGTCAGTTTCACAGCTCCCAATATACACTAGCTCTCCGAAGCTGGACGCGCCAGCCGACGCAAATGCTAGCGACATTGCGGTTACATCCTGCATCACGCATCACCCTTTCGGCAATGACGCACTGCAGTACGGAGAAAGCGAGAACTGAGAAACCCGAAACACCTCGCAAGCGGTTGCTCCTCGCGCACCTCAGCTCACTGCGGCATGTGCATTGCCTCCGCGTTCACACGTCAGAGGCTTGCGCCAACTCAGAAGCGCAGCTGCCAATTGTGGTTTTACACATATGCACGGAGTCAATGATGATGCGTGGGGCAAAGCGTCCGTATATACGGACAGAGGAACAGATGGAGAGATGGCTGCACGGACGGACTGATGGCTGCATAGACGGACGCAAGAACGGGGGGATGGAAGCACGAACGGATAGACGAAAGCATGGACGTACGAATAACAGACGGACTCACGTATAGACGAATGGAAACACAGACGGACAGACGCGCTCAATGAAGGAAGACATGATTGACAGGAAGACAAATGGTCGCACGGACGGACAGCTAGATGGACGGACAGAAACACGCAAGCACAGATGGACGAGTGGAAGCACGGACGTGCGAATGGACAGACGAACGAACGGAAGCATTGAACGACAGATAGACAGTAGGATACATAGACGGACTCACGTACGAACGCATGAACGGACAGAAAGCACGGACGCACGGAAGGAAGCAGGGATAGATGGGCGGACGGGCTAAGGAACTAATGCATGGATGGTTGGACACACAGACGGATGAAAGGACGCTTCGCTCCAGTCATCATCATTCACTGCGCGGATATAAAATGAAAACCACTACCATTATCTATTTATATTATTTCCAAATACATATACACACAACGCCATCTATTGAACAAGTCATCAACTAGAGGTCACTACATACTATATATGGAGGAGACCATGGCCTAAGGAGCTTCGCCCCTAAAATGTTTCACAACCTCCTTTTACCTGTATGATAGTCACCAACAAGATCAAGCATTAATATTCGTTTGCGTCCCATTTACAAGAAGGTACACTCATTGGTTGTAGTTGTACACAAACAACTGCTATTTTTCAAGACCAGTGTCTATCTTAGGATACTTGAACAAGGAAATTTTGGCCTGTCTTTCTGTCTTTCTGTCTATCTGTCTGTCTGTCTGTACGTCAATGCATCTGTCCTTCCGCCTTGCCTGTCTGTCTGTTTGTCTGTCTGTCTGTCTGTCTGTCTGACTGACTGACTGACTGACTGACTGACTGACTGACTGACTGCCTGGCAGGCAGGCAGGCAGGCAGGCAGGCAGGCAGGCAGGCAGGCAGGCAGGCAGGCAGGCAGGCAGGCGGAAGGACGGATGCAAGGACGTACAGACAGACAGACAGTCAGTCAGTCTTGTACGTCAGTCAGTCAGTCAGTCAGACCAACCTATCGATCGAACGACCAACCAACTGACTGACTGACTCACAGAACAGTTCATCCACACAGCTAAAGTTTAGGCATTTGCTTAACGCCCAGCCATTTCGAATTGGCGGCTGCAATTATGCTTGTAAACATAGTCAATCGAAAAGCAATTGTTACACATGTGCAGGGCGAAAATTCTATACGTAAGTATTAGGTGGTGTGCACATTTACCGCAATATATAATAATACGTAATTCTGAAAGATTCGAGCGTTTTTGAGGGTTCGCTGAAAATTCGAGGCTATGTACAACAGAAGGACGGTAGAAGACTATCGGTTTTCGACGAAAGTTGCGACCATATATTCACTATATTGTCAGCAAAGCTCGTAGATACGCGTACATTTTTTATTCGTCCATTTTTATACATAACTGTGCCTTTTTGATTACCCTTCGCATTGTCTGCACTGGTATTTTTGCAATTAGATAAAGAGCACTGTTTGAAGTACATTCAAGACATTGTAGAAGTTCAGTTAAACGATATATTGATAGTTGAGGCTTTTTTCCGTGTGCATTTATTTGCGTAGGTGATAAATAGATTCATTTCGACAGATACGAGAACTCTTCATGCAAACTGATTAACAAGAAAGGTTTTATAGCTAGAGGTGAGGTAGGCGTACCCTTCATCATTCAGATTCATATACAGTGCAAGTAGTGAAGTTCTCATGGGACAGCGTTAGGCTCTCCCATAGTCTAGTACTAAGTACACGAAATCGTTAACCACTTTTTCTAAACACTGGCCCGTGCAACAGCGTTATTAGTGGAGTACCATACATATACTCTAAATTGTTAATGACTTTTTAGTGAATTTTTCTGGTTGTGCAGCCCCGATGTATTTAGTAGTAGTAGGTAGCAACCTCTAGTTTAGTCCTTGGAATATGCGCTCAATGGCGGTGCTAGTATATGATGAATATACAATGAAAATATGAGAGACGGCGATACTTGAAGTGTTCACTGGATGGATGGACGAATGTAAGACAGACAGCCAGATGCACGGGCGGACGGACAGATGAAGAGGTGGTTGGATGGACGGACGAAACACAGACAGACGAACGGACACACAGATGCGCGGATGGACAAACAAATAAACGGACGCCCGGACGGACGGACGGACAGACAAACAGGCGGTTGGATGGACGGATGAACGCACAGACAGACGAGTGGGATGGATGGACAGACAGACGGATGGACACACGGTTGCACGAACGGATGAACGAACGGACGGGTGCATGGACGCAAGTACGGACGGATGGTCGCACGGATGGACGCGTGGGTGAACAGAATCAAGAACCGACGAATGGAAGCACAGACAGACTGACGGATGCATAGCCCCAATAATCATCATTCACTTCGTGGATATTCTGTGATGTTTTCCTGAACACATATTTGTGGTTTATACATGTCCTTACCGATTGCTTCACTTGATCATACTGGGACAGCTTTCTGCTCTCCTATAGTTGAGTACTATGTATAAGGTAGGGTAACTTCTATAAAAGCCTAAGTATCCATTAGTTCGCGGCTCATTGCCATCGAAGACATAGAGTTTGCTAAAATTAACTACAGAGAACTATGGCGCTGGGATCGTTACGCGAACAAGGAAATTATAAGTTGCCCTTCTTCGCATGGCATTTCAATTTGTTGCTATGGCATTCATCGCTTTCGCTATGTGGCAAAGCTGTGATTTTTTCATATTTTTGGTCATCAATTTGTCAACTACCACACAATTGAATCGTAGTGAAGGCTCCCTGCTAGTCAGCTCTGTGTGGTCTTTGAGAAAATCCATGTCAAATTATTGGATAGCATGCATGAACAATGCCACCGAAACGGTCACCCTTTCCGTTTCTTTACAGCATTTAAAAAATAAAAAAGGCTGGCAGGCACACATCGAGGCTGTATCGTGACTGCCTCAGCCCTGATGTGAGCCCGGCAGTTTCCTTCCTGCAGTGTAGGAATTAGGTGGCCCAAGTAAGGTGGTGCGATGACGGACAAATAAAAATTGGTGGATCCCACGTACAGTGGGAATTGATGATATGCAAAGCACGAATTAGAAAGTTTGATATGTCGCTTTAAAAACAGCACAACGTTACGAGATGAAGATAAATGATGCCGTCGCTTCCGTGTCATGTTTAGCATGTTTGTATGTGTCGTTTACCATCGTCATTTATACACGTCACGTGATACCAAATTTAGTATATGTGTCGCTAGCCAATCGACCGCGAGCACGCTTTGAGCCAGTTATATTGTCATGTTCTTACATGACACGCATGTCAGGACCAGTCAGGACCATGTTTGCACCAGTCATATATTTTCGTCATCCATTGACGTCACTTAACACGAAATTCGGTATATGTGAAGCTAGTAAAGCGGCCACGAGCGCAGTATGAAGGGCCCAATATACTCCAATGTAGCGCTGACGCGCGCGCACGCTCGGCACAGCGACGCGAGCACTCTAAAGGCTGACACCAGGCGCGACCGGCGCAACCAGCGTCCGTTGACGCGGCCCGACGGCAACCGGCACGAAATGCGACTTGCTGCATTTTGCGCTTATGCGTTACCCAGACAACACTGCGTCTGCCTCTTTTCGTAACGGAGGGACGCTTGACGCGCTCAAACGCGCATGCGTCAAAGCAACTCAGCGCAACGCGCACCTGCGAGTATATGCCAGGACCGGCGCCTAGCGTGGCAACGCCGGTGTGACGCGACGACATGAACGCCGGCGAGCACGTGCACCTCATCACGTCGAATTGTATTGGCACCTTCACTGCGGCATGTAGTCAAGTTCTCACATGACACGCGTCTTATGATTATCATGTTCGCACCGTGTCGCATACCTTCATTAATCATTGACGTACCGTAATACCAAATTTTTCACATGTGAGGCTAGCAAAACAGCCGCGAGTGCATCATGAGTGTGGCATGTAGTCATGTTGTTACATGACACGCATGTCATGATTATCATGTTTGGATGTGACATTTGCCTATGTCCTCCATTTGCATTGCGTAATACCGAGTTTGGTACATGTGAAGCTATAGCGAAATGACCGTGAGCGCATCATAAGCCTAGAATGTGGTCATGTTGTTATAGACACGCACCTAACGTTTATCATGTTTGCGGCAGTATCATAACTTTGTCATCCATTCACGTCCCGTAATACGAAATATGGTATTAGTGAAGCTAGCGAAACGGCCGCCAGCGCATCATTTGCATGAGCGTGGCATGTAGTTATGTTGTTAAATGACATGCATCTCATACTTATCATATTTGCACCAGTATCATAACTTCGTCATCCATTCACGTCCCGCAATACCAAATTTGGTATAAGTGAAGCTAGGGAAACATCCGCCAGCGCTTCATGAGCGTAGCATGTAGTCATGTTGTTACATGATACGCATGTCATAATTTTCGTGTTAGGGTCTGTCGCTTGTGTTCGCCATGCAGTCATGTCATACCCTACTAGTTTTGCAACATGCCATGCGAACGAAACCACCGCAGAAGCTGCAGGTCCATGAAATGTAAATCATGACGATCATACCATATACGTCATAATTTTCATGTTATAACTAGTCCCATATGTTCTTCATACAGTCATGTTATGCCATACCACGTTTGGTATTGATACCACTATCGAAACGGCCAGGAGAGCTTAAAGTCGTAGGCGGCTAGATAGATAGATAGATAGATAGATAGATAGATAGATAGATAGATAGATAGATAGATAGATAGATAGATAGATAGATAGATAGATAGATAGATAGATAGATAGATAGATAGATAGATAGATAGATAGATAGATAGATAGATAGATAGATAGATAGATAGATAGATAGATACGCTCAAGGTAGCTGAAGTTTGCTAAGAAATGCTTGGCATTTAATATGTTGAAGTTGTAAATAAGTTACGTAAGCATTCACGTCCACACAATATGTGTTTTACCCCAACAACAAATCACAACTATAGCGACTCATGTTGACGGTTTAACGTAGGCGCGAGAGCTTATGAACAGAGGCCTAAGTGCAACAATGACAATAAATAGAAAGAAATATTGAGAAGTGAAGAGAGGAATGATGATGATTTGTGGGGTTTAGCATCCCGAACTAATCATATGGTTATGAGGGACGCCGTAGAGGAGGGCTACGGAAGTTTTGACCACGTGGGGTGCTTTACGTGCACCCAAATCTGAGCACACGGGCCTACATAACTGCGTAGAAAGGAAATGAAATACGAATTGCGCTTATTAGTTTGTATAAGTTTAAGGACCTGTGTTAGATAGATACTGCAAGCATAACTGCAAGCATAAAAAAAACGTGGCATTTTCTTTTTTGAGAACAAAAGTCTTTGAAAGTCTTCGAAATCGTGGTAAGGACGACCACATTTTACATTGAGGTGAAAACGTTTGAAGCTCCTGCGCTTGAATTTAGGCACACGTTGGATGACCTCCCAATGTCGAACCTAGAATATCCCGCATTATCAGGTGTGTAATTATCATGTCAGGATTTTGGGACGTTAACACCCAAGAACTGTGGTGTGTACGAGCATTTAGTAAATGGTTATATTCAGTGATCAGCCTCTTTCAGTAGTTTTGCCACTTTAAAAAACATTTCTAGTTCTCGTGTTCACTGAGAAGTAAAAGAAGCCGCTAAGGGAACGTTATGATCCAGAAGGTAAGGCAACAGGATTCTAAGAGTTTAGTAAACATAGCTCGCTAAACGTTGGGCATTCGCTACAACATGTTTGCTTCTGGTGTGTCGAAGTTGCCCGCGACGAGATGCCGATAAGGGCCGTGGGATATGCTTTTAGGTACATGATAAGCGGTGCTACCACTTAGGATTCGCTTCATAATGAAGCAGAAAGCTCCCTAGTTCTCGTCCTTAATGAGGTGTCGGAGGTGTTCTGCCCGATGGTGGTGGCTTCTGGTGAGGATTGCATGCTGCCATTTTATTTGCATGCTTCATTGTTTTTGCGCTGAGCAGTGTACTTGCTCTAACGTTTCTATGAATATCGTTAGAAAAGTCACTTAAGACAGGGCTGCATCAATTTTGTGAAGCACGTTGAGCTTAGAATGTATAGAATGACGTAATTATCTCACAAGAAACGAATGAATGCCTTGTCAAAGTACTTAAGCAGAAGATGCCAAGGAATCTGGGTGTAGTCGGCAAAAGGAAGCATAGAAGTTCCATTAGTAGTGTGTTTTTTCCACCTGTCAAGGCATTATGTCTTCAAAAAGTTGGCAGATCCCACGTACCTGGGAATCACCTTTATGCGAAGCACGCGGAGGGAAGGTGACCGTGTTGCACGTTTTTTTAAAGACGATAGTCTTTCTTGTGGACCTTCGTCGCGAAAATTTTGGTCTGTCTATCTATCTGTCTGTCCATTTGTTCGTTTGTCCACTCTAACGGTACCGGGCACTTTAAACAGCACCAGCGGATATCCCAAACGGCCAACTCCATCCGCAGTGCCCACCAATGTTGCTCAAGGTTCAGCGTTCATACTAGTGCAATTGTCAATTAAAAAGCAATTATCGTGCTACCTGAGGCAGCATAACAACACGTATATTCTGTATGAGCATTTTTTACTAGAAATACATACATAAGTTATTCTAAGGACCGTAGCCTTTATCACGCGGTGCTGAACATGTAACGCTTGCACGAAAAGGCAAGTGTTTCCAAAGCTTTGCTAAAACGACACGGTGGTGGCACCTACCCGTCGTCTTGCGTTCAACACTTCATCACCTCTGAGACGGGCCGTCTCAGAGCCACGCGTTTTGTTTTCCAAGATAACTGCCAGATAGCGCTCATATCTGACGTGTGACGTGACTTGGAGAACTCGTTCGCCTCTACTGCACGCTCGAGGCACTCTAACGCAGTGCCTCCAGAATACCACTCACCAATTCTCTTGCGCAGAACATCAAACAAACGTTTTGTTTAATCTCTCCAGACGCAATACTATCGTTTTTCGACGACATTTGCATATTACATGCAGATAGGGGGCTGAGTTTTATTGAGCGACCCCTCATGAAGTGACGCTAAATATGTGTACATATGTCGCACGCAGAGGCATATGTTGAAGAGTTGCAGATGTTTATATAACCAGTTTTCCACTTGCAGAAAGCTGTCAGCTGGAAATGTGTTAAGCAACACCAGAAGCTGATATGAAGCGCTGATGCTCCCACAGATGCTCCCGCAGATGCTCGCGCAGATGGTGGCCCTTCACACTGCTACTTATATCAATTTCAGTGCATGGCACCTCACCACAAATGAGGTTAATCCGATGTGACGGCTGTATGAAAGGAGTACATAAGTAAAGTTTATAAAATTGGGTAGGCAGCACTGCAACCACTATTGGCGTTTCACGAAGATTAACGTCGATTTGAAGAGTAGTTCCAAGGCCTGGCGTAGCTCTGTGGTAGATCTTAACTGCCACGCCGAATGCTTAGGTTCGATTCCAACTGGGACCCCGCAATTTATTATTTGCATTCGTAGGGTGGCCAACGCTGACTATGCCAGGTTTTTCCTAACACTGACTTTTATTCTATGCCTTTGTTGGGTCGACGCTACTCAGGTAGGGTATTTCTTAACGCTCACGCGTTGAAATTTCCCTTGTATGTTCTCGTCATTTTTGGGTTGATACTAAATGTCAATCACCTGTGGCGCGTACCCGCTTACCAGCGGCTCCTACCCACCCGTGAGTACGTGCCCCTGTCTGACGGGAAGTGTTTTTCGACGTACGGGACGGGATTATGACATTATTCATGCCTTCCCAAGCGCGTCATATTCGTCAAACCATCTTACCCTTCCATGCTAATTTTGGTTCACACCAAGTTAAGGGGGTGACCACGAGAGCACCGAAATATAAGCGGCTAGATAAGATAGATAAGCTGAAAGTCGCCAAAGTTTGCTAAGAAATGCTTCACATTTAAAAATACTTGTCTACTAGGCTTACACTTGTTTTCAGAAGGGTTTACGTTATCTAAGTCTCATAGATCACATGTTCAAGAATTTCCGCGTACTAGTAGTCGTACAAGACACGCGTCAAACAATTCTAGCCAAGACCCTGAAAGGCCTGTCGTGTGTAGAGAAAAAGAAAAGTTTATTGTGGCAGAAAAGCTGAGACGTTCGCCCGAATGCATTTGCAGGCCTTCTAATAAGTGTTAGGAAAGGGAAATGGGTAGTAAAGAAAGGAGAGGGAAGGTGTTGATGATGATGATAATGATGATGAAGGTGTTCACAAAGCAAATCCTTTGATCAATTTGGAGTCTCTAGCAGAGTTCCATCTTTCGTAAAAACTTCTTCAGCGCTATCTGTACCCTGTTGCTGACGACCAGGTAGTTTCAACAAAACGTTTTCAGAAACTTGCTACATCATGCATTTTCAACAAGATAGTGGCCATGGAATTTCTTTGCGCTATCTATTGCGGGCATACGCACAGTATTTGTTTCTTTTTCTCAGGGATGCCACAGGAATCACAATAGGGACTGTCTGCACAGCCGATTAGGTGTAGGTGACAACTAGTGAACGCCACACCTATTTGTAAGTGGTTCAATCAGATTGTACTGCACTTTTTAAAGATTGGCGGTAATATTACATGAATATCTGAGTCGAGTTTATAAAGACGCAAGCAATATGCCACTGTAGTTTCTCGAACGAGTGTATACACAACAGCGTTAGTCGGCGAAATGGAATTGTCAATAATATGTCGTTATTGTGAGCCATCATTGCCTCATTATCGGTTTCCTCATTTATCAGTAGGCCGCATTTGCCAGGAATCCAGAGATACCTTATAGGAGGGCCACTTCTTTAGGGCTTCATAGTGTGTAGGCACATATGTAAGTATAGAGATTTTTTTATGCATAAACTGTACAATATGTGCGTGGTGTCCGGCCGACACCATTGGGGTTAGTGTCCATGAAGCACGTTACCATTGTGGCGAACATATAGTTTCCCTTCAAGCTTTTACAACTGTGTTGACATAGTCGACTCTTCTTGACATCTAACAAGCATGGTATAGGTTGGTTAGTGTAAGTGTCTCGCACGGCCAATGCAAATGCTGGACTCCTTGTACGTGAAGTTCTGCGTCACTCAGATTTTGTGAATGTAATGTTCGGCAAAACACTAATTTATTCACGCAATGTTTAGACATAAGATGGGATTGTCTCAGCGCAGTTGTGTGGCATAGATTTTTTTCACGTGCTATGCGCCACTCACACTTGGTTATTGGAACAAAGATAATATCGTTCAAATATGCACACTCAGACATAAGCACAGCGATGGTACGAGTACAAAAGACATGTGCACTTTTGTAAAGCGAAAAAAATATTCAATGTGTACAGATTCTGCATGTCTGTGGTCGCTGCAACACATTGGCCATCTTGACAATTGGTGCAAGCACCAGTGAAGGCGATGTGGGACGTACTAAATACGTAAACCCACTACACGAAAAACTAAACAACAAAAATCAGTAAAACATGCTTTTTTGGTTGCCTAGTGGTAAATAAAAATTGACGTTTTATTGTCAACTTTTTATTCAATCAATTCACCACGTCTCAAGATATGAGCTCTGAAAAAAAATTCATGAGAACACGAACGAAGTATGAATAACGACGACACAAAGAGAGAATGAATGTTCAGGGGAGCACGGATCTGTAAATACGTGGTTAATACAGAAGAAATACACGTGGGCATAGTTTTACACAAAGAAATTGATGAGGAAGTATTGCTGCTTCATAATCCCATTCGCAATAGCGGCCTTAATACTTGGCTCACTTGGTTGCAGATGTTAGACTTTCCTACAACCATCCTTTCTCCGTCTTAACGACACCACAGTGTTGGCTCCAGGTATTGCGTTGGAGACTCGTCGGAGATATTGCTCCCACAATAGACACTTCTGGACTCCGTCGGCCACAGTCTATTGACATAGTTCTTTCTGACTTTTCCAATTGCGCTAAGAGACGAAGAGAATACTCTTCACAAGTGCTTCTTGTTTTATCACACTGTGTAATACACCCCCCCCACACACACACACACACATATATATATATATATATATATATATATATATATATATATATATATGTATATATATATATATATATATATATATATATATATATATATATATATATATCAAGCGAGTATCTTCTGTGAGTCCAGTGATAAATAGAAATTGGCTTGAGCGGACAAACGTACGAAAACATTTATTACTCCTACGTTTCGGCCTTCGTCGGGGCTTCCGGCCTTCGTCCGGCGTTCCCTGACGAGTGTGTGTGTGTGTGTGTGTGTGTGTTTGACGCTATGATGACTGGGAGACATGGCCTGGCTTATATCCCATGTTTATGCCATTGTCAGTTCTTCCTCAGGTTGTGCTACCATGGCTTGATGCGAAGATGTATTTCGTCTTTTATTCGTATTTTCTTCAGTAGGCTTGCGGTGTGACATCGTCGTTTTAGCTGCGATTGTGTTTTTGAGGAAGCTTTAGTAGATTGTCATGCTTTTCGAGGAATGGGCTGTAGTCGTTGATGTTGGTCAACTTGCGTGCGCTGCCCACGCTGATGTGGCAGCTGTTTCGGATCAAGCTTTGGCTTTACTTCACAAGTTGCTTTGATGTCTGTTGGGTGGCTGATACTTTTTAGGCTCTTGCATTGCTTGTCAAGCAGGAAAGGCTGGCTTATTGGCGAATGTTTGTAGCCTTGCATAACAGCCCAGATAAATTCTCCTGGCGCACCAACTGTTGCGGAAGGGCAGTGGCTGGTTGCTGTTTTTTCACGATGCTTCAGCTGGTCTGTCACGTACGTTGCGATATTGTGTGGCTTGTGGTGAGAGTGACGAACAGCAAAACAGATATTTGACACAAGGCTTGGTGGTGGCTTACGTAAGCAAGACGAATATTCAAGTTCAGACGGTACTTGAATAAGGTCTTTATTTGTGTATTGAATTTAACAGATTCGCGTTCGCTATACGTAGAAGGTTGAGTTACGTATAAAAACGCCGGGATGTCTTTCAGTGAGCAGATGGCTAACTTCTCCTGACGGGAATTGTGAACTTCTGCTTGGTGCCCGAATGTGTGAAGGCTGCCTGTGACTGTGATTACTGAGTTCGAATGTATAGAGATGGCAGGTTGTAATCGAATCTTCATAATAGCCTTGAAACAAGATGATCATTTTCTCTTTGGTCTTTCGCCACGATTAATTTTTGTTTCACAATATGTAAATGAGGTGAAATTTGAAGGCCTCACCAGTGACGTAGTCGGTAAAGTTTGTAACCATCTCCCGTTCCGACCAGGACGCAGGGGTAGCTTAGCGCTCAAACTGGTCAAACTAATCTTTTACAGGTCCATCGTCCCCTGCTCTGATGTACTTGGGGATGGGGAGATCAGTTGAAGGCTCTGTCATGATGTCGGTAACTGCACTAACATGATATCACCTCTTTTGTGGTCGATATTCAGTTGAGGCGCCTTGCCGGTGGCTTCGTGAATGACAGGGAGGCGTGGCGTGGCTCATGTGCCATGTTTTTCTTTTGTCACTACTTCTTCCTGAGCTTCTTCTACCATAGCTTGATATCACACTCACACAAACACACGCTATACATATATATATATATATATATATACATATATATATATATATATATATATATATATATATATATATATATATATATATATATATATATATGCAATCACTATGTGTAGAGCTCTGAATTTATTGTATTTGGTCCATTGTCCAAGATAGTGGGAGAATCGTTCAAGCTAAAAAAAGAAGGCGAAAAAAAAACAACAACACGAAGAACTGATAGAAAAGCATACCTCTTCCTAAGCGATATCTTGAACCTCTGACCCAAAATTAAAGCAAAGGCGGTCTTTTGTCGGTCTTTTTGTCTCTCTACAACATTCCGAATAGAAGAGAAAAGCTCTGTGTTCACACCGCCACTGGGCCACCACAGCTTAGGTTCTGACACGATATTCGCTTTTTAGTTGCTGCTTAGACCGGTGCGCTGATAAGAGAATGCGCTTGCGTTCCACCAATGCACTAAACTTCGCTGATATTCCAGAGTCTATTGCTTCCAAGCGGCGCAGTAATTAGGCTCCTGCTCGACCTATTCAAGCCGTAAAGCACCCACTATTGGCGACGCTGCCAGGAAAGGGGGATCTCCTCCGGGGTTTTACGGTACACCAGCTCGGACCATTCTATCCTCGTGTATTGCGTTCCGGGTGCACTAAATACACGGAGGCGGAAGTGGGCCTAGAAACTCCCATATCGAAACGTAGGAGACGGCGAGCATATTAGAGAAGCTTTGGAGGCACAGCCTTGTCGCACGTCACTTCCACTTGCTTCGCAATGTCGAAATCTTATCCTGCGTGTTGTGTGCAACGCTGGAGTTAGAAGTGCCTCATCAAGTTGTTCGTGCCGTACTATAAATTTTTTCAGTGACCTCACCTTTCAGGAACTTTGATCAACCGGTCCTGCGTAGAAACTAATCCTGTGCACTGTAAGCGTTTTTCTTTTCGCCCATTCCCATCTAATAGAGAGTGCTCTGTAGCACACGCTACATAAAATAGGGGGTAGCTAATTAAAGAAAACTTCCGAAGACAAAGATAATCTCGTATCGAAAAAAACATCTACTTGAAGCGCTACAGGCATCCGCCGTAACAGTGCGCACATGCAGTCTTGGGTTTTATTTACACTCAGTATATATTTTGCATGTTTATGGTACACATTAGCAAAATATCCTATTCTAGATAAAAAGGCCTCTACTTTTCTACATTTCCGGCACATCCAATCAGCAAAATGTTCACAATCGTAACTTCAGTGGTAAAATGAGAGCCAGCAACTTCCATCGCGGGAGGAATGCTGTGGTTCTTAATACAAGACATAAAATTTCCTCATGCTACTTTTTCAAAATTATGAAAAAAAGTAAGAACTTTGCCGCAGTGACGAAGCAATGAACGCGATAGCAACAAACTGGAATGTCACGCGCAGAATCGAAAGCAGATAGAGGCGTGCCCCACGTTTTTGAACTCACAAATGACGCACGAAAAGTACTCACAGGTACAGATGCACACGAAGAGGCGTCTTAGTTTTTAATTTGTTATGTCTGACAAACACGCGCTTTTCGCAAATAGAGACTGCAATGATTGCAGTTACCTTTCTGCACCCGGTAACCAAAAGAGAATTGTTCCCGTAAAGCCTGAGGCCAGCCAACACGTACAATTCTCCCCGCGACAAAAGCCACGCGAGGGAGAGTCACCTCACTCTTCAATGCGGGGCAAAGTACGAGTTTAATATTAGAGAGTGTGCCGCCGCGCGATGTGCCAACGCGGGCTTATTGCGCCGTCTTGCTGGTGATGCTGGAAACACGACAATTTTCCCTAGTCCCGTCAGCACAGATAAGTGGTAGGTATAAAAAGCTAGCAGTTAATAGGGGGAACGACGTGCTCCTTGGTGGCTCAGTGGTACAAGCCTCGACCTTACGGCTCATAGCTCCGATGTTCGATTCTGCGCGACAGAGTTTTTCGGTTTTTTCTTTCTTTCTTGTATATATATATATATATATATATATATATATATATATATATATATATATATATATATATATATATATATATATATATATATATGGTTATGGTGAATGATGGCGACGCCGGCGGCGCAATCCAGCTGAGGGTGTCCATATGAATAACTAAAAGCACATGATTTCTAATATATATTTACCAAACAGCTCCCCCACCTTGTACGCGAATCATTTCCTATAAACGAATTCAATCGATAGGCCGTTTATTGCCACTCGCTAGAGCTGCGCTCGTTCTGGCAAGAGGTGCCGAAAGAGAGCGAGTGTTGCGGAGAAGCGTCTGCAAGAAATTAAAATCTGTCGTTGCCGGCGAAACGCCCCGAAGTCATAGTAAAACGCAAAGGGCGAGAGATGAACGCGAGGGTTGTTCATTTATTTCACCGAAATCTTCTTTCTTTCTTTCCGCAGTTTCATCTTTTCTTTTTCAGTTCACACATGGTAAAGGCTCTATTGCCCTCCTTTGTACTTTTCAAACACTTTTACTCTAAGCTTTAGCATCGGTGCCACTTAAGAAAGGATTTCGCGATGTCAAATGTCGCTCGCTTGCCTTCAATACTCCTCAGATTCCCGGCACACGGCAATGGTAATACTTTTTTAATAACACTTCACGTTAAGTCATATGCCGCCTCTCGCACAAAAAGTCTGCTGATCTGAGTGTGGTACTTTGCAGTACCGGCACCATAACAAAGTTCCTTGCACCAAACTCATGACGATTCACGACAGCAGGTGCAATTCATGGCAGCGAACAATTAAGTCATATTTTGAATAACCCCACCTCCCCTCCAACTTTCACAACTCCGTATGCAGATGCATGGATAGTTGTAACTCCAGTTTCACATTTCCCATTTACGATGCTTACACCAGAACGTTCTACAGATGCCTACCCTCTCTCATCACAGGTATATTGAGTTCTCTTTTTGAGCAGCACATTCCAGCTGTGAGAAAATATTAACTAGTATAGGTTGTTGGTTCAGAAAGATATATACTCAGCTGCAATGTTGCATCACGTGAAGCCTTATACATGGTCATAGAAAAGTTTTATGTCATATACTTTGCTTTAGGCAAACGTTCTTCATGACACATAACATCACGCAGTAAATTGAGTATTGGTTGGTGGACACTAAAATTGACTACTGAACTTAAGCGTGTTAGGTCTATGCGAAGATGATATCAGCAAACAGCCAACCCCTTCTTGCTAGACACGTAACGAAAATTGTATGCTGATGCATTTTCTTCCTACGAGAATTGAATTGGGAAAATGAAACTGTTCTTTAATAAAGGTATTTGTGACTTTCAAATTAACAACATTCTATATGTTGATGCTTTCAACACAGCATTTGAAAAAAAAAACTATTAAGTAATTTTTTTCCTCCTCTATATTTGCCTAACGACAACAGTACAATTTCTGTAATGGAGTCTGCCCAGCTCCCACTCGACACACTGGTAGCAATAGGCAGGTATTGTCAAGATGAAACGCACCACACAATTAGGCGTACCATTGTGACCAGTTCTTACCCGCATGCTTGGACAAAAGTAATATTCATACCGAAACCAGATTGTCCTCTCAAGTGGTCTAAGGCATATAAACCAACAGTCATGAACTGAATCTTTGGTAGGGTGTTAGAAATACTCCTTAACGCACGTCTGTATCATGTCCCGCGCACTAACCGTCTTCTCCACAATAATTAATACGGTTTCACGCATGTCAAAAGGACTACGTTACCACTGTACATACTGTGAACGAAACTGACAGCGTACAAGGCATCCAAGTTTCGTACCAGACTTATCTCTTGATTTTGACGGAGCAATCAATAGTGTTTGGAATCCCGCGACATTGAACTTGCTACGTAAACAGAGTGGTCCACAAAACCATTACTCCGTACTCAAATTTTTATGACAAATCACACTAAACGTTTTTCAACCAACATCGCGCAAGAGAAAACTCACTCAAGAACTGGCAGCCCGCAGAGTTTCGCTATCAGCCTGCTACTGTGGAACATCGCAACACACAGCTTATCCAATATTCTCATACAAGAATATACGAAAGATACCGTCATTGCCATAACAGACACGTCCAGAACCCCGTTACAAGAGAGCAGAGCATGTCTTGGCACGAGTATCCAAGGGGTAGCGAGTACAAGAAGTCACGGTAATCGCAGAGAAGTTCTTCGTGATCTTTAACAGCGGGTACATTGGCACATCAAAACGCCACTTATCATTACGCACAGATGGCGTTTTCCTCAAACACAATAAATAAACTATGATTGAAGACGTATTACTGACCACTCTTCGCATGTTTATCCCCACGTTGAATACATAACATGAAAAGCTGAAGTGCCTACATCCAACCTTTTCAGATTTCTTAAATCGAACCGTTTGCTAAATAGTACACTCTTACGACGACTCTGCCTCCATGTCATCTTGCCGCCTCTCGCATATGCAACTCCAGTATGGTGTCTGGTGCCTAAGAAATTTATTAGGGCACGGGTTTTATCGGTTCAGTGAACAGCATTGATTTCTTTAACAGGTTCATTGAACCCCACATGTACGTCGTCCCTACAAATTCTCGCTAACGCTCCTCAATTACCACTAAAGTTTAACAGACTAACTGCAGAATTTTCTCTATTCATACTTCAAAACCTAACTCACTACGGTGTAAAATATTCAAACCGGCCGACATACTATATCCATCCATGCAGTCCGTGGGCTCATCACTATAGTAAAAATATAAATTTAGTTTCACTGTGATTTCATCGTCACTAGAAGCGGTTCTTTCCAAAACCAAAGCCAATCACATATACACTGATGGCTCATAGATGTCATACGTGGTCTGAGCGGCCTACATTACTTTGACCTAAGATTAAAATGCATAACTGTCAGAAAACTTCAGATACGCAACGCTTCAAGCGCATACGCCATGAAGTTCATTGCATTTGAAGAAGCACTCTATTTCGTTTTTACAAATAACTACAACATGCCAACCTACATTTCTACAGACTCTCAATCCCTTTTAATTGAACTATCAAATCGCACAGATGACGACGAAATTATTTGGAGCATGAAGCTGCTTCTCAACTATATTGTCGCGACAGCTAGACTTATGAAACTGTGTTGAGGAAGAAGAGGTGAGACGGCTGCGATGAGCCCGTGCCGAGGTCGTATCTTCTATTCAGGACGCAGGCGTAAGTGGAGTCGCTGCTGCGGCATCCAGCTAGGCCATGAGCTCAGCCGTTCTGTAATTCCTTGAGGCGCGCGCCACACGAGCCACGCGGCTCGCTTCTTTTTGGCACGGCCAGTTGGCCAAATCTAGCGTGGCGCTACATAGGCTCCCCCCCCCCCAAGTGCCTTGCGCGATCAAAAACATGTACAAAAGAAAGAGAGGGACAGATACTACCTACATGAAAGACAATCCGTAAGATGTCTGCTTTGGAACCCCAGGTTGTTAACGTGAAAGGACATGTGCTGATGATGATTTTTCTGGTGGTCAGCCCTATGAGAAACGTAGTGGCTGAAGAAGAAGGTACCGGGGCGTGTTTATACACAAGCAGGTCTCACGACGACTTGGTAGATGCGTTCGCGAGTTGTCTAGGTAGCGCGAGCTCGTGTGGCTGTGAAAGGTGCCCGTAGAAGTGACAGTTTGGCCGCTAACGTTGTCAGCTATCACTTTTTCCGCTTCAGCTGTGACTGAAGCGGAAACGCCGTGCTCGAAGGAACATGTGAAGGAGGGCACGTGATCAGTGAGCGCGTCGGGCAGAGTTGGACGAGGCTTGAGGCGTGTCAAAGAAAAAGCCCGCATTCTAAATACATTCTTGATGGCTCACGTCCCTTGTCGAGATTGTGGCAGGAGCCATACCATGTGACAGAGCACACGCGCATTCTGGAGGAGGGTCTGTCGGCGTCCCAGGAGCTGAAGAAGCCCTGTAGGTTGTCGGTGCACGAGGGCTTGTGCACAGATCAACGTGGCAGATGGCGGCCTCTGTGACAGGCGTGAAGTGAGTGCTGTGCTCTGCCACAGGCGGAGCGGGCACGTCGTACGTTGGCGCGTCAGTCATGGTGGCAGCATCCCCCCCCCCCGTTCGGTCGTTCCTGGTGGGGGGCATGAGCTCCCGCTTCAGGGTACATTGACGGAGATCCAAGTGGATGCTGGCAGGATGCACAGAGCACTGACGTAGATAGGGAGTCGGCTTCGGACATCGTCGACTGCGAAGCGTTTGCTATCGATCGGCGGCCCCATAGCGGGCGTGATGATGACCGTGGTCGTGGCAGACTCCACGGCATGCAGTGATGCAGTGGTCGTGGAGACTGATGTCACAGGGGTTGTGGGCCGTGAAAGTGGGGCAGGACGTGCAGGTGGCGAGCGTGCCTGAAGGATCATCGGCCGAGGACTTCTAAAAGACGCACCTCGTGGTGGACTAGTCGTCGGCAGCAGGAACGTCTGGAAGAACCTCGTTGGGTCTTTGACAGGGCGCGATAATCACTACTCTAGCGGCCGGACGAGAGACGCTCCTCGTGTCTTACTGGTCCAATGCTGCACGAACGTCCTGAAACTCTTCGGGTGGGCTGTCGGGCGTTGGAATTGAGTCACTAGTGGCCGGACAAGAGGTTGAAGAATGTAACCTTATGAAGTGCAAGCATTCAACAACAGAATACATTAGCACAAAGAAATTTGACGGCGTTCCATTCACAAGGAGTTTTGGAGCAACCACGGGCTTGTGATTTTAACGAGATTTGTCGGAATTGAATGCGTTAAGTGCACGAACTTGGCTCTTGAAGATTGCGTGAAAGCCTACGGAATGAATTTCAAGTGCTGCTATACTGCAGCAAACTCTTTTGCCCTGCAGGCTGGGGCAAAATGAGACACCTGAGCCTATTTTCTTTCTTTTTATGATAAACTTTCGAACTGTGCCAATATGTTGATATTTGTACAGCACATACCTTGCACGCGACGGATGTCTAGTAATAATGAGTGAAATAAAAAGACATATTCCATATTGCCAAATCTTTGTAGCTTTTTCCCCAACCTTAACCTGACGCTGGCACTCACGTGAAGCAGATGCGTGTTTTGTCAAAACAAAGTTCACACTACAATGCGATCATGTGCATATCGCAAATGATGGTTGTCGGTGTAATTGAGCAATGCTTGACCACAGTTTGCAGCGTGCTCATTTCGTGTGTGCAAGTTGGAGGTGCAGGCTGCAATTTTCGAGCTGCTTCACGTTCTTCGCGTGGCAGTTCAACCAGTTCCTGTAGTATTCATTCCTTCACCTTTGTGGCGAAACAATGCGTAAGAAACGCTCAACTACCTAAGTGAATGCACGTTTCACTTGCGTAGTATACATATCCACTTCTCTTTGGCGTAATACCTTGACGCGCTCGCTTGGCTATGTGGTAGAATGCTCGGCTGTGACGCAGAATGCCCGAGGTCAGTAACTGCTCCAGCCGGAATTTTTACCCATTGATGTTTCACCCACTGAATACGGCACCACAATGTCTACGGCAGAGACTCAGTTATACGTCATGTTGGCCCGTAGTGAAAATATTCTCATGACGTAAGCCACACGGAATTCACGTCACTCATGAAGGGAGAGAGAGGGAGAGATATAGATGCAAGGAAAGGCAGGGAGGTTAACCAGACGCACATCCGGTTTGCTACCTTGCACTGGGGAAGGGATGAAGGGGAGAAAAGAGGTTGAAGAGAGATGAGAAGGTACACACAATCACGAGCACACTCGGGGAGCACATACAGTCTACAGGCGGTCGCTCAGGTTTGTTGACTTTAATTAAAGTAGCAGTGCTTTAGTCGCTTTCTGCGCAACTGAGGCAGATGCTCAAGGTCCTAGTATCTTCTGCACACAAAATGGTCCGGGGTCAAGTTGATTCAAAACCATCCGGAGCTGGCATCGCTGTGTGTTGTAGCAGGCGCAGCTGCACAGGACGTGTTCGATGGTCTCTTCAGCTCCACAGTAGTCGCATGTAGGAGTGTCTGCCATATCAATGCCAAAGGAGTACACCTTTGTAAATGCAACACCCAACCAAAGGCGGCATAACAGTGTCGCATCGGAGCGGGAAAGTTGTGATGGTAGCTTTATCTTGAGCGAAGGATTCAGTTCATAAAATTGACACCTGTGGAAGTTGGTAGACGACCAGAACGTGCGTGTGAGATCTCGAGCCAGCAGGTAAAGTTGTCTTGCTGCATCATTCCTTGATAGAGGAATCGGGACTACTCCACTTTGTATGTTCAGAAATTGGCATGGAGAGCATGAGCGGCTGACCCATACGGTTCATATGTATTTTCATGAGTGACAAGATGCAGCCCGCTCAGCCCATGAAGGAACACGTCACTCATGAAAACACATATTAACCATATGGGTCAGCCGCTCATGCTCTCCTTGCCGATTTCTGAACATACAAAGTGGAGGCGGCGATCATAACTGCGTTCAGAAATGAATAGATAGATATATATATATATATATATATATATATATCTATATATATATATATATATATATATATATATATATAAATGACACTATTGTCTTTGTCGCGCTAAAATACTTCGCCGTTAATAAGGGCCCTATTACGTGCGTCAAGGAATTTAGATATATGTATATGACTTAGAACACGTGCCGATGTGGTCGCTGGCGCTTGCGCTCATTTTGGAATGTATACCACAATTTCCTTCACATCACTCATTGATATTGCAGACCATCTTTTTCGAACACAGTGACTCGCGGAATATATGAAAGTTCTGTTATGTTTGGTTCTATGAAAAGTAGCCTTCTAGGAGTATAAAGATAAACAATGTTCAATGGAAAAGGGTAAAGAATGTAGGCAGAGGAAATATCTCATGTGCCACACTTCAGAATGTGCTGCATACCTAAAATACACTCCAATATATATGTCAGCTACGTAGCAATATGATGGGAGCAAATTGAAGAAGATATAGAAAGTGCACAGGAATGGGCGAGAATTGTGCGCGGGTCTTATGCAGTTTTTAATATAGCCCGCAATTCCAGTCTTTGTAGGTTTCTTCTCCCTGAATACTGGAAAATACTCGCGAACTCCCTCAATACTTCCTCCCCCGGCCGCTATCCTATCCGCTCATGAATTACTCGCCGGGTTGTTCAAGCACATCGACTCTACGCTATCCCAGCCTCGGTAGAGAACGAATTCTCTCATGTTTGAAGTCCGCAAGGTGCCTTAGCTGCCAAGGGACTAGTCCTATATTAACATTTTTGGTTGTTGAAAACTTCTTCAGCCTTATGACTCCAACTCGTGATCGATTGCGTTCTGCCGCAATGTCGGGAGAAGAGCGCTTCTTCCGAGGTCTTGCCGCTTGCACACGTCAATACCCCATTCATGGTAGTCTGCACAGAGTAGCTATTTGTACGGACGGAATGACACGTGTCTAGAGCATCCAGCCTAACTCTGCAAATGCCGTCTTTTGCATAACTATGCAGCGACCAATGCCGTAATGAGAGCTGACTCGAAAATCACGTAGCTGTCTACGGTCACATGCCAGTTTGTCGGCCGGGAGAATTATGTAGTGTTCTTCTGTGGGTGATGAAGTACTCTGAAGGTAATATAATTTCTTCGGGCTCAGAACCTTTCTGTGCAATATTAGGTTTCTTTCAAAATAATATACCAGCCAGCCCAAGTGTAGGTATCTTTTTGATTACGCAGTGTTAATTTTTGTTTCTGCGTAGTTTTCTGTTAAAATGTTGGGCTGTAAACTTGGCCTCTGGGTGATCGGTTTGTGTGCACTCAAGTGCGAAGTTTGTGTTCCGGGTTAATTGCAGCTGTGTTAGCTACTTATTTCCTAATACAAGCGACTTCAGTTTTCGTATCATTCTTGAATCACAAGAAAGCACAATTTAAGTGCATAAGGAGTAAAAAAAACTTCAGATGTTTGCTTGCCGAAATAGCTTTAACCAAAATACTTTTCCAAATCAATTTCTATTTTCATTCTATTTCAATTGATCTCAAATGTTGAGCGTTACACAAAGGAGATGTTTTGTGTAGAAGTGCCGACAGCACATCTCCATAAGCATCTGAATCTGCAATGAGAGTTGAGTCTCACCAAGAACCAGGAAACATGCCAAGAAACTAATATTTACAAAATTTTATGCTTGAGATGCCTAATTAGAAGACGCCGAGGTTTTTTTTCTGGGTTCTATGTGGCACACACTGCAAAGTAAATATTAGCCGCGCAGTTACGTGTAATGTACGCTAGTTGTTAGCAGTCGCTAAGGTGAGTACCTCTTTTGATCTCAACATGTTTGACCCAGGTTTATTCGGAATTCTTAAATAGAGACAAACAAAACACTAGATGGAGCTCGTTTGCTTAATTCAAACAGAAGTCGTACTTGTGTGTGCCCATCCCATGTTGAAAACCTGGGGTGATATATATGCTGATGACAAGCACTCCTTGGCCTATATTTTAAGGCACTCCAAGTCTGGATACTCTATGGTCTCTTGCTTTTATGCATTATTTATTTCGCGTCTGTCTCATCGTACCAACCTCTCTATATTGACGTTGTTGATAAAATATGTCACCTTCTTTGGGCTCCCATTGTCCTCCAACAAAAGGGCCTATCCCCGTTGAATGCGCGATCACGTATTTTGATAATGGCTCGGGGAAAGCTTACCGCGCAGCTGGCCGTGCTGGCACAGCCTTCGCTCAGCATTTCATTTATCCTTGTAACCAATTTTTTCCGACGTCTTTGAGTGTGAATACACTACCTATAACCAGAGTCCTTCAATGCTTTACTGGTCACGAAACTTCGGCGCTAGTTTCATATAGGGTCCGCAGGCGCCACTACTGGCGCCACCGTCGCACTGAGGGGATTCAGCTGCCGCGCGTGCGGCATATTTGCCAGCTTTTGGCATGAAAACGCTCGCTGCTTCTGGTCTCTGCGCGCTGGGTTTCTTTTTTTTTCGTAGTTGTTAGCGATGAATCGCCCAATTATTGTGTATACCACCTGCCTTCAATGGGGTTTTATTTTTTCGAATAAATCGCCGCAGACCTCGGCCACGAACGGCAACTGCTTTCGCGTCTTTGGGCGCAAGCGCTGTGCCGTGTTTACCGATTTTAAAATATCTTTCGTTTGTTTCCTTCAAGAAAACTTTGTAACCACCTCCGTAGCTGCAGACTGTGTCTTTCCGCGAGCCCGCTTTTCAATCATTGCAAAAAAGGAAGCGCAAACTTTTATCACATGCTACAAAAATAAATTTCAATATTATGAAGGAAGACGAGAGCGTGGCAAAACGTACAAAAATGTATTGTTTGCGCTTTGATGTGTAGCACACGGACGAAACAGAATATTGCCACGCAACAAAGACAAACGTAAAGTTCTCCTGAATGAAGTTTATTACAGCGAACTCATGCTCTGCAAAAGACTAGAAGGAAACGCAAACGTCAAAGAAGCAGTCCGCAGCGTGGCCTGCACAGAAGACATCGATAAAATGAGTCACGCGGCATTTGCTATGGATGAATGGCTCTCGGGACGTCATTAATTTTTGATCCATGAATATAGCGTCGAGAATATTTTCGAGCAAACAAGAAATCAAGTTAGTGACAAGGTGACAACCTTTCCGTATCAACAATATTGCCCGACGCGACGTACAAAAAAAAAGAGCAAACGGGCACTTCAGTTGAAACACCAGATAAAAAACCGGAAGCGGCTACGCATGGTTACAAAACAAAAAACGAATCCTGAGCGATAGTTCGTGAAAATATTAAAAGTGAAAGCACAAAGACACCAGAAAGGTTTTTTTGCATGCGAGCCTGACCACAAGGTTATAAAGTTTGCAAACAAGTAAGGAAACACAGCTACTATTTTACTGATCAAACGAAAATCCGCCTATAAGTGAGCTATACAATTATAGGTC
The DNA here is from genome assembly GCA_013436015.1 of Rhipicephalus annulatus. Lineage (NCBI taxonomy): Eukaryota > Metazoa > Arthropoda > Arachnida > Ixodida > Ixodidae > Rhipicephalus > Rhipicephalus annulatus. Next base: position 1,883,911 of record WOVY01009408.1, on the reverse strand, counting down.
CAGGAGGCTCGCAAAGGGCTGCTTTGCTTTTACACTACTCCTTCAGTTTAGCTTTCTCCCTCCACCAGCTGGGCATGTTGCTCGCTTTGTCGCACGTGACTGCTTAATTTTTTCGCGTTTGAAAAAATGCAGGCGGCACAGAAGAAAAAGGTGTAGAACTTCAGCAGTCGTCCCAACAAAGTGGGGGGGGGGGGTAGCCGACAGCAGCTGAAGCTGTAGGATTGTCCAGCAAAACCTGCTCAACAATGCCCATGTACACACCAGCACACGCAGTTTGCTTCACCGTAAATTCTTCTACATGCTCTTCAGCAATTTGGAAGAGGTTTAGCAGTTTGGTGGAGGGGACCTGAAGGATAATCTCTCGACTTCACAAGAATGAGGTCACTTGGTGATCGGGTCCGTGACCGCTGCTTCGGCTTCGTCAAATATTCTGGCAAGCCGTCAAACTTCCTTGGAATGGCACAAGGCTTCAGAAGGGGCTTGTCACGCGGAAGTGACACTTTTTCGCCGTTCACCACAAATTCATCTGCGCGGACGATGTCACAGTCATCGAAATGCTTCTCGCACACTCTCACATACTTAGAGTTGAAGCAAAAGTCACCCGTTTCTTGCCTTAGAATTAAGCGCTTCCATTTCTCGCGCAGCACGCCGTCGCTGGGTAAACAGAACAAGGAAACTTTTTCTGTTCTGCCCTTGTACCCGGAACGACATCCCGAGACACAACACGTGTTCGGCATCGTCGCTGCACTAACGCCGCATCACAACAGCACGATATGCACGTTTCCCACATTAAGCAAACAACTCGCAGCGTCGTTCGAGCCAGCGCAACGCCGCCCGACCAGCCCGACGAATCCCCTCAGTGAGATGGTGGCGCCACCGCGCGGCAACCCAACGCATCATATGAATCTCTCCCATTGAGTTACGGAGCAGTTTCGTGACCAGTAAAATTGAAGGACTCTGCTATAACCTAAAGTATTTCTTATAAATCTGTTTATACTCAATCATTGGGCAAAAGGATGTTTGGCCAGTTCACAGCAGCTCATAAAATTGTGCAGGATAGCATTTACTCCTCAGCAGTTAATCGATGTATGACAAATATTTTGTTTTTCTTCACAGCTTGGAATGAAAAAGTTATAAAAAACATAGTGCGTGGTTTGAAGCGTTGCGACATAAATATCGATCCGACAGCTGCCACAGCTATGTTGAGAACAATTCGGTTCGTTCGATGAACAGTAGTGGTCACGCAACGTTGCTCACTAGCAACAGTCAACATCACCACTTATACTACCGCCGTCAAGCATTTTTTCCATCAAACAAGTTATCAGGTACAATGGCAAGGTTTTTTACGCTGACTTACGCAATGACAGGACAAATTTACTCATAGTGAGAGAAAGGTTATGCGCAGCGTCCATTTGAGAATAACGGTAGTAATAATTACCTATGGAACTCTCAGAAACAACGTAGTGATTTGTTGTTCGGAGAAGATTATTTTTTTCTTGTTTTTTGACCTGAGAGACGTGATCAGCAGGCTGTGGCCCCTTCCCACGTTGGGCCTCTGCTGATTCTGCCCGTCACAAAAACAAAGTGGCGAACGTTGAAACCAAGCAAACAAACAAACAAAAAAGCACAAGTGCATTTTCGCAGCAAAATATCACCTTAGAAGCAGTCTGTTGCGACGGAACGCGTTCTTACCGAGAACACAGAAAGGGCGTTGGCCTATGTCATGTTCCGTCTTGCGCGGCCGTAAATGGTCGCAACACCACAACGACGGTTCATCGTGGAATTTACTTATCAGCCACACCCCTTCGTAGATTTATGGTCAAGACCCCTCGTTCACTGCCTGCAGCCTACCTAGTTTTTACCAACGCTGCGTACTGTTGTGGTAGTTCACCGCCTGACACACTGTTTGAACATCTTTTAGATGCGGAGCATCTAATACTCGAGGCTTGTAGTGCGGCGCCGTCCGCAAGCTTCCTCCTCCTTCTTCCACCATCTGTGCATCCCTTCCTCCTCTACACACCGCGCGCGCTTCACTCCTCCACCATCTGTGCACCCTTCCTCCTCTACTCACCGCGTGCGCTTCTCCTCTTCACGAACATTCGCTAGCTGTATAATGTAGCGCGCATGCGCCGTCACGCTTCGAGAACATCGGCAGCTGACGCGCGCGCATGCGCTGTCGCGCTTCGAGAACATCGGCAGCTGACGCGCGCGCATGCGCCGTTGCGCTTCTCCCCCTTCTCGAACATTCGACAGCTGACAGTGCATGCGCCATCGCGCTGTATATATACTCAAGGTCGGTGCTCGCTCGCTCAGTTGCCGCTCGTCGGTTGGTTTGTACGGCGCGTCGACGTCCAAGGTCGCGGTGGAATGAATTCCAACGAATCCACAAACACAATGATATGCGTCCCTTCGACCAGCGCCGCCCTTTCGCATACGTGTGTACGTGTTCACTCATTTAACACCCCCTCCTACAACCACGTTAACCAATTTAGCCATCGACCCAAGTAAGTCGCAATTTAACACCCCATTTCACAACCACGTTAACCAATTTAGCCATCGACCCAAGTAAGTCGCACTTTAACACCCCGTTAACCAATTATATGCTCCGCATCCTCCTCAGTGTTCCCTCGAGGGAAGCGGCGGGCAATTTTTTATGCCCCTGTTTCTTTTTATTGCTGGTGATCAACCCACATGCAAAGTTTAATAAAAAAATATAGACCAGGGAAGATTGACACATGGGCGCTTTTCATTCTCCAAGCTTTCCTCTGTTCCGTGTTTCTGCGCGAGCTCTATTTCTTGTCATGAACATTATGATCTTCGACAGCTGGAACAGCTGTTCACCGTTTTACCCACCTTTTGCATCACACTCTTACTTTCAGGTATCTGTTTCACGTCGAAAAAAAGTCCGTTGAAGCGCATGCCCCTGCTACGCCCTACTTACCAGTGACTTATATGTATTGTTCACGCTGCAGTAAGCGTGTTAGCACAACACGAAATCAAATCAGGTGGAAGCTGAGTGTAGGGTAGAATAGTATATTCAAAAGCAACGTTCGTATTCCCAACAAAGAAAACTATTTAAAGCTTTATGCGCTTCTTGGGCTCTCGTCGAAGGTGCACGCAAAACCGGGCGGCCGTTAGACCAGATGGCTTAGTTCAGGTTATTGAAAAAAAATAAGCAGAAAATTGTCCTTAAATATCGTGAATTATGTGGTAGATAGTTTGAAGGAACTTTTTTAGGCCAGCCCTTTTCTGAAGCAACATCTGTCCGGTTAACTCGAGCAATATAAAAGGATTTGTGAGGGTAAAAAAAAGCTTATTGATTCTGAAACTGACTTTTTTTTCTCGTCCTACAGCTTTCCGGCTGCGTGTTCTCTTTCAGACGTCGCTTGATTGTCCTCCATGGCACACTGACCTTCATGTCAAATACTAAAAAATTGGCAGCATATCCACGGAATGACTGATGGAGAGTGGGGCGAAGCATTCTTCCGTCCATTCGTTCTTCCTTCCACCCGTCCATGCGTTCGTCTGTGTGACCGTCCATGCGTCCATCCGCCCGTCCATGCGTGCGTCTGTTCGTGCTTCCGTCCCTGTGGTCGTCCATGCATCCGCCCCTGTGTCCTTACATGCATCAATCCATGCATCTGTCTGTACGTCCGTTCGTCCATCTATTCAACACTCCAAGTACCACCATTTCGCATCTTTTCATCATATATTCCCCATAGAGAAGCACCGCCATCCAGCGAACATTCCAAGGTCTGAACGAGAGGTAGCACACGCACACTTTCTTACGGCTTGCGCTTCGGGTCTACTTCCCACCTTTAAACACCTCGAGTTCGTGGTATATACTAGTTCACTGTATTCATTGCACTGCGGCCCAACGCTCCATAAACCTTTCTAAAATTAAGGAGGATACGCCCAACGAGTACAACGTAGCAACCCTTTCTTGTCAGATAGTGCTCAATGTAGATGCCAATGGCTGCTAATGTGGAATGAGAGACAGGAGCATTCGGCTTTTAGTTAACGCGCACGCCACGAACTTTTGATTGTTCAACAAAGCACAGGAGATATCTCCCACCGGCACCACCTTGCAGGTTAAAATGTAACACTTGTTACACACTACGACTACAACTACGAGGGACGAGCGGCTGCCGCTTTAAGAAGCTTCGTCCCTAAAAAGTAGATGCAATGCTAAGTATCAGGTCAATTTCATCATAACATTAGCATTAAGCCCTTCAAGAAAGAAAACTTTAAAGATTAAAGGTCTTCTTTTCTACACGGTTCGCACTGACTAAAGAATGTTAACATAAATACATGCTAATATTCAAGCTAAAACATTGTTCATTTATGTTAATTTGCTTAGGTGATTCCGGTGATAAATTAGACGAAAAGTGCTTTGTTCGCAGGTGGCGCCGCATCTATGCTCATATCCACACAATGTTCCTATAACATACGAAGGACTTCGGCTACTATTAAGTGCAGTAAAAAACTTGTTCATTTAAATTTTGAAGCGCGCCGAGCGCGCTTCAAGAATCCCCTAAACTTCAAGCTTCAAGAATCAATATTTGTTTTGTTTTGTTGCTATGCGTGCCCTGCCATTTTTCGCACACTCAAAGTTTGCGTGCTTCTCTCTAATGCCTAGGAGCATCATAACCTTTCATGTTTTTTTATTTTTTGGTTCGGTCTTATCAGGTATATTGATATTCAAAATAACACGTTGCACAACTATGATTATAGTTTGAATAGAGCTGAATTCGTTCCCATGACCCGCCTTGGTGGTCTAGTGGCTAAAGTACTCGACTGCTGACCCGCAGGTCGCGGGATTGAATCCCAGCTCGGCGGCTGCATTTCCGATGGAGGCGGAAACGCTGTAGGCCCACGTGCTCAGATTTGGGTGCACGTTAAAGAACACCAGGTGGTCGCAATTCCCAGAACCCTTCACTACGGCGTCTCTCATAATCATATGGTGGTTCTTGGATGTTAAACCCCACATTTCAGATATCATCATTCCCTTTCAAGTAATTAAGCAAGTGCTGAAACAATAGCCATAAAAGCGAGGCCCTTAGAAAAAGAAAGGAAACCATCACAAATTTGTTATTGCAGGCATATCTCTTGAAGTGTACTCAGGGCGCCTTCAATCGAATACCTTGAGAGTAGGCACCTGTGGGTTGAACAGAAGTGTTAATAAAAAAGGATTACCAAAGTGTGTACTTCCTTTTCAGCTACCCGGCATTCAAGCTACAATAGGCTTTGTGTAGAATTTGATTTCGACGTGAAAACACTTAAGCTGCCAGCTGCCTTCTTCTAAGTTGGTGAGACAAAAGAGACAAGTTGGTGAGAGAAGAGTCCACTTCAATGCTTAAGCGTAATTGCCTCAAATATAGATTAGGTCGTGATGCCACCTCAACTGCACTCAGTAGAATACTTCATCAGAATGCACCAGCAAATTGTCTACATGTGAACACTGTTAGACTTGATCACGTGTGCATCACTCTGGACGAAAAAAGAGATTAGGGTAACAGGCACAAAGCTCTGTGTTGTCAGCCCAGGTATAATTGATGTAATAATGTTCTTAGAGCAGTCCATAGGAAATTGGAATATGTTTAAAAATGTGCTCACATGGATTACCTATATTTATCGTAATAACATATGGATGTGAATTGATTGTTCACTTCATGTTAAGTGTGAAAGGAGTAAATATATAGAAGTATGACTGCAGCAGAGACAAATAAATTCTAAATGGACGCACAAAAAAGAATATATCTGATTTCAATCATTATACGTCCTAACTGGTGTATAAAATATATAGGCAACACATGCGTGCACGCCTTTAATTCAAAGCTCCAATTCTGGCTTTCGTTAGGAATACCTCGAGTACAGGAATACCTTCTTCACAGCTACTGGCTAGCGGAGCTTTTGAGAATTTTATATGTGATAACTTTATATACGAAGAAAGATTGGCCATCTTGTTGGTGAGTGTACCTGTTTTAATGCAGCCAGAAAAAAACATACCCCTTTGTTATACAGGAGAGGTAATTATTGTTCCTTGGAGGAAACAGGCGTGGCCCAATGGCCAAATCTGTGCTCAGCACAAATGTCGTTGAAATCGTTAATCGGTATTTAAGGACGACTGGTCTTTAGGACAAGCATAAGGGTATAGTTTTAATCTACATTTTTTTTTACTTTTCCTCATTTTGTTTCTCTTTTTTGCAGCGTCTTCTTTTCATTTTCTTTAGTTCCCTTCTTCAAGAAAAGGGTAGCGACCTGTCCCAATACCGGCATCTCCCTGTCTTTCTACCTATTTCTTCTTCAGCCTCTTGTGGTTGATGTAATGGCACGCAATTAACGTTATGCGTTTTTATACAGGTTAGTATTTGTTTCAACTATGGCTTCGCATGCGTTCCTAATGACATTTCATTATGTGGAACCCAACATGTCGTTTGCGAAAAATCCGATTGAGCATTTACGATTCCCACTCAGGAATGAACTGTTATTTTCGCATATCATACCGAAAATTGTGCAAACCAGCTGCCACCAATCATCGCTCTTTTGCCTGCAGATACTCATTATAGAGCGAAGTACTGCGTGACAAAATGCGCGTAAGAAAAGAAAACTAGGCGACACAAAAACAACCGCTATCTCTGTAGCGCAAGCAAGAAACAGACATTTCTACCGCTTTGAGTATCTATGAATTTCTACGAAATAATGTAACCAGTCAAGTGTAGGCATCGTTCAGAAAATTTAAACTTTGATTGATTGATTTGTGGGGTTTAACGTCCCAAAACCACTACATGATTATGAGAGATGCCGTAGTAGAGGGCTCCGGAAATTTCGACCACCTGGTATTCTTTAACGTGCACCCAAATCTGAGTACATGGGCCTACAACATTTCCGCCTCCACCGGAAATGCAGCCGCCACAGCCGGGATTTGATCCTGTGACCTGCGGGTCAGCAGCCGAGTACCTTAGCCACTAGACCACCGTGGCGGGGCAGAAACTTTAAACATGAATAAATATGAAAATATTATGTCAACCGGCGGCTTGTTTAGTGAAATTCTTTCGCCCCTGTCGGCAGTGGCTTGCACTGTATGCTGAGACTTCTGCTACGGTTTTTGAACTTTGGATCCCTAGCGAGTTAACTATTTGCCGAAGACGTATGTGCGCTTCACTTGGCCGGCTTTACCCACTTTATTTATGTCTCTTGAGTACTACCGATGATGTCGAAACTGGAAAGCGTGTAAAAAAGCTGGTGTCTTAGTTGGGTCTCTTTTCTTAACCATCTCCCAAGTTTAGCTTGTACGGACTGGCCTGTGAAGCAGGTGATGTTGGTATCATTACTTTTACAGTGGCCAAGACACATACTGCAATAGTGGCTACTGGTAAAACAAAAAATCATGCAGAACAACTAAATAAACTTTCTCTGCATGGCTGAGTGTCTCCTTGATTTAAAAAAAAAAAAGACTCCATTACGAATATTAGGAGGGCACTGCGACACTTAACGGGCAGTGCCGTCTCAGGCTTAAAACTGGAAAATGGTAATATACATCGCGCGTTTTTCCTTCCTATCGGCATGACCTGTTTATTAGGACGTGCGTCCATGTCTGCCCGGTGTTAAATGAACTAAGCTTACAAACGCGTTTTACCGAAGATGCAGGAAACAATCAGGACGCAATACACTTGCTATAGATGATGCTTCATCAAAACATTTCGAGTTTGCGAAGCTAGCATGATTTGCGGAAAAAGGCCAATGATCCATATATAAAAATGCGCATTAAATAACAATAGCGAATTCGAGAAATATAAATTGATCACTCATGTTCTCAAGATTGCGTGTTCATATTTTCATCGGCCATTGTGGAGTCTGATGAACGCTGGAAATACCATGGAAGGTGGCAAACCGATTCGGCCTGAAAGCACTGTTCCGGGGACAGATGCTACGTATCGTAGTACTCAACGCTCCCCTTAAAGAAAGAAAGAAAGAAAGAAAGAAAGAAAGAAAAAAGGTAGGAAGAAATAAATAAAGAAAGAAAGGAAGAAAGAAAGAAAGAAAGAAAGAAAGAAAGAAAGAAAGAAAGAAAGAAAGAAAGCTGTAGCTACAGCACGTTCTATAGCGAAGATTTGCTTGCCTCCACCTTCCTCCACCGCGTCAGCACTTCCGAATCTTTCACTGTCAAATTTAAGAATCGTTCTTTCATATTCTGGTGCACTAGATCACAAATGGTTATTTCACAGCAATCGCCGCAACCTTTCATGGAAGGTGTTACATAATGATTTCAATGTAGTGCACTTAATGGTACAGCTCTTTTACGCTGGTTTACAAGAATGAGCTGTATGGCATTGTAGAGGGACATCAGAGAAAGGTTACGGTAGTATACGGCTGACGATAACTGAAGAAAATGTGAGAGTGTGTATTACTGGCTACATGCTTAAACAAAGCGACTGCATATGGACGAAACCACAGAAATAAAAACACTAAAATGCGTTGCTAGTTCTTCAAACAAAACTCCGCAGTGAAAGCTAGTGCTAATTCTAGTGCTATGGTAGGCAGATTTCAAGTCGTGAATTAAAACAATGCGCAGATGTCCATTCATGGACCTACAAAATAAAAATACATGTAAAACCTTGGAAAATACACACAAAGAAAAGGGAGTGGTCGTTTACTTGATGTAAGTCACACACATGCTACTGAGTCGCGAACGATATAAGAAACCTGCATTTAGGTAAAACGAGCACTTATTGTGTGGTAGATTCAGTTCGTTTTTTTTGCTCTTCTACTTCTAGCAATGAAAGCGATGCCGATAGCTTGCATATTTTTGCTGAGACACTTTTCGTATACCACCAATAAACGCCACAGCTGCAGCAAAAGATTTAATTATTAGCGAGTGCTGGCTTGAAAAGTCTATGCTTGCGGCATTCTGCTTTCGCCAGTTTCGACGAACATTAGCGAAGGAGTACTAATTGATTGCTGCCTTCTTGCGAATAGCAACTGATTTATGCATCCCCTTGGAAACCGTGAAAGGTCATTTCAACAAAGAGAAAAAGCAATAAAAAGAGTGATTGTACGCTGGCATTGGCAGGAAGAACGATAATTTTTTTTTCACTTAGTTTTGCTGGGTTTTGTGCTGGAAAGACTTACTTGGAAAGACAGAACGAGCCTTCTGTTAGATCAATGTAAAATTTAGCGAAGCCAAATGTGGAATGATTTAAGCGAATCTGATGTGATTCATACATTATTGCACGTATAGAACAAACGAGCAACAAGCAAACCTTAATCAGAGCAAACTTTGCTGCAATGCGTGTTTTAACGATAAACACTGTTTAACCTTTAGGTGACAAATACCCTGCTGTTTTGCATATGAAATGTATTTTGATTATTGATTAATGTATATTGATATACATGTATATTGAATACAACTACAATAGTCTGATGCGTAACACTTTGTTTGCAGAACTAACAGTGCGATGTGCTTCATTCAGTGCCCGACTTAGGTAATATGAAGAAACTATCAGAGTCAACCTAGATGACCACCCGCTCAAAATGTTTCATGACCCGACACACAATACCAGGATCTTAAGTTATTACTGAACATTTTCGCTATATCTTGCTGGCATCCACACTTGTACTTATCTGGGGCGTTGCTATCACCCGCAGACTGCAGTCACGAATATATCTAGTGAAAGCGTATTCATTCAGGAATGCAGAGAGCATAACCTGCCGCGATGGTCAAGTGGCTAAAGTACTCGACTGCTGACCCGCCGGTCATGGGATCCAGTCCCGCCTGTGGCGGCTGCATTCTTGATGGCCCGCGTGCTCAGATTTGGGTGCACGTTAAAGAAGCTTAGGTGGTCGAAATTTCCGGAGCCCTTCACTATGGCGTCTCTTATTATAATATGGTTTTTGGGGACCTTAAACTCCACGTATCAGTCGGACGCAGTGAGCATGAGAAAATTAAATTTCCTAAATGAAGTCGGCCGAGGGTTTCCGCTATCAGTTTCGTCATTTCTCACATGTCTGGCACCACGATATCGGACAGATGTACGAGAACACTTGAATCCAATCACAAAAAAGCTTTTCACATTTGATAGATATGTGGGGTTTGACGTCCCGAATCCACCATATGATTATGAAAGGTACCTTCGTGAAGGGCTCCAGAAATTTAGACCACCTGGGGTTCTTTAACGTGCGCACAAATCTGAGCACACGGGCCTACAACAATTCCGCCTTCATCAGAAATACAGCCACTGCAGCCCAAATTTTCTTATTCGGTGACGAAAGTTCGACGGCGCTGTAGTTATCTAAGCCACACTGTCGGCATCGCGACTGGCCAGTCAAATGAGGATTGAAGTTACACGGCTCAACTCAATTCGCGAAGCACTGTTTGCTCCGGCTTTGGCACTCACAAAAACACTGCCCTGAGACGATGGGTTGCCGTGCACTTATTTGTAAATGTGAAGCTCAGTATATTGCATTCGTCTAAGCACACTGAGCGACCAAACTGCAAAAGCCACAAACGATGTTTTGTCGCTACATAAACTAGAGAAGCTATCAGCCTCACATACTTGATAACCTGCATCTACTCCAGCTGGTGTTTCAGAAGAAGATCTAATAGTAGCAGCTACTGCTGTACATAACACGTGTTATGTTACTAGTTTTATTATGTGTATTCAAACACAAGGCTACAGTGACTTTGTGCTTTCGTTTCATCGTGCCAGCTTGGCATCATAGAGAATACCGAGGCAACGAGAAAAGTTTGTCTGACCTTTGGAGAAACTTTCTATCGCAATTACAAGCACTCTTTTAGCACTTTCTGCAAAAAAAAACCAAACTAGGATGATGTTTTTACGTCAGCTACGCAGAACATGGCCGGCGTGGCCGGTGATGTGCCAGTGACAAAAGATAGGTTGCGACAACAATGGGTGATTTGGTTGCGTACTACGATCCAACTACTTTGTCATAAATAATTATGTCACCATTCTTTTTGCAACTGCTCTCTTTTTTTTTCTTCCTTGTTACTTGCTCTTGAATGGTTGTTCGCGGTAATATTGCTTCAGCGTCCTCGTCGTGGTCGTGAATAATGTACCTGAACCAAGTTGTGCGTGATTGCAGGTATACGTATCAGGCAATATTGTAATTGGAGGTGAAATTTTCGGAAGACAAATTTGCCGATTCCTCAAAGGTACAGCAAATAAAAAAAATATTCGTCTCTTAACGTGGGTTGCCGAAGAAAGTGATGTAAAGTTATTTTTATTGAGGGGTTAATAGTTTAGTTAACCAGACTCAGAATCAAAGTTGCAGATAAAACGCTATGCGTATCATACAGAGCTTGCCTTTGTAAGTAAATTACAAAAAGATAAAATTGAAGATATGGTATAGATTTGCAATACACATGTCTTTTTCTATAGGCACATAAACAGAAATACAGGGTTTTCCTTCAGCCCATACTCTCCACAACGGCCTTCACAGTTCTTCACAACATTAAAATCCTTGGAGGTTTTTTGAACACACCAAAAGGAAAGGTCTCGAACGAATATCTCTAGGTTTTGCTACAGTGAGGCTTTATAAACGCAACCCAAGTTAACGACGTGGCATCTACGCATATAAATTGTATTTGCATTAAACATTGCCATGATCAAAGAAAAGGAAAGCTAGGAACTATTTCAAAATAATTCAATCCTACATTCAAAGTACTTTCTCAACATTTACCAAAAAAAGTTTTGTTCTAAGTTTTGGCCTGTTCTAGAACTGCTACATAAATGGCAATCGATCAATGGTTGTCTTATCTCAAAAACCTTTCCACTGTTTGCATATTGACGTGTGGTAAATTTGGCCTTGCAGTATATTTGCACTAGTTTTGAAGCTGCCGCACTAAGCATGCATATAGTTTACATTGATTTTAATGGTAGGCACATCAAATTTTTTTATTCGTAAAGCGTGTCCTCAAATAACATAATTTTAAAAAAGTTGATCGATGAACATCGCGTATCTGAGTGCTCCTCGATGGAGTGCTTTTCAGCTGCGACGTATTTACGAATGGCGCGAGCACTCATTTCACTGGTAGCTCTCTGATTACAGACGCTAAATCAACCCATCGCAACGAATAAAGCTGGCCAATGCAATTCAAGTCGGACTGGTACTAAACTGTGCAAAGACACGCACCGAACACTTATGCAGGGCTGCTTGCAACTGTGTTTGAACTGTAGGGCTGATTGGAAATCGATTGGCCCTCGACGGACATGAATTCGTTGGTCTGAGCACTGCACGAGTTAACGACGCGTGAGGACTTCCTATACGCTCTTTCTACACCACCTCTCCAGCTTGATCCGCCGTCTACTTTCTTTCTTTCTCTCTGTTACTCTGCCGCAACTATATGGTTGAACGTCCGTGCTGTGTGCGAACCATGGATTGTTCGTGTTTACGCCACTGTTAGCCGTAAACCTAATTTATCTATAAGTTAGCCGCTGGGTGAGTTCTTTTAATAATTTTTATCATGTTGCTCACTGCCTTCGGAGAGTGAACGCAGAAATAAGTTAGCAAATACGCTAAATTCCTAAATAAGAATGACTCCATCGACGGCTCTTCAAAGGAAAGTGTGAAATTCTTCACGCTTTTTTTTATTTGTTCCCTAGGTAAACCATATAATTTCAACGTACGTTCACTATATATTGTTTATTCGTTTAGGGCAGGCTATCCGCACATTTCAGGATTTAGCACTACATTAAAACAGTGCGTGTGCTACAAAATAGTAAGTAAAGAATCTCACTCTCAGGCTCACGAATGTGTGGGTTAGTTGCGGAATACTACGTACGAGAAAAGCGACCTGTGAGATTTACGCGCAGGTGTGTGTGTCTGGTTGTTACGGAATAATAAGCACAAGAAAAACGGACTCTCAGATTTATGCGCACATTTCTGTACATGCCAGAGTTAGTAACCTGCTTTTTTAGGTACTCCTACGTGCGCTTTTTTCTTCGTTTTTATATGTGTGAGATTCATCCACTAAGATACCTGTTTTTGAAGGACGGCCCGGAATGTTGTGGAAGCTTTGCCAGAGATTGTTCTGATAACATTACACCCTGTTACGAGCAGTTGACTCTGTTCAGCACTCAACGCGAAAACCAGTCATAACTTTCGCATGTTCAATAATGCCAACGTTATCACTGGTTTCAATCATGTCAACGTTGGAACGTTCGAGATAAGGTGTTTCACACATAATCACCTTACCAATGACCTAGAACCATCCTGGCTCCTGTAATTGTACTGTCGATCTAGTCCAGGTTCAATGCTGGCTATATATTTCGGAAACCAGACAAAAAAATATGCAAATACTAAGCTTCGCTTTGAAAAGGTGAATGCAATAGCATTATGTTGTCCCTAACGCTTTGTGCATGAAACATTTTTCAACTTGCCATGCGCGCACTACGTGGCCTTAAGAGAATTTAAGCAGTAACTGATGTATATTTTGTAAAGGGTGAACGGTTTGAAATCGTGAAGCCACAATGATAATCACATTGACACCGCATGGCAATGTACGCTTGCACCACACAATGTTACTGCAGTATTTCATGTTGTTTTTGGAATGATGTATACAGCGCGCATGTGTTCGTAAAGCAAAAAAAGGTACTTTGACTGCAATTCCAAGCAAAAGAAGTCATTTGCAGAAAAAAAATATTTGCCCTATATTCTTAAGCAGACGCGTGGCTGTTTGGTATAACACCCGCTTGCCACGCAAACTACCTGGTTTGAATTTTTTCTTGGACTGACATTTTTTTACTACTTGTTTTGCATCTCCCTTAGTTGCTTGCTTTGCATCTCCCACAAGATAATTTTTGCTCACCACAAACGACGCCTACGCGGACATTTTTTGCATGAGCTTCAATGTTTAAGCACTTGGTCCTTTCTGTTGTTCTGTGCCGTCGGGTCTTCCATTTACTACATCTTCCGTTATACTTTGAGGCAGGCTGCAGCTTTCTAGAGCATAAAGTATTGGAAGTTGGCATAGTGTTACGCTCAGCCTGTTCGTGGTACCCATAAAAAAGAAAGTATGACCTGCCCATCACCGGTCTTTCCTGCCGTCTGCATACCGCTGCTCGCTCAACACTACAGAGATAGAGTACCCACAGTCAAGCCCATTATTCTTTCTTCCTTGTTCCTTTCACTCCTTTCGGAAACGGCAAAGTAGTCAGGCAATTTCTCGCTGACATTACGATCATGAACTGTGGTAACGGCCTGCGGAACCGTCACTGCAATGTCTTTCGGTCCCCGTCTTTCATCTTAGCCCTGGTCATTCATTTCTCTTTCCTGCTTCAGTCGGGTGGCCAGAGACATTTCTGTTTTTTTCTTTTAGTACTTAGTGGTGACCTGCTATCTTCCACATTTATTAGTAGTCTTCAATTCGTCTTGACGCTCTTGTTCAAATTCTTCCACTAAGGACTTCATAGTGGAAATAAAGAAGAACGAATGGACATGAACCTGGCACATAGCGCGTAAGCAGGATAACCGCTAGACATTACGGGTAACTGATTCGATGTCAAGAGTAGGCAAACGTGCGAGGGGTAGAAAAAAAAGGTAGGTTGGCAGATGACATATAGAAGTTTGGGGGTATACGTGGCCGGAACAAGCACAGAGTCGTGTTTATTTGCAGGACATAGGCGAGGACTTTGCTCTGCAGTAGGCATAGTCAGCATGATGATGACGATAATAATGATTCGTCCATGTTAGAGCAAAAATACAGCTGATGTAGAATCGCGTAGAATGTTGTTTAAGGCACAATCTGGAGCAATTAAGACAATATCTCTGCATTCATGACACGAAGACAGCTTGATATGCAGTTTATATTAAATTCGTGTAATAAAAAAGACTTGCCGTGATTTATGTTGGGTTGAATTCTTCTAAGCATATGCTTCGCTTGCTTTGTCACAACCTTAATAGTAAAATGCCGATCAATCTGATAAAACTAATGATATCTCTATAACAAAGTCTTAATTTCTTTGCTTTTTTGAGATAGTGATAATCTATGCAAGCTAGTGATAATCAATGCATGAATAAATTTCACAAATATCAATTCTTCTTTGACCAGCCTTGCACCAGTTTTTACCAAAAAACTTGATTTTCAGGAGCATTGTTTTTGAAGTAGACCACCACGAAAATAACGCTGTCTTCATATCACTTGAATTCACTGTGGGATCATAATGCCAGCACAATGAAACATAACTCAGTATTAACAGTGCATCACATCTTGATGTATAACCCTGAAAACATTTATAGATAACACTATTACAAACATGTATCTATGACCTTCCTACTTCCTGAATCGACTGATACGCCGATGACTTTTACAGCCCTATACATTTTCTGGTGTGCGTTTTAGCCGCCCTTCTACAATAAGGGCGGCTAAAATCATAGGCATGCAAACAATGTTACGTGCTAGTTTAGAACATTTTTTTTTCTTTTTTTGCACGTCTTTTTCACTCTTTGCTTTCTTTTTCCATCTTAATTCCGAATTCTTCCTTCCCTTAGTGGATGACAGCAAACCGGATGCTCCAATTCCTGGTTGACTTCCCTGCCTTTCCTTCCTTTTATGCTCTCTCTCTTGATTGTTCTCCAGCAGCCTTTTTTGCTCCATCTTCGAACTTTACTTGGAGCACCAGCTTATGTTTTTGAGGCATAACAACCTAAACCACGGCCCTCCATATCTACTACAAGCGCGTTATTAGGGGACGCATTGTACCCTACTGCCATTCACTGTCGAAAAACACCGAGATGGGGAAACTCAAGAACCAACGTCTTAGTGATTCAGCGCACGCATTTCGCCAGACTTGAAAGCTTTCGCGTTTCATGTTTCTACTCAGACAGCCGTGACTTCATGCGCTTGCATACAACACGTGCGTCTGCAACCATCTTTTGTTTTTGCCTGACTTTCCATTCAGTACTAAGCTTCATTACTACCATTCTAAACACTTACACAGTATGTCTAAGAGGTCGCTCGTAGGCGTTTTTTTTCGATGCTAATAACGACACCCTCTTGTGACGGATGTCTATTCAGCCCTGCATTGGCTTTTTTTTTCACCACTAAGGCCTCAAGTAAGTCCAGAGCACTCAGCTGAAAAGTTTTTAATGACCCGTATACTGCCCTGGTATAATTGTTTTGGAGCAATGTCCTCGGGTACAACAGTTCAAGTTAACTGGGATGACTAAGAAAAAAAAACATGCACAAAAAGTGCTGCTCTTTTTTTTGTTGGTTACTCCCCCATTACGCTGTTTACGCTATCAAGAAATACCAACAAGGCTAACTTCTGTCCCCTGGTATTCAGAATATTAAACGGGGAAGCATCACACCAAATGAAGCAAGCCATAAACTTTCAGTTGTCTCACTGTTCCCTACCACTTTCCTAGAAAAACACATAAAACCGTAATGAGCCCGGACGGCTTTTTTATTTCTAGCTATTGTCCTTTTCATAAATCTATAAAGGAATGACAAATTGTGACGTAGTTTGTAGGTAACTGTCGGGGACTCAAGACACCAAAGTTTTGACGGAATAAGTGGCTCCAGGTGACTTCTTTTTTCGAAGAGAACCGGGTTGGATGCAAGCATGCATATATTGTACCCACAAGCAACTGGCGGCAGCGTTTCTCTTCATCCCAGAGCAGCAGCGCATGCTCCGCCATTCTTTGTCTCTCTTTTCGCAAAACACCTTATACTCGAAGGGCGTAGAAAATTAAATTACCTATGCGTGCACCATGCGTAGTTTTTGAAGACGTTTCGTTTCAGCCTAGGACTGTTCAGTCTAATAATTCCTTCAAAGTGATGGTAAACGGTGGCAACAGGGACGTGTCGATCTGGTGGTAATTTACATTTATGACATAATTGTACGTAATTTCAGCTGAATGCTCCAGTATTTAAGCCTCAGGTGACGAAGTTCATTTGTTCAGGAGAAAAAAGGAGGCGTGCGGCGACTATTTCACGCAGGAGAGGGAAGGAACCTTGGGCAAATAAAAGATCGCCAAGTGGCCAGGTCATAACGCTGGGTGATTTAGAAAGTACATGATTTAGAAAACGCGTATGACAAAGGGTGGGACAAAGCGTCCGTCCGTCTGCCAGTCCGTCCGTGCATCCGTACGGATGACAGAGCATCGACGGGCGGAAGCACAGATGGACAGATGCACGGATGCGCGGACGGCCACACGGACGGAAGCACGAACGGACAGACGAACAGACAGAAGCACGAACGCATGGACGTATGCACGGATGGAAAGAAGCATGGGTGGACGTATGAACGGAAGAATGCAAGCAAGGGCGGAAGCACAGATGGACATAAGGACAGATGGACGCACATACGAACGCTCAGATGAACAGACGGATGTGCGGATGGACGTACGGAAGAACGGAGAGCCAGAAGCGCGAACGAATAGACGTTCGGGCGAACGGACCAACACTTCGCCCCAATCATCATCATTCACGCCACGGATGTTCCGCTGAAGCCACTAACGCCAGGTAATTTTATTGTTCCCAAGAAGGATGGATATGGCTGTATCCTTTAGATCGGGTGGTGGCTAGCGCCATCATGCCGTAATACTTGATGAACCATAAACTAGATTCATTTTTTTTTCCTTAAACAGTGAGGTTGAGGATTCGTACTTTGCAGCGAAGGGTTCAATTTTCACTCGTGCCTTGACTTTAGCCATAAATCAGATAACCTCCTTCTAGTTAATTCTACCCACTTTATGTCTATTTTGCCCTCACTGTCCCTAAAACCCAGAGCTTTGAAAATGTCTGCGCCATCAACCTGAACTACAAGGTGAAGCCCTTTACAGAACATTATCAAGTGTTCCGCAGTTTCTTCTTCCTCTCCACACGCACTGCATACCGTGTCTACCTCTTCGTATTTGGCCCGATAAGTCTTTGTTCGCAATACTCCCGTCCTCGCCTCAAACAGTGGAGAACTACCACGAGTATTATCATAGATCCTTTCCTTGGCTATTCCCCGCCTAAAAGTTTGATAGATCTCTAGGCGGACTTCTTAATCATGCCAATTCTCCACATATCGGTCTCAGCTTCCTTTACCTTCTTCTTAACCGATAATTCTTTTTGGTTTGGCCCCCTGCTGTTTTCCAAGGATGCAGCGATGGCGTAGTGATTAGAGCATCCGCCTCGCATGCAAAAAGGTCCGTGGTTCAAATCCCGGTGCCACGCAGTTCCCAACCGAATAAAAAAATCTGCGTGGTGATGGAACTGCATTACGAGGCCTGGGGTGCGGCATCACCGGTAACCACCGCCGGGAACGCACTCCCTCACCAGAGAAGGATTGGCCATCCTGGTGCAGTATCTGGCCACTACCTCCCACATGCATACGTCAAATAACTCACGGCCCTCAGTTCCCAGCAGCTGCGAAGCAACTGACCATGGCGGCGGTCAGATCTGCAACGCAGCAGAGGGTGCTAAGAATCTCTGGATCCGGACAGGCCGCCATTGGAACCTGAACTTTGCAACGTTTAACGCTAGAACCTTATCTAGTGAGGGAAGTCTAGCTGTACTATTCGAGGAGCTAGAGAGTGTTAAATGGGATATAATAGGGCTCAGTGAGGTTAGGAGGGCCGATGAGGCCTATACGGTGCTACAGAATGGGCACGTCTTTTGCTATCGGGGCTTGGCTGACAGAGGAGAACTGGGAGTGGGGTTCCTAATTCACAGAAACATAGCTGGTAACATAGAGGAATACTATAGCATAAATGAAAGGGTGGTAGGTATCGTAATTAAACTGAATAAGAGATACAAGATGAAGGTGGTACAGGCTTACGCGCCTACATCCAGCCATGATGACGCTTCAGTTGAAAGCTTCTATGAAGACGTGGAATTGGCAATGAGTAAGGTAAAAACACTGTATACAATACTGATGGGAGACTTTAATGCACAGGTAAGGAAGATGGAGGCTGGAGACCAGGATGTAGGAGATTATGGCATCGGTACTAGAGACGCCAGGGGAGAGCTACTAGTAGATTTCGCAGAACGCAATAATTTACGGATTTTGAATACCTTCTATCGAAAACGAGGAAACCGCAAGTGGACATGGAGGAGCCCTAATGACGAAAATAAGAACGAAATAGACTTTATAATGAGGGCACAACCAGGCATCGTGCTGGATGTGGAAGTGTTTGGCAAGGTATGATGTAGTGACCATAGAATGGTACAGTCTCGAATTCGCCTAGACTTGAGAAAGGAATGACAGAAACTGATACGCAAGAAGCCAATCAATGAGCTAGCACTGAGAGGGAAAAAACAGGAATTCAGAGTCTCGCTTCAGAACAGGTACTCGGCTCTTAGTGAGGAAACTAACCTTAGCATAGATACAATGAATGATAATCTGACGAGTATCATTACGGAGTGTGATGTGGAAGTTGGAGGATGGGTAGCTAGACAGGACACTGGCAAGCTTTCCCAGGAAACGAAAAATCTCATTAAGAAGCGTCAAATTATGAAAGTCTCAAGTACAGCAGACAAAATAGAACTGGCAGAGCTTTCGAAGTTGATTATTAGGCGTAAGGTATCCGACGTAAGAAGGTATTTTATGGAGAGAATTGAACACGCTCTGAAAAATGGAGGAAGCGTCAAAGCAGTGAAGAGGAAACTTGGGATAGGCAAAAATCTGATGTATGCATTAAGGGACAAAGAAGGCAAAATAAGTACCAATATGGATAGAATAGTTGAAATAGCGGAGGAGTTTTACAAAGATCTGTACAGTAGCCGGGACAACCACGACTTTAATAATATAAGAACAAGCAGTAACCCAGATGACACCCCACCAGTAATAATAGAAGAAGTCGGAAAAGCTTTGGAGAGCATGCAAAGAGGCAAAGCTGCTGGTGAGGATCAGGTAACATCAGATCTGCTGAAAGATGGACGACAGATTGTGTTAGAAAAACTAGCCACCCTGTTTACGAGGTGTCTACTGGCGGAAAGAGTACCAGAGTCTTGGAAGAAGGCTAACATCAACTTAATACATAAGAAAGGAGATGACAAGGACTTGAAGAACCACAGGCCGATTAGCTTGCTCTCTGAGTATACAAGCTATTTACAAAAGTGATTGTTAACAGAGTAAAGAAAACATTAAAATTCAATCAACCAAACAACAAGCAGGATTTCGAACAGGCTACTCAAAAATCGACCACATTCATACTATCAATCAGGTAATAGAGAAATGCTCAGAATATAACCAACCACTATACATAGCCTTCATAGATTACGAGAAGGCGTTTGATTCAGTAAAAATATCAGCCGTCATGCAGACACTGCGGAATCAGGGCATCGATGAAGTATATATAAACATCCCGGAAGAAGTCTACAGGGGATCAACTGCTACCGTAGTGCATCATAAAGAAAGCAACAGAATGCCAATCAAGAAGTTTGTAAGGCAGGGGGACACAATCTCCCCAATGCTATTTACCGCGTGCTTGCAGGAGGTTTTCAGAAGCCTAAAATGGGAACAGTTGGGGATAAGAGTTAATGGAGAGGACCTTAGTAACCTGTGCTTCGCCGATGACATTGCATTGCTGAGTAACTCAGAGGACGAACTGCAACTCATGATTACGGAGTTAGTCAAGGAGAGCAGAAAAGTAGGTCTTAAAATAAATCTGCAGAAAACGAAAGTAATGTACAACAACCTCGGAAAAGAGCAGCGCTTCGAGATGGTAATAGTGCACTTAAAGTTTTAAAAGACTATGTCTACTTAGGGCAGGTAATAACCGCGGAGCCGAGCCATGAGATTGAAGTAACTAGAAGAATAAGAATGGGGTGGAGCACATTTGGCAAGCACTCTCAAATTATGACAGGTAAATTGCCACTATCCCTCAAGAGAAAGGTATATAACAGCTGTATCTTGCCGGTACTTAGCTACGGGGCAGAAACCTGGAGACTTACAAAGAGGGTTCAGCTTAAATTGAGGACAACGTAGCGAGCAATGGAAAGAAAAATGGTAGGTGTAACCTTAAGAGACAAGAAGAGGGCAGAGTGGATTAGTGAAGAAACTGGGGTTAAGGATATCATAGCTGAAATCAAGAAGAAATGGACATGGGCCCGGCATGTAGCGCGTAGACAGGATAACCGCTGGTCGTTAAGAGTAACTAACTGGATTCCCAAAGAATTGATTGATTGATTGATTGATATGTGGGGTTTAACGTTCCAAAACCACTATATGATTATGAGAGACGCCGTAGTGGAGAACTCCGGAACTTTAGACCACCTGGGGTTCTTTAACGTGCACCCAAATCTGAGCACACGGGCCTACAACACTTCCGCCTCCATCGGAAATGCAGCCGCCGCAGCTGGGATTTGAACCCGCGCCCTGCGGGTCTGGATTCCCAGAGAAGGAAACCGGGTTAGGGGGAGATAGAAGGTTAGGTGGGCAGTTGAGATTAAGAAGTTTGTGGGTATAAATTGGCAGCAGCAAGCACAGTACTGGGTTAACTGGCGGAACAGGGGAGAGGCTTTTGTCCTGCAGTGGACGTAGTCAGGCTGATGATGATGATGATGATGATGATGATGATGATGTTTTCCAAGTATTTACCAGTCAAAATTCTGATTCGCTTCCGCGATTTTGTATCGACATTCTTCATGTACAAGTAGCTGAATAAATTCCTAGCCCAACGCTCCTCCCCCATTTCTCTGAATCGCTTCTTAAATTTTATCTTGCTGGTAGCTTCCCTGCCCTCAAATGATGTTCATCCCACATCACCTTGTACTCCCTGATTTGGCGTATTCCCGTGGGCTCCTAAGGCAAGCCTATCATGTTGCTTAATTTCTAATCTTGCTTGATCTTCTGATCTCATGCACAAGACCACATTGCCGATCGTCAGACCTAAGAACATATACACAAAACGCCATCTAGTAAGCAAATCATACACTAGAGGTGGTTACGTTTTATTACTACTACTTTTACTACTGAGTAGGGACCGACCCACTGCCTGAGGAGCTTCGCCCCGGAATATTACGAAGCCCCTTCCATATGCGATTTATGACGGTATGTGAAGCAAAAGTGATGCGCACGAGGATGACCCGGTTTAAACGGGCGTCGACGCGGGTGCTGGGCGGCTGGTTTGAAGCGAAACTCGGTGCAACGTTTACTCGAGTAAACATTTATTTCAAACGCTAAGAAAGGGGACGTGGGTTGGGATTTTTCTAAGTTTCATTGTCGATAAACGAGCCGAAAGCATGTTTCCACTCCTCGTGCGGACGAGCGTTGTGGGTGGTGAAGAGGGTAAAGTGATAGAGAAGTGTTGTAGGTGAGGAAGAGAAGCCAGGAAACCATGCAAAAGGTGGGTGACGTCATCGCGCAGCTGCAGCGTAACCTACTTTGCACCACTCTAACACCTGTGGCGAGGGTAACGCATTGCGGCGCCTTCATACGGACGCACGTACGGACGTACCGCGTTACACACGTAAGTCAAATTCTGCTTTGCATCTAAAATGATATTTTCAACGAAGAACTCGGCTTTGTCGGAGGGGCTGCCTTTGTGCGGGGTCTTTGGCAAAGTGTGTTTGTAGTCGTTGGCTATGATGATCCAATTGTTCCCTCAAAAGGAAGTTGAGAACGGCCTCAATAGATACATTCCGGTCTGCTGGGATGGTCAGCGAGGTGGTTATATTGGGTGAAGAAAGCCTGCTGTCATTATCAGTGGTGTATTGCGTCAGGACATTCTCGACATGTCTTTACTTAGCGATCGACATTGGCGGAAAGACGTGGTCAGTACGAACTTTTCCTGAATTCTTGCGCGTGTGTGAAAAAAACTGGGTTCTCCAGCCGTTCGGTTGTTGTGTCAGGCATACAGAATTTCTGGTCGCAACACTGCAGGCACCACGAGAGGGTAATTCTCTTGAAGTGGTGAGAACGCCTTTACGCACCACCATTTCGCAACAAACTACGGAAGTCCCAGCTTGAAGACGTTCGGGACAACGGTGCTATTAGCCTCGTGGTCTTAAACACAACGAACGAGTTGTAGGTCGCTTCGCTGTTCAGCGCACTTCTCGGCGCTTATGGTTCCCACAAAGCAGTCACCATCCTAGTCGTTCTGCCGGGGCGGATTGACGGGAGTGCGAGACAAGCACTCGCAGTCCGAGTGCTTTCGCTCGAATTATAAACTAAAGTAACATTGCATTCTTGGACGTCTGCGACTCTGTCATGCGAGACGACCTGATGGGTCCTCCGAGTTAGCCAGGCAACACAAGACGTGGTGGTCGCTCACACTTTTAAGAAGAACAATGACGTAGCCCAGGTGATGGCCATGCACTCCATTTCTGTCGTTGAATGAATGAGCTTTCTCGTAGATACTTGAATTGTGTCTTAGCTTTGTCTATAAATACATTATGCTCTTGGCCCCGAACATTTGGCAAACAAGGAGAGAAATAGTAAAGTTTTCTCTGTCACCTAGACATTTGGTGCATGTGGCCTCAACACCCAATGAGGAGAACACAATGAATGTGCAATGCAGGTAATCTTCAACGCACTCACATTAAAAAAAAAAACTTAGGTGCAGATATATCAAACTGCATTGACAAGCGAAAGAAAAATAATTCTACTCTAGGTTTTATGGTGCTAAAATTACGCTAAATAATATTTTCACATGGTAATATTGGTAGTTATAAACACAATAACTAAGACGCTGATAACTATGGCCTTGTTAATGCATATAGGTTGACCACAAGCTTCCCTCCTATTTCAGAATTGCATCTATATTCTTACTGACTGGCATATCTTTTTGTCAGATAGCGCAATCTGATAAATATATACTTAATAACAATTTACCATACTTCAAAGCTTTGATAACGTCCCGCGACAACCAAGAGAAATACTCATTCGCTCAGTCGAATGTATCGGCATACCAGACCTTTTTTTTTCAAATCTTTTTGTAGGCGTGCATGTCTGCAAGCTATTTTACGCTTTCGTGTTAGGCTATGCCCATCGAAATGGTTCTGGAAACCTCTGTTTTCCGCAGAATATTATATAACAATACCTGACACATCATACGAAAATCAAGTAAATGCGCTTCACCATTTCGCCTCGTTCCCGCTGCTGGCTTCTTATAAAATTCTATGAGTGCGCCACGAACAGTTTGATTCCAATTTGTTCCGTCTCATATCTTTTTACGGCGAGTGGAGCGGGTGCTCTTATGTAAACGATTTCACAATAGCTACTGTTTTATTCGCCCCTATAAGCTTAAAGCTAAGCCTCTTATCAAACAACAAAGGTACCGTCCGAAGAGTACCAAACAGACGCTGTTAGTTCTATAAGGTGTGAAGATGATATTATTGCAACAGCAGCTATGGTGCATCTCTCAAGAACCGGCATGAGATATGCATGCTCTTAGCTCCAGTGTGATTTCGAGATTATCTACCGCTTCCAGCGGGAGACTTTTTCGGGCAGGAGCAGCAGTCGAAAATAGCCTCGGTCGTCTTGTATAAACCGCATTAGTGCATGCCACTACATAAGACCCTTGCACTCAGCTTTTGTAGTCGTGAAGTCCTTTGGAGAGCTACTGCTCAAAAAGCAATAAATGCAAGCGAAATGCGAAGCTTGCCTTCTGTGTGACGTTGGGTAACCAGGATGCCGGGACCAGCATTGGAGCACAACTGTCGCTGAGGGTACTCATTGTAATACTCGGAGGGCAATATGAAGAGAAATATATATTCCAATGAATATGCTTTGTGACTGGTGGTGCATCGTGCCCTATTTTTCTTTTGAAAGAACATTAACTCATTTTTTATTATAATATAGGTTCTAAATTGCATCGTTAGTAGGTTATCGAAAAAAAATGTGTGTAGGAAAATAAATGTATAGTATAATTATGAATTAAGCTAATGGGTTCTTCCCGTTACATTTCTTTGCTGATTTTGAAAATCGAGTGAAATAATTATTTTTTAATTGCTAGGATTTAACGTTCAAAAACCATCATACGAGACGCCGTATTGCTGGGCTCTGAAATTATCGACGAATGACAAATACCATATTCTATCGAAAGCGAGAAATGGTTCAATACTCACGGGAAACAGGCAGTTTCGTTTCAGCTTAGAGGTGCGAGAAGGCCATAACGATCTCTTCGCCCTGATACCACCACAGAAGAGAAATCAATAGAAAAAAAACGCAGCGTATAAGTAAAAGTGAACGTTTTTATGATGGCAGGTTAAGCAGTCCGTAAGGCTATATTTTGGCAGTCACATTACTCCACGCTGAACCACAGGCCTCCTTTTTTCTCCCCCTTTTTAACAGAAAAGGAGGTGGCGGTTAGTTCGGACAGTTCTACATGCCCCAGACTTCCAGTTCTCGTTTATTTCTTGTCTAGCACTTCCTTCCGGAAACAAGGAAGTAATCAGGCGACTTCCGCAGCAAATTACGATCACGTGCTATGATAACGCGTAACGGAAGTCGTACCACACGGTGCTCGTTTCATTTTTTTATATATTTGGCATTTTTCTCCTTCTTTAATATTTCTTGCCAGAGTTCCAAACCTCAGTTCCTGTTCCTTTTTGTGTTCTTCCATCTTTTTTGCTACTTTATTCGTTAATCAAAACTGTAAATAAAACTTTCCTAATTACCTCAGCACAGCAGTTTGCTGCGACGTTTGATGAGCATGTCAGTAAGGAATAAGTGCCAAAGTTGGAGCAACAAGGCAGGGCCCAATATCTCACAATGTACGTCACAATGATTATTACTGGCCTCGCATTGTCGCCCATGGTGTTGCTGTAACTATCAGCATAGTTTTCAAGTATTGTATTTGCATACTTAGAGCGCCACGTACGAAAAGGTGTCATTTGGAATTTCTATTCTTGTACTCACTTACTTCTATTCTTGTCTCTAACTAAGCGGTGATGTTGAGGCCTACTCAAAGGTCAGCTCGTGCTTATAAGACTAACTCAAGCCTTTCATCGAGAACCAGTTCTCCTGATTCCAATAGAATGAGAGGTAGCCATACATCAAGCACCGATCCGGATAGTCAATGCTCTGTTTCGGAAATGTTTGCGCCAATTCTATCTAGCAAAAAGAAAATAGAACAAGATGTCGCGAAATCGCGTAATTCTGTCAGCTCTCTCTTGAAAGCCATCAAATCACACTGAGCTGTTCTCAAGCAAACACCACCGTCGTATAAGGCTACACTTTACGACAACCTGCGCTGCTAAATTGCCAACTTCACTTCTGCAGTCAACAAGCTCTCTTCTGGTAATGATGATTTAGAAAATCAATCACGTAGAAACAACGTCATTATACGTGATATGGAGGAATCAGAAGATGAAAATGACAAATCTTTACATGTCAGCCTGAAGAAGTTTTTCTCAGACACACTTAAGGTTGATTTCCCGCAGATCGAACGGTTTCACGAGATTGGTACATACAATGGTAGTCAATGCCACGCCAGTCATTTTATTGCGACAGCAATTATATGGACATTCTAGGCTTGGTTTTGCCCCCATCGTCCCTCATTGTGTATGTGTAAGATCTATATCTATGAAAACGTAAAAAAATACAGAAAAACAAAGTGGTGCCCGGAATCGAACGTTGGACCTCCGCGTCGTGAATACCAGGTGTTAAACACTGAGCCACCGAAGAACCTTTTTTTCTTTGCTTTATTGCCTGTTTATAGGTGCATGCATCAAACCACAAGCACAACAAAAAGAAGCCGTAACACTCCGACACGAACTAAAATTCCCAAAGAGCTGCCAAGGGCTCTACCCTCGACAACCACTCAGGTACAATCTCCTGAGTTTTCTGCAGTTAAACAAGCTTGGCCATACATTCACAAAAATACATTAGTGCACGCCATGCATCCTGATCGCAATAAAAACCCTCCATACGGGCCCGCCATAAGCGGTGTAGTCCACATAGCGTAATCAAATCAAAAGGCCTTCTCTCTTCGTCCACTATGGGTAGAAAGGACATCTCCTTCAGGTTTAAAACAGCAATGCCTACCACTTACCGCTGATGGTGGGCATCTCGGGGGATGGGGGACTATCGTGTTTTCAGAATTATCAGCATGATGGCGCACTGAATTCGCGGCGGCTCTCATCTCTAAAGCGTACTTTGGCCCGCGGAGAGGAGGGGAGTAGATGATATCTCACGCGCCCTTATCTGCCGTTGAGGTAGATTATATCTCATAGCTGGCGTTCCGTTTACACTGGAACCTTTCAATTGTAGTTACGGGGCCCACTAAGGTCACTGCAATTGTTGCACAGCCTCCGTTTGCGAAAAGCACGTGCTTTTCAGACAGAGCAAATTAAAAACTTAGACGCTCATTCGCATGCATTAGTCACGTTGCGATCTGCTTTCCATCCTGCGCGTGACCTTTCAACGTGTTGCTATCGCGTTCAAGGCTGCACCTTTGCAGCAAAGCGGTGACTTTTTTTAATGCAAATCATTTCTTAGCAAACTTCGGTGACTTTGAGCTTATCTATCTATCTATCTATCTATCTATCTATCTATCTATCTATCTATCTATCTATCTATCTATCTATCTATCTATCTATCCGCCTACGACTTTTAGCTCTCCTGGCCGTTCAGATAATGTCATCAATGCCAAACTTGGTATGGCATAACATGACTGTATGAAGAACACATTTGTCTAGGCATAACATGAAAATCTTGACATGTAGGTCATGAATGTCATGTTTTACATTTCTCGGTCCTGCAGTTCTTGCGGTGGTTTCGTTCACAAGGCATGTAGCAAAACTGGTATGGTATGACATGATTGCATGGCGAACAGAAGCGACAGACATTACATGAAAATAAATGACATGCGTTTCATGTAACAACATGACTATATCCCGCGTTCATGGTGTGCTCATGACAGTTTCGCTAGCGTTACATATACCAAACTTGGTATTACGGTAAGTGAATGGATCACAAACGTATGTGACTGGCGCAAACATGATATTCATGAGATGCATGTCATGTAACAACATGACTACATGCCTCGCTCATGATGTACTGGTGGCCGTTTTGATAGTTTCACTTATACCAAATTTGGTAATATGGGACGTGAATGGATGACGAAGGTATGATACTAGTGCTAACAGGATAAAGGTGAGATGCCTCTCGTGCAACAACATGACTACATATCACGCTTATGATGCGCTCGCAGCCGTTTTGCTAGATTCACATGTAACAAACTCGGTATTACGCAACGTGAACGGACGACATAGGTAAATAATACATCCAAGCATGATAATAACGACATGCATGTCAAGTAACAACATGACTACATGCCACACTCATGATGCGCTTGCGGCCGTTTAGCTAGCTTCACAAATGCCAAATTTGGTATTACGTGACGTCAATGGATGGCGAAGGTATGTGACTGGTGCAAACATGATAATCATGAGATGCAAGTTCCTAATCCTGTTTCAATCTTGGCGGACGCTGGCTTAATGGTTGTCTGCAGTATGACAGGATTGAAGTAATTAACTTTTGAAAAGTCAAAATAGGTAATGCACTTAAAATTGACATTAACATTAAGATCTAGCAGGTCGTTTGGCACGAGCAGAGTTACACGGCACCTGTTTTGAACTGCACTACCTATTTTACCAGTAGTGTCACAAGCATTGGTGTATCGTATGGCTGGAAACAGCAGCAAATCTTCTATTGCTTATACAACGTAGAACATTGAATATCCTGATTCCGCTTTGATTTTAAAATTTCACTGACCTTCTACCGAACCTCTGCGTTTCTTATTGACCTTTGTGACAGTTTCAGCCTTTTACTATTTGTCAATCACATTCTGCTCTATCCAACTGCAGGTCTGTTTCTACTAGCGCTAAAAATAAAGTGGCACGAAAAGAAAAAGAAACCGGTATATAAACAGAGCTTCATGTCAAGTCGTTCACAAGTTCAGATTTCGAAGACAACGTTATTTATTTAGCCATGCAGTAAAGTGCAATCGCCATATCTTTGTAATAAGAAGGAGGGGTTACCCTAATTGCAATGACTAAAACTTTCGGAAATGGTGGAGCCTAAAGCGTTAAGTGAGAGAGCTCACGAGAAGAGCACAAGTATGACGTGACGTGTAATCAAAAACACGTCATGGCGACTTCAAAGTTGCACGCAATTGTATTATCATAAATGTAGGACCAAAATAAAGGGCGACGACTGCTCTTTGACGCGTTATTAAAATGTTCGCAAAACCTAAAAGGTATACGCTGATTGAACATGAACTCGCGGCATAGAGTGAAATGTCCTGGGAAATGCTGGAGGCTTACGCAGGTAATATTTGATGTGCCCTTGGCGTAGAAGATTCGACAACCTAATTCGGAAGACCTTATTAGCGTACCCCAAGCAATGAAGGAAAGTTGGTCATTCTCGTTAATGCATATGACCTACGTCAAAAAATGCATTAACTGAACTGCATCGATGAGCACCGTCAAAAGCTAAGGGTTCTCGTACAACTCGGAAGGTTGAGGTAGCAAGTGCTTATGCAAAAGCGCGTTTACAAAATACACGAGAGCAGAAACACTATTTAGAACAGATTTCCTCAAGCAAGCATGACGGTGGTACCATTAACGAGGAGAACCGGTCAACGGCAAACATCTCATTGAAGCCGACACAGCGATGAGAACGAAGTTGACGTTAGTGCGAGATAGCGAGCGCAGCAACGGCCGCAGAGTAAAGTGGTTGGTTGGTTTTTAGTAATGCATGTAGTAGCATCTATCTTCACCTGCCTCTCTGCATGATACAGAGCTTTTGTGGCTTCGGCCCCCTTAACCTTGTTACTCTAACTGGTGTTCTCTCACATTGAACAACAACTAATCCGTGTCAGGGAATATATTACGAAATGAATTTATTGCAGTGAATGTATTTGGTCTCTTCACTTAGGTAAGTTGGACAGCTAAAAAAACAAATAAACTGATTGTGATTTTCAAGTTCACGCGCTATTGTGTTCGCACAAAGTTGCTGAGGCTCATTAGAGAAAATAATGGGCAAAATTCCTTAAGACCGCACAATGCCCGTAAACCGCCGTCCGGTATCTACAGAAGATCTCGCGCTGCTCCATGTGCAACCAGAGCAAACAAAATAAAAGGCCACAACAACCTAAAAACAATTACAGTGAACCAGCCTTCAATCAAAAATAAGAAACAACCAGATGTTAACAAAAACAAAACTAAAGACATAATAAAGGCCATGATTCACAATCCGATGCAAAATGCTTCGGTGGATTCGCGTGGATTTTTTCCCTAGTGTATTAAAAATCCACACTTGACGTGGATTGCTTGGCGCGATTGCCAAGCTAAATTGCCAAGCTAAAACACCGTGAGCTAAATGCTCATGGTGTTTGTCCGCACATGACAAGGGTATAGCGGCGTTCATTTCCCCCCTCTATTTCACGGATGCACAAGGGATGATGATCTGAATAAAAAGTTCATACAAGTTGTCAGGTTATGCAGTCGATAAAATTTTAGAGAGCAAAGAAGCAGTGGAGATCTCAAACATCGATTGTAGTGGTGTCATGACAGATGTAGCAGTTTTGAAACTTCGACGCCATTGCAATATCTGAAAATTGCAGGACATATTTCTTCTCAAGCTCTGGAAAGTGAAAAGAATTTGGTGTTCAAGGGCCACTTGATGTACTAGCGGAGTGGAACAACGGAGTATTTCATGCATATATACCGTGCATATTTTTCGTTTTTTTATAATATTCAGAAGATAAATTTGCCACAACTGTGGAATTTCGAAATGCACTACCTATCTTCGACCTTAAAGTGCTTCAGCCTGGTACTCTTATCGCTGAAATAAAGGTACACCATGAGGTCAAATATCAGGAGCCCTCCGCTACGGTGTCTTTCATATGTATATGGTGATTTTGCAACGTTAAACCCTACATACAAATAATAAATAAAGGTAAATTGTGCTCAACAAAGTGATAACTTTCAAGGTACTTTGTCGCAGAAATAATGTCGAAGTCATCGTCGTTCATTGTCAGCGAATTATCTGCCTTTTCCACAAGATCAAAATCAAGATAGCTGAAAAAATACTTCAGGTTCTTGGTTGACGAAAAAAATCGGCAGCAAATCCACGGAGTGAATGATGGAGAGTGGGGCGAAGCATTCGTCCGTTCATTCGTTCTTGTTTTCGTCCGTCCCTGCGTTCGTCCATGCATACGCCCCCGCGTCTGTTCGTGCGTCCATCCATGCATCTGTCTGTGTGTCCGTTTGTCCATCTATTAAAAACTCGAAGTACCACCATCTCGCATCTTTTCATCACATATTCCCCATTAGAAGCACCGCCATCCAGCTGACATTCCAAGGACTTAACGTGAGGTGGCACACGCACACTTTCTTGCTGCTTGCGCTTGGGGTCTACTTCCCACCTTTAACAACCTCGAGTTCATGGTATATACTAGTTCACTGTATTCATGGCACTGCAGCCCAACGCTCCCTAAACCTTTCTAAAACCAAGGAGGTTACGCCCAGCGAGTATAACGTAGCAACCTTTTTCTGTCAGGTAGTGTTCAATGTACATGCCAATGGCTCCTAATGGGACATGAGAGACAGGAGAATTTGGCTTTATTTTTCTTCGGCTTGCGCTTCGTATCTACTTCCCTCCTTTAACCACCTCGACTTCATTCATGGTATATACTCGTTTATTGTATTCATGGCACTGCGGCTCAACGCTCGCTAAACCTTTCTAAAACTAAGGAGGTTACACCCAGCGAGTATAACGTAGCAACCTTTTCTTGTCAGATAGTGCTCAATGTACATGCCAATGGCTGCTAATGGGGTTCGCAGTGTGCGTGTTACCTAAAAGCCGAATGCTCCTGTCTCTTATTCCCTATTAGCAGCCATTGGCATGTACATTAAGCATTATTTTTCATTGTTCAACAACGCACAGAAGATTCTCTCACCAGCACCCTCTCGGAGGTCAAAATGTTATACTTGTTACATATTACAACGGCTTCGAGGGACGAACGGGTGCCGCTATAAGGAGCTTCGCCCCTAAAATTGGAACTCAGATCAAGATGAGCGTGCCACGCGTCAGCAGAAGCAAAAAACTAAGAAACAGAAGTCCAGAAAGTTGGTCTTTAGTATGGGCCAGGCTGCATATATTATGTTCTCTCATCGTTTCAAGCAGCTGAATGTGGTAATCGAACTCATGCATTCTGCGTGGCACTACGCCGCGTTACAGCAGAACTACGCCATTCCCAGAGGCTGCTTCGGGGAAAAAAAGAGACAAGGGTATCATATATTTTGAGGATCTCCGTTAACCAACGTAAATATTGCAAAAAACGAGGGTAGAATTGCCCCAGATATCACACCATGCGAATAGAGCGTTGTGTGGCTCGTTTAAAGATTTTGCCATAGCAAAGTTTGAAGACATTATTAGTAATCTTCATAAGCAACACCATCAATAAAGAAGACTTAGTGGTGGGTACATGGCTGATTCATAATGTGATTAAGAAGCACCCACTTCTAAAGTGCACTTGCAGTACGCATGTACTGTGTGCGACTTTAAACAGCCATTGGCGTGTAGACGTTCCATCCATCGCAGTGACATTAAAGTGTTCACTCAGAAACAAAGCCTGGTGAGCGAATAAGGAGACGATGTCAATGTTCCCTCGTGATACTTTCGCATTATGCATTTGAAGGTGAAGCTCAGAAGTCCTAAGGTTTTTTTTTGTATGTCTTTAAGCGATACAGTGTGCTGGATAACTTCATGTGCGTCCAAGTAGCATTCAACAGCAGCTTGAGTGTTTTCCTTTGTTTTTCGATTTTCTTGACTTACAAGTGGTTTCTACAAATTTAAACTGAGAGCATCACGGCAAGCAGTCTGAATCAGCAGCACACCAT
Source organism: Rhipicephalus annulatus (assembly GCA_013436015.1). Classification (NCBI taxonomy): domain Eukaryota; kingdom Metazoa; phylum Arthropoda; class Arachnida; order Ixodida; family Ixodidae; genus Rhipicephalus; species Rhipicephalus annulatus. The sequence goes on along the minus strand of WOVY01009408.1, from coordinate 1,851,105 downwards.
CCTTGACGCCGCTTCGAAGAATATACCTTCGGTGTCATGACCCGTAGACTGAAGTTCTCGAAAGGTTACACGCCAGCAGAACTTGGCACTTTATCGGGAACAACTTAGTGGAATGCTCTACAAAGCCTTGCACTCCACACAAGTTTTTTTGTAGGAGGTTTCGACAGCGCGACACGCGTGGAAGTGACGGGTGACAAGCTCGCGCCTCTTAAGGTTGGGCAGTTTGGCTCACTGTCTCGTTCGCAGCACACCTCTTTCTCTCCTTCTAAACTCCCGCTCTCACCTCTCGCGGATGTCTCGCGAGAGGTGAGACATCCGCGAGACATCCGCGAGACGCTGTACCCGGCGAAATAACGGTCTTATCTGGCGTTCCGTAAAGCCCCAAGGATGCGTGACTTGGTTGTTCTTCCAATAAGCCCTCCAGCTTGGCTCCACTGAGCTCGTACCTAATTATTTCGCCACGATGTTGGCTCACTAAACTCAGAAATATTGACAAACTTTTGCCTAACTACATAAACACACTATCTTTGGACACTTTGTGTACCAGTTTATAGGCAATCCATGAGGTACAAGGGTCGTGTGACAAGTAAAGTAAAACGGGTGATTCATTGACTCTGTGAATAGACAGCTTCCCTGATCTTATCAGTAGCTTGTGAAAACAGGGTTGGCTAGTAAACGTGTATTTTTTTAATAGAGTTGCGATACATGTAAGGCCAACAGCTTCACTTTCATTCATATACATTAGAATAAACTTCATTATTGGCGGCAGACATTGCCATTACCGCTTTTTAAATTTACGCATCGTATTCAGTTTGGCATGAAAGTTGTTCTATAAACACCTATGGCTTGCAAAATATCTTGCCGGATGCGCAGCGAGTGATTAGGAGACCCCGTGGTATTTCCTCAATTAACTTTATCACAATACAAAAGGAATTTATGGTGACTGGCATGAAGCATTGATCCCTCATCGTTAAATCGAACTGTGATAAAAATTCTTAATTTCACGAATTACAAAGCTTTCGCAGAAAAGCCTACAGCTATCGTTTTTTTATGTTGCCATACATCAAATTCTTGCTCTCTCATGTCTTATTCGTTTAACCATTTCAATTCAAAATGAATGCCGGAATAAAGGAGATACCAATAGAGCTATCTTAAGATCGTACTTTGTAAGACGTGTGACAAAGTTGCATTTGAATGAAAAATTTGACTTGGGCACAACTTGTCGAATAGTGGTACTAAATGTATGCATGGTTTTTGGTTATAGTATTTGGAGATCGTAAGCAACCTATATTATGAAGCTCGTTCGAGCCGCATCTTACATACAAAATAAAATGTAGCTTCCGGTGTTTGACATCTTAATCTTATATATAGTTACTAAATTTGTTTCCGCAGACTATACTTGAATGAAATGCCCTTGAGAACTGCCTGCTTCATATTTATGAATACATTGTTTACTCATTGAGATTCCACCTGGTTTCAAAGAAAAACCAATTAACCACTTTTGTTATGTCAAAGTCCTACTGACTCAGTGTCACGTTGTGTTGCAACTCATTAAACACTTTCAGTGGGCAAACCATTGACCTCACTTGCAAGGACCCCGAGTCTCACATTGACAAAACGTGTTTTTTTTTTCTTTTTTATGAGCTTGCTCGGCAAGCTTTTTATGCTCGTGCCTTGCCCAGCGGTGGTGGCGGCCGTCGTATACACCAGCGTTACCAGTGTACACTTTTCTTTTCGTCACTCACGGTGTCCGATCGGGTGGTTCCAACAATGCTCACTAAAAGGCGCGCTGCTCTACAAGCTATTAGCTTTAATATCGATCGAGGTCACCCTTGCTCTTCTGAATGTGTGGTCTTTCAACGCACATGCTCATCACACCGAATATGATCCGGTTCTAACCATAGCCGACGTGCTGTTTCACGGAAACAAGGAATGCTGCAAACATGCACATCAAAGGGTTTGTTCTATCTATAGTTGTGTGCCCCAAAGTGGCGTAGTGTCCTGCGGGTGGTGTTGAAATCTACGCCAAGCTACCTGATGCAGCTGAAAAGCCTGATTTGCCACAAACCAAGCAAAGCCGTACCGCTGAGCACGCCACTAGAGATTTCTGATTTGGGATAGCAGTCACCAACATGTACATGTACATGGTAGTCAAATTGCCAGAAGGGCACGTCAACTAGTACATCGAGAAGGCGATGGTTTGATACAGGACGCAATTAAATATGGCTCCTTTTTTACTCATCAGAGATCTGAACACTGACGTCATGCAAAGAGATTATTACCGAGCGATGCCCTTCTCGTAATTTGCAAGAAAATGTCTGTGCTTTAAAAAATTTATATAGATCTTCAAACCATATAAAGTGCATGCAAATATTAATAATAAACACGGTGTATGTAATGTATATATACCAATGTTGTCATGTCTATTTATGATGGTCGGAGATGTTTACGGAAGATTCACGGCTTACCCTATCATCTCCGAGCAACCTTCCCTAATATCATTCACTCTGTGGATATGACAGTCATTTTTTTCAGAAGCAGCACTTCTGTATGAATTTTTTTAGTTTCAACGGAGTTTATGTTTGCGGAGTTTGTTTATAGTTGGAAAGTACATAACACAGCTGCTAGCGTAGCATATCAGCTTCTAAATATTTCTTGTGGCAGAGGTTAGCGCTACCTTCACTATATATATATATATATATATATATATATATATATATATATATATGTGTGTGTGTGTGTGTGTGTGTGTATGTGTGTGTATGTGACGCTACGAAGAATGGGTGACGTGGTCTGGCTCATACACTATGTTTTTTCCGTTCTGACTTCTTTCTTCTCTGCTTCTACAAACCATCCATCCCATCATATGCCACATGATTCCCCCTCCTCCCGAAAGAAGGCATGAGTTACAACTTACAAACAAGAAAATGTAAACAAGAAGTGGCTCGGAAGTCACCAATGTCAAAATAAAGAGGTAGTTTCACAAATTTTAAAATGCACGTGTTGTCTTCTTGGTCGCTAAGATTTGAGGGGAGAGTGCGGCAGTCCGTTGATATCAATAAGAGATCTGGCGGCCGAGGCTGATGGTTGCGTCCTGGATAACACAAGAATGCTTTGGACGTGGATAGCGGAAATCGCAGCCGGCATTCTTGTGAAGAACAAACGAGGTTCGAACACCTTGCAGAATTGAAAGTTTGGATATCGTAGGCATCGAATTCTTCGTCATGGCACAGGCCGTGCAGGCAGCTTGCGTGCGCGTTGATCGAGGTTGATTGGGCGCTGCCGGTGTTTTTGCCGAGTACAAGGGGTGCTTTTTTGGCTTTTGGAGATTTTTCTATGGCGATGTCGCAGATGTTTTGATGGAGGGCACATTCTTGATCTTTGGTGGACAATGTATTCACCACGATGGGCCTTTTTGTAATGTCCTTTAAGCCTTAAGAGTGCTCTCGATGACGTTTCCTTTTGTCGTTGACAATGTTGAAATATACGTTGACGTTGTAGTTTTTTGGTTTCGTCAACTTGCTAGTGGTGTGACATTGATCGTGGTGCGCCAGGATTCTTGGCGAGTTCTCCGCAGGCTTCTACGACGCCAACCAATGTAACTGTTTCCGGTGCAAAACAATGTGCCGTGTTTTGTGCACTTGAATCTTCTGTATTTATAAACCGTTCATTGGATGCCTGAAGAGTACTTATGTCATCAGAAGTTGCACCTGCAGTTTTGTTTTCATTATAGGCAGTGAGGTTGTATACTGGATTCACGTCGCTTCGATCTTGACATTGATGTACACTCGAGGCTTCTGCAGAACACTTTTGTTCACAAGATGCTAATTGTGAATGTTTCTGTTTTTGTGGAACTGCTGAGCTGAATACTTTGAACAAATGATCATTCGTTGTCTGGTTTGGTTTCATGCGGATTTACTAACTCGTCATACGTAAGCCGTCACGCGCCCGAAGCCGTGTGGGCCATGTGTGCGACACGAAGCATCAAGTGATTCGGATTGTTCAGTAACACTTGAAGTATTATGGTGCCGTAAATACATTGGAAATGCCGATTTAATTGCCCGTGAAAAATCCAACCGTAAGTTTGGTCTTTTGGCAAAATGGTGTACATTCCCATTGGCATACGGTGGCATTACCTTCTTTGATGCGACGTGCAAGTCTCTAGTTTGTGTTGTAATGCGTGAAGTGTATTCGGATGAGTCATATGATGGTACAATGGTGGAATATTTACTATGAAGTGTTGCTTGGGAAATACGCTTACTGCGGGAAGACTTCGCGTAACTGTGATGGTTGAGTTGAAAAGCCTTCAGCTGATGAGGTATGGACAAGTCTTCATCGTATTCTTTGCAACGGGTGATTATTTATTCGTTGATTTTTTTCCAAGACTAATCGTTCTCGAAGATGTTGGTGAGGTAAAACTTGAATGCCTCACCTGAGATGTAGTCAGTGAAGTTTATGGTAATCTCCCGTTCCGACCAGGATGCAGCGGCAGCTTGGAGCTCGAAAAGGTTGAACCAGTCCTGTACGGGTCCATCGTCCGCTGATCCGGTGTACTTGGGGATGTCAAGGTCGTCTGATGGTGCTGTCGTGATGCTGGTCTTGGTGTAGAGTTGGGATGTACTTTTGTGGTCCACGTTCGGTCACTGCGTCTTGCTGAGACGTTCGAAGATGGTGGCCGGTTGATGAAGTGGCCGCCAGGTCTTCATCCTGTCGACTCGTGTGACGCTACGGAAAATGGGTGACGTGGTCTGGCTCATACACCATGTTTTTTACGTTCTGACTTCTGCCTTCTCTGCTTCTACAAACCATCCATCCCATCACATGTCATATATATATATATATATATATATATATATATATATATATATATATATATATATTATATATATATTATATATATTATTTCCATAGTATTTCCATATATTATTTCCATATATAATAATATATATATTATTATATATATATATATTATATATATATATATATAGCATCGTGTGGAAATTCCCCAAGGGATCCGTATCCACTGTTTTATTGGGCGATTCCCAAGCCAAGTATCTTCACCAGTATTTTGATCCACTCATCGATGGAACGCCCGCTTTCGTCACTCAAAGTGGTGCCTTGATCAACGACATTCTTTCGCTGTTGGACTTCGTCCCACAATCAACAGAAACCCTTATCCTTCATGTGGGCACAAATGACTTGACTTCGTGCTCAGGACGTGTTGCTTTTGAAAGATACAGGGACGTGCTCGGCTTCATCGCCAGCACCCGTCCATGTATAAAGCGGATATACGCAAGCTTTATTTTACCAAGGTCCATGAATCGTCGTCGAGGGAGCTTTAACCTACCTTTGGTTCGTCACTGCAACAAGGAAGCGGGTCACTTCAACCACCTTCTTCGAGTTTTTTGCCGAAGATCTAGACTTGTGTCCTATTTGGACCACCAGTTTGAATGGCTACCTCCGAGCCATGTTCTGGCAGCCGATGGACTTCATCTAAGTTTCGAGGGTGTCGCACTGCTAGCATGCCATATTAGACAATTATGTTTCAACAACCCCAAAGATATGGGGTCGTCTATGTGGACTGACTGTGCGCCGAATGTGTCCTCACATCGCACTTCCACTACAAGCGGCCCTAAAAGACCGTCTACCGTACAGCCCCGGAGGATGCCTGGTGCTGCAACGATCCAAAATGGCCGAACAAAATTGCGGAATTTACCTGACCGCGACACATCATCCGACCCGCCGCAATATTCTGGGCCGCGCGGACCAGCTCCCACATCAATCAACAGAAATGCCACGATGCCTCAGTCGAGGTACAATTTACGAGGACACCGTGATGTTCCATCCCATGAAATGAACTGACTAGGAACCACCAGGTTCGGTAAGAGTGCTTATCTAAATGCATCCGTTCATTTCATGAAAATTCGTAAAGTTATTGAGAAGCGTACGCGCTGTGAATTGCATGCATCTACTATGAAAATGTATGTTGCTACTTCCACTGCGCCTAAAGGCTTATGCCTGTCCTTGAAACCTGCGGTTTCTGAAATGTCGAGTGTACATTTGACTAAATGGAACAACACGCTAGCACGAGCTTCTATTGAATTGACCGAGATCATTTCAAAGCATTATGAATCGTCCGCGAAGGTTCTAGCTAATAAGGAGAAACAGCTGCGTGCCACACATGTCCTAAGCAGTGAAGAAAACAAGGAGCTTCACTTGTACAGGCAGAAAAAGCTGAATGAAATTAACCATGTCAAGCGGAGGAAAATGGTTCGGGATAACATACCCGTTGCTTTGTATTCCGAATCGCATGGAAGTGTTTCCGACCCTGCTAAGCATACCGGGCAACTTACTAATATAGTGAATTTATCTAGTCATCAATTAAGTCTTGAAGAATCTAAGGTTTTGTCGCTAGGTTTAAACTTTTGTCCCGCAACTGGCGGCTACAATGAATTCACGCTCATTGCCGATCTTCATAACTTTGAAAGAAACATGCGATTGCGCGAGTACTTTTTCAACCGCCAACCAAGTGAACAAACCAACTCCGCGTTACCATCTGGTAAACACTGGACACCACCCACCCAACGGGATAAATGCCTCGATTTATATATACGAGCTGTACAGGATGATGTACTTCAAGCGTACAAAACACGTTTTCCCTTCCGCCATAACGTCACCTTTAAAGAGGCTCAGGCTATCAAAGCATTGGCTAGCCGCAATGATATAGTAATTAAGCCAGCAGATAAAGGTGGTGCAGTAGTGGTTTTGAATGCTGACAGCTATATTGGTGAAGCCCAGAGACAACTTGATGACACCACATACTACAGGCGTCTTAATGACGACCCGACAGCGGAATTCAAACGTATTGTCAGTGATGTTGTTACAGATCTTGTAAAAGAAAACAAAATCGCTCAGTCTGCATTACGTACGCTGATTCCACTAAGCCCGGTGGCAGGCAGGTTCTACACCCTACCCAAAATTCACAAAGAAAACATTCCCGGTAGACCGATTGTGTCTGGTATAGGTACGGTGACAGAAAATTTGTCACGCTACGTTGATACCCTCATTTCTTCTATTCCGGTTTCACTTCCCTCGTACATTAAAGACACCAATCACTTTTTAAATGATATCATTGATTTAGACATTCCTGATGGGTCATTTTTGGTGATCCTCGATGTTTGTTCTTTGTACACCAACATTCCCCATTCTGATGGTATCCGTGCTGTTGTAAAAGCGTATAACGAGTCTGACCTCGACAAAACGATAGACTCCTCTACACTAGCTACGCTTCTCAAATTAATTCTCGAACTTAACAATTTCGAGTTCAACGGACAACACTTCATTCAAGTTAGCGGCACTTCCATGGGCACACGAATAGGCCCTAATTACGCAAATATTTTTATGGGCTCTCTAGAACGCGATTTCTTGCCAGCCGCGATTTGAAGCCTTTTTATTACAAGCGTTTTATCGATGACATTTTTTTAGTATGGCATCATGGTGAATCCCAGCTTCTTTCTTTCATCGGCGATTATAATAATGCCCATCCAAATATATCATTCTCGCACTCATACTCGGACACCAGTGTCAACTTTCTTGACGTCACAGTGACACTGTGCAATCGAAAATTGACGACCAAACTATATAGGAAACCAACCGATAGACATCAGTATCTTCACTTCCATAGTAGCCACATAAAACACTGCAAAACCAGTATTCCATATAGTCAGGCCATTCGCTTTAAACGCATCTGCTCTGATAACAATGATTTCGCTCGCAACTGCGAAGACCTACGAGGTGCTCTTACGAGGCAAGGATACCCATCGGGAATCATAGACGACGCCCTCAAGAAGGCTGACAACATTGACCGTAAAGAGTTGCTCACAAGCAACAAACGATCTGCAAACACTTCACGTAACAGTGTTAACCTCATCCTTACGCACTCAGCTTCGGTTCCTAATGTGGCCAATATTCTAAGAAAACACCACAATATCTTGCAACAAAGTGATCGCTTAAAAGACATTTTTACGGAACCATCGAGGGTAGTTTACCGCAGATCACGCAACCTGCATGATACATTAACATCATCGAAAATAATTAATCGGTCCAACTACAGTGGTTGCCATCCTTGCAATAAGCCCCGCTGCAAGGTTTGCCCGCACATGTCAAGTACTCACACCGCAACTAGCACCGCATCAAACTTTTCCTTAAAAATCAACGGAGACTTCACTTGCGACAGCGCTAATGTTATCTACATGCTTGAGTGCTCCACTTGCCGCATGCAATACATTGGGCATACCGAAACATCATTCAGGTTACGTTTTAACAATCACAGAGCCCATGCTTCTAACCTTCCTCATCTTCCACTGTCAAAACATGTCCAGATGCCAGGGCACTCTTTCGAAAACATCAAAGCCACAATATTACAATCCGGGTTTAAAACTCATTCTGACCGAGAAGTTCGCGAGTCCTATCTCATTAACAAGTTCAACACTTTGCACTCAGGCATCAACGAAAGCGCTGGACGCGTTACTTTCCTTTCTATGTAGCATTGTCCATCACAGGAATGCGTTAAATGCCCCCCAACCCATGTCATCGTTTCTTCTCTCATTTATTTGATTATATATATTTTTTGTGTGTGCTTCCATTTATTATATGTGCGCATGCAGTAGTTTGGCATCAAACTTGATGCTTCAGTTACCAGTTGAATTTTGTTTACTGTCCTCGGGTATCTTACAGTGTGCGTGACATGTGCTCATGATATTCGCTTGGCTTATGAAGTGCTTTATTGCTTTAAAAAATTTGCCCTACGCATAAAAATTTGCCCTACGCTGAAGCTATGCGCTCATATCTTGAGTTATCCACAGCGATATTGTTGCTCAATACTCGTACCAAATCATACTGACAATGTTGTTTTGGTATTGCTTTCGCACTTTCTAATCACTATTCTGATCAATTGTGTGATTTCAACGGCCCTTAAAAAAAAGGGGCATCTGCTTGTCTACTCTTTATTCCCTGACGAAGGCCGTGCCACGGCTGAAACGTTGGCATAAAAGTATTGCTCTTTCGTACGTGTACTCGTTTGTGTTCTTTATACGTACCAGACCCCTTGAACTTCCTGCTGAATATATATATATATATATATATATATATATATATATATATATATATATATTGAAATGTCACCACGGTTCCGCTGACGCTTTTTTCAAGCAACAACAAGATGGCGCTGATGATGAAGAGGGCCCAAGCGAATACTGATGATGGTGATTGACAGATGAGGAAGATGATGTCCAATGAATTCTTACACTGATTCCCCCGTCAACGGAAGCGGCCAGCCAGGTCGCGAATTACGCTGTGGAACGCATACGATAGGGCTTGAGACGTAAAACGTGCACAATCTCTATCCCGCGGCAGCGTTGGCCAGTGGGGGCATGAACAGGTGTGATACGGTAGTTCACCGGTGAGGTCTGTTCGACAACTTTGTACGGTCCAAGATAGCGCGACTCAAGCTTCTCGCATAAGCCAGGCGTTAGTGCACGAGTCCACAGAAGTACATCGTCTCCAGGGTGGTAGAGAACGACGCGGTGATTGGTATCGTAACGATGTTTGCGATTTTCGGCAAGCTCAGGTGTTTACACGGGCAAGACGACGGCATTGAGCAACATGGGACAGAAACTGGTCGCAAAGTAATGGTGAAGAGTTGACGGGGCCAGAAAAGAATGTAACGTCGAGTGGTGATGTTGGTTGGCGTCCGTATACTAGGTAAAACGGAGAGTAGCCTGGGGTTCGTTGAACTGACGTATTTTATGAATACGTAAGAAACAGAAGAATGGCATCCCGATTGCGATGGTCCGGTCGGATATACATGAACAGCATGTCACACAGCGTGCGATGAATTCTTTCCGTTAAGCCATTGGTTTGTAGGTGATAGCTAGATGTTGTTTTATGAACTGTTTTTGATGCTTGAAGAACTTCGCTGAGCATGCTTGAAAGAAATGCCTTGCCCCGGTTGCTCAAAAGAACATGAGGGGCTCCGTGACGTAGGTAAATAGCATTCATGAAGAAAGTTGCTACCTCAGAAGCAGTACCAGAAGTGATCGACGCCGTCTCAGCGTACCGGGTCAAGTGATAAACCGCGGTGACGATCCATCTCTTGCCGTCTGAGGTAGCCCAAAGAGGTCCATTCCGACGACAGAGAACGGCTCTGCTGGACAAGGAAGTGGTTGTAGGATCCCGAATGGAGCAGTAGTGGGCCGCTTGCGGTGTTGGCAAAGTGTAAACGAGGCAACATACTTAGCTACCGTCATGAAAGACCTGGCCAGAAGAATTGACTGCGGATGCGCTCGTAGGTTTCGTAGTAACCCAAGTGGCCTGACGTCGGGTCGTCGTGTGAAGCGCGCAGAACGTCAGTGCGTAGTGCGTGTGGTAAGACGGGAACCCATCTATGACCTTCTGGGAAAATGTATCGATAGAGCACATGATCCTTCAACTTGAATAGCCGGAGTTGTTTCCGGAGCCTGGCATTTGGGGAAGATGAAGCACCGGTAAGCCGACCGATGAGGTCAGTGAAATAAGAATCGGCTCGTTAGTGAGTGGTATGTACTGACGGACGGGTGGATGAAGGTAGAAAAGAAATCAATGATATTGACGAGGCATCCTCCGCATAGCCAATTTGACAAGGGGATGTGACGTGTGCCGAAGACTTCGGCAAAGCACATCGTGACAAATTGTCGGCATCTTGGTGTTGTCTTCCGGTCTTGTAGACGACGTCAAAGTCATATGATTGTAACCGGAGAATTTAGCGGCCAAGTCGCCCCGACAAGTTTTTGATTGTGGAAAACCAGCAAAGAGCATGGTGGTCTGCCACAACAGTAAAATGTGGACCATGTAGATACGGACAAAATTCTTGGATAGACCAGAAAACAGCCAAGCACTCTTGTTCCGTTATCGAGTACCTCTTCTTTGCAGAGGTCAAAGTGTGGCTTGCATACGCGACAACTTTCTCGCGAAAGGCTTTCTCGTGCTGGAGGAGTACGGTGCCGATTCCTTGTCCACTAGCGTCAGTGTGTATTAACGTAGGTTCCTTGTCATCGAAATAACAAAGCACCGGTGGGGATGTAGTACGTGCTTGAGTTCTTGAAATGAGGCTTTGCATTGATCACTCCAATCGGAAGAACCGGCACTAGCAAGGAGCTTGTGGAGAGCAGCGGCAATGGTGGCAAAGTTGCGAATGAAACGGCGAAAGTACGATGGGAGTCAAAGGAAACTGCGTAGTTCTTCGGAACGAAAAGAGCGCGGAAAATTGAGGGCTGCGGAAATTTGTCCGGATCGGGATGGATGCCATCTTTACTAACGAGATGTCTCAGAACTTGTATAGCTGTGTTGCCGGAATGGCACTTCTTTGTGTTTAGTTGAAGTCCAGCATTGGAGAAACATGTGAGCACTTGATATAGACGTTGCAGATGATCAGCAAAAGCGGAAGAAAACACGACGATATCATCAAGAAAGCTTAGCCAAGTTTTCCACTTGAGGGCACGAATAACAGCATTGATCATCTTTTCAAATGCGGCGGGAGCACTACATAGGCCGAATGGCATTACGTTTAACTCGTAAAGACCGTCCTGTGTAGAAAAAGCGGTCTTTCCTTTGTCTGCTTCGTCCATTGGAATTTGCCAGTATCCGTACTGAAGGTAAAGGGTGGAGAGGTATTGAGCGCCTTGCAATGAGTCAAGTGCATCATCTATACGGGGCATAGAATATACATCCTTTAGGGTAATCTTGTTGAGCGCTCGGTAATCAACACAAAATCGTACCGATCCATCCTTCTTTTGTACCATCACAACGGGTGATGACCAAGAACTGGTAGAGGGTCGTATGATGCTTCTTTTTAGCATATCGGTCACGTTCTCCTTGATGATCTTGCGCACTGCCAAGGTGACTTGGTAGGGGCGACGGCGTACAACAGTCTGACCTTCAGTGTCGATGCGATGATGCGCCACTGTGGCCTGTCCTAGTGCCGAAGCATAGGCATCGAAGGAGGCCTGGTGTTTCGTTAGAAAATTTAGCAACGCCTCACGTTGAGAAGCAGAAAGGTGATAATTATTCCAGGGAGCAAAGGAGGCGGAAGTAACAGACTGGCCCTGTTGTGGCTGAGCTGGCAAGGCGTCAAGATAGACCAAAGATATCGGTTGGGTATAGACATAACACGACACTGCAGAACCTTGGGGTAGGAGGTCAGGCTACGGGGTAGAATTCAGGCCAAGAATTATCGCAGCACTGTCTTTGAACCGCACCAGGCTTGTGGGCAGTACAACGCCATAAGATAGACAGTTATCGGCCATTGGCATGTACATTGAGCACTATCTGACAAGAAAAGGTTGCTAGGTTATACTTGCTGGGCGTAACCTCCTTGGTTTTAGAAAGGTTTAGCGAGCTGCGGGCCGCAGTGCCATGAATACACTGAACTAGTATATACCATGAACTCGAGATGGTTAAAGGTGGAAGTAGACACGGAGCGCAAGCCGTAAGAAAGTGTGTGTGTGCTACTTCTCGTTTAGTCCTTGGAATGCCCGCTGGATGGTGGTGCTTCTATATGCGGAATATATGATGAAAAGATGCGAGATCGTGGTACTTGGAGTGTTGACTAGATGGACGAACGGACATACAGGCATGAACGGACGCACGGATGGCAGCACGCATGGATGGACGCATGGACTAACGCAAAGGCGCATGCATGGACGAACGCAGGGATGGACGCACGGATGGACGTGCGGAGGCACGAACAGACGTACACACAGACGGGCGGATGGGACACACAGACGGACACATATATGATAAAAAGATGTGAGATGGTGGTACTTGGAGTGTTGACTAGATTGACGAACGGACACACAGACAGATGCATGCACGTACGCACGGATGGCTGCACGGACGGATGGACGCATGTACGGACTTAGGGGCAGATGCATGGACGAACGCAGGGACGGACGCACGGATGGACGTGCGGACGCACGAACATCCGCACGTACGGACGATCAAACAGATGGACACATGGACGGACGGAAGCAAGGACGAATGGACGAACGGACGCTTCGCTCCACTCTCCATCATTCACCCCATCGATAAGCTGCCATTTTTTATGTTCCCCTAACGGCCAACGTCACCGAATTTAGGTTAGGCTAGTGCCAGCATTGTAGCTCCCTTTGGTCAGTGGACGGTGCCTATACTTTCTATTGACCATGAACCCGCGTAATGCCATGAGAAAGCAGTGTGAACCTCGCAGAGCACCTGCTTTGTCCGCACCGCGGCTTCGCGTAATTAAAAGGTTATGCTACTAGCATTTCATACGCTATGGACTCGGTGTATTGCGACGTGTGCTTGCATGTTTTTCACTTCCCTCACTCTTTAGGGGCGAAGCTCCTTATAGCGGCACCCGTTCGTCCCTAGTATCCGTTATAGTATGTAACAGGTATAACAATTTGACCTCCAAGATGGTGCCGTTGGGAGATTTCTTCTGTGTGTGGTCGACCAATAAAAACTACTGCTCAATGTACATGCCAATGGCTGCTAATGGGTAATGAGAGACAGGAGCATTCGGCTTTTAGTTTCCGCGATCGTTGCGATCCCCATTATCAGCCATTCGCATGTACATTGAGCATTATCCGACAAGAAAGGGTTGCTACGTTATACTCGCTGGGTGTACCCTCCTTAGTTTTAGAAAGGTTTAGCGAGCGTTGAGCCACAGTGCCATAAGAGAGGAAGAGAGTGAGAAAGGAAAGGCCGGGAGGTTAACCAGATATTGGCATCTGGTTTGCTACCCAGCGCTGGGGGTGGGGAAGTAGGGGCAAGAAAGAGGGGTTAGATAGAGGAAAAAAAACAAAAAGAACGCACGCGCACCTATAAAAAAACGAAAACACACACAGGAAGGGTGTCCCAGCTACAACCGTTCAGCAAGGCCAGTCAATCGCAAAAAGTGCAGCAGCGCTTTCAGGGCCCTCTTCTGTGAAGTCGCATTCTGACGATACAGCAGAATTTCCTGCTCCCACAGAGGCTGATCATCTAATTTGTTGAGTTCCCTGCGAAGGCATAGTCGCCACCTACTATACGCTAGGCACTCACAAAGAACATGTTGAATGGTTTCCTCCTTCCACAGTGGCCACAGGCTGCGGTGTCGGCCATCCCAATGCGGAAAGCGTAGGCGTTGGTAAATGCAACGCCCAACCACAGCCTACATAACAGGGTCTGGTCTGCTCGGCGAAGCCTCGACGGGACTTGAAGACTTAGCGTAGGGTCAAGCGAGTACAGTCGGGCATGCTTGAAGAGCGACTGATTCCATTGCGATGTGGTTTGCCGGCGAGCAAGTCTGCGGAGCTCTCGTGCAGCATCCGTCCTAGAAAGTGGTAGTCGCCGTTTATGATCTTCTGTGTGGGCTGAGCGGCAGCTTGATCGGCCCGTTCATTGCCGATGATTCCGCAGTGACTGGGCAACCACTTAAATGAAAATTGGTGCCCTTTCTCAGTCAAATGGTGTATAACCTCTGCTATCTCTAGTACCTGCTGCTCGTGTGGTCCACGGCGTAAGGCTGATAGTAGAGACTGCAGTGCCGCCTTCGAGTCGTAGAAAATAGTCCACTTGCGTGTAGGTTGATCAACTACAAATTGCGACGCGGCACGAAGTGCTGCCAATTCTGCTGCCGTTGATGTTGTTGCGTGAGATGTCTTGAATTTAATTGTCGTGGCGAACCTTGATATCACTACTGCTCCTGTAGAGCTGTCCGGCTGAACCGATCCGTCGGTGTAGATATGTGTGGAATCTTGATATTTCTCATACAAGAGAAGTAGTGTGAGCTGTTTAAGAGCCGGTGACGACAAATTGGCCTTTTCTCGACGCCAGGTATGTTAATATTAATCATTGGTTGAGCGAGGCACCATGGCGGAGTCACAGGTCTAGCGGCAGGAGAGATCAAAGTTGGGATCGGCTCACCATGTGCGGTAACTGTTTTGCAGTAAGATGTGCACGGTCGGACCACTGGTAGAGAGGCTAGGTGATGTCGAGGGGTTCGAGCAAGGTGTCGTATATGTGTCCTCAGCAACACAGTGCCATAAATACATTGAACAGTATATACCATGAACTCGAGTTAAAGGTGGGAAGTAGACCCGAAGGGCAAGCCGCAAGAAAGTGTGCGTGGGCCACCTTTCGTTTAGTCCTTGGAAAGGCCGCTGAATGGCGGTGCTTCTGTATGGGTAATATATGATGAAAATATGCGAGATGGTCGTACTTGGAGTGTTGAATAGATGAACAAACAGACACCCAGACAGATGCGTGGATGGACGCATGAACGGAAGCAGGGGCGGATGCATAGACGGACGCAGGGACGGACGCACAAACGGACGCACGCACGGATGGGCGGATGGACGCACGGGACCGTCACACAGACGGACGCATGGATGGACGGAAGCAAGAACGAATGGACGGACGAATACTTCGCCCCACTCTCTATCATTCACTCCGTGGATATGCTGCCAATTTTTTACTTCTTTCACGGACCTCACGCATTATTCAATGCAGGCTAGTCAACGAGATATTCATTTTCCGGTGAAACTGCCTGCCTTTTCGTATCACGTCTCTCTCTTTTTTAGATGACACGCAGTATGGTGACAGCGAAGTTTTGGTAGCTTGCACAAGAACATTTTGTGTATTAAGGAGAGAGATTATGTTCTAAAAGATACAAAGTTCACCTGAAATATTTTTACAGTACTGATTTATTTTAGTTTTACAAACGCAATCTTTATATATACACACAAAGCTTCTGAAGTAACCAGAAATTATACGTATGCTATTCTTAATAACATATTTGTGCAGTTTCTCTTACGTTTGGCTGGATCGACCACTCAAAATATCTCACCTGCAACTACTGGTATATGCGAAAGCGTAAGTTTCATATAGTGTAATACATACATAGCTCTGCAAATTGATCGTTAATGTATCTTGTGGCACTAGTACTTGACGGTAAGAATTCGTTTCTTGACACCGTTTTGTCGGGTTGTCTAAACAATTATAAAAAACAAAACAAAGAGATATACAATATATGTATGGTTTAGTTTGTAAAAACTTTCTTTTATAACATAGCTGAGACTTTTTTATTTTTGAGAATTTTAGGTTTAGAAGCATTGTAATTCCAAAACTTCCGGTCACCTCACTACCAGCAACGTCGAAAATAAAGCACGTTTTCAAGGGTTTTTTTCTTCAAGAGAAAGGAGAGTTTCTCATTATATTTTCACATAAAAGAAAGCGCGTTAAGTTCAAGAGCATCTCCTATATTTTTGTAGCTCAAAAGAACATCTATTTGATTATATTGCGCCAAATAGGGGGAAAAAGTGTACAAAATGAGTGGGCTATCTTTTAAAGCTCCTATTTCCCACTGATGCTATTAAAGCACATCGGTCGATGAAACCGGATCTCATCAAGGGCATGTGTTTGAAGACTGTGAAATGATCTATGCAATATATGCGCATACGTGTAGTACGGAAAAAATGGCAGCATATCCAGGGGGTGAATGATGGAGAGTGGGGCGAAGCATCCGTCCGTCCGTTCGTTCTTGCATCCGTCCGTACATGCGTTGGTCTGTGTGACCTCCATGCGTCCGCACGTCCATCTGTGCGTCCGTCCCTGCGTTCGTCCATGCATCTGCCCCTGCGTCCGTCCATGCGTCCATCCGTTGGTGCTGCCATCCGTGAGTCCGTCCATGCATCTGTCTGTGTGTTCGTTCGTCTATCTATTCAACACTTCAAGTACCACCATCTCGCACCTTTTCATCATATATTGCGCATATGCACCGCCATCCAGCGGACATTCCAAGGATTAAACGAGCGGTGGCACACGCACACTTTCCTACGGCTTGCGCTTTGTGTCTACTTCCCACCTTTAACCACCTCGAGTTCATGGTATATACTAGTTCACTGTATTCATGGCACTGCGGCTCAACGCTCGCTAAACTTTTTTAAAACCAAGGAGGTTATGCCCAGCGAGTATAACGTAGCAACCCTTTTTTGACAGGTAGTGCTCAATGTACATGCCAATGGCTGCTAAGGGGGAATGAGAGACAGGAGAATTCGGCTTTTAGTTAACGCGCACGCTGCGAATTTTTCATTGTTCAATAACGCACAGAAGAAATCTCTCCCCGGCACCACCTTGGAGGTCAAAATGTTAGACGTATTACGCACTACAAGTACTACTACGACTACGAAGAACGAATGAATGCCGCTATAAGGAGGGGGTACCACAGCGCAATCAACGAAAAAACAGCATAAAAATCAGCGGAAACCGACACACACACACACACACACACACACACAAACACACACACACACACACACACACACACATGCACGCAGGCACTTCGGCAATATTTTGTAAGAGGTGGTTATCAAATGTCAATATTTATTATCTAACGTAGCCCTACTGCTGGTAACGAGTTGTATTATATCATTATTTATAGGTGCATAATATTAGCGAATCAAAATAAGGAATAAGTGTGATGTTGAGATTGCGCATCATACAGGAGCCTGCTTTTTTTACGGATAAAGGTGAGAAATAAATCGTTTTTTGAAATGCAACATCACCTGCTATTAGTCAACAATGTCTTCAAATATATGCATTTCAGTTGCAGTGTAGTTTGGAATGGCTAGACTTCGTCGATCACCGGAAATCTACAGAGTAAACATGTGCGAATGAGTTGGCGTAGTCCTCCGAAAAAGAAGTTGGATGGAAACCGACTACCACCAATCCCCTCTGCGCATGCCAAGGCTAATATTTATCTTAGATGCAAACTTTTGGGTGAATATTTCCGCGACCTTATGAAAAAATTGGCAGATCCCACGTACAGTTGGAATCGATGATATGCGAAGCACGTGAGGAAGCTTACTATCCTACTTTGAAATGACCGCAACGATATGAGGTGGAGGTAATTTATGCCATACAAGACTTCCGTGTCATGAATATAAAGTTTGGATGTGTCGTTCACCTTCGTCATCTGTTCACGTTACATGATGCCAAATTTAATATATCTAAAGCTAGCGAAACGGCCACGAGCACGCTATGAACCTGGTATGTTGTCATGTTTTTGCATGACATGCGTGTCAGGATTATCATGTTTGCACCAGCCATTTACTTTCGTCATCCATTGTCGTCACGTAACCCCAAATTTGGTATATGTGGAGCTAGCGAAACGGCCACTAGTGCATCATGAAGGGCCCAATATACTCCAACGTGACGTTGACGCCTGCGCACGTTGAGAATAGCGACGCTATACGCTGGCAAAACGCGAGAACTCTTTCGTCTCACGCCAGGTGCGACCAGCGTTCGTCAACACGGCCCGACGGCGACCGGTGCGAAATGCGGCATGCTGCATTTGGCGTCGATGCGTTACCCAGACAGCACTCCGTCTGCCTCTTTTCATCAAGGAGCTCATTTCCTCGCTGAGCCTGACGCTTCTTACCGATCCGGCACAACCCACACGTTCCGGCAACTCGGTCACGCGAGACACATGCCCCGACCTCTCCCTCACTCATCACATTCGCGATGCTACATGGGAGAATTTAGGCGAAACCCTAGGCAGCGATCACTTTTTACTCCGCATTTCGTTCACACCGCGGCAGAAAATGCGCCAACACTGGGGCCAAGCCCGTCTCACCGATTGGACTCAGTTCAGAATGCAACCATTCCCCGCCGGCCTCTCCTCGACCGAATATGCAGCGTGGGCATCATACGCTCTCCTTATGAAACAAGCGAACACTCGCACACTTGCAACCTCTAATTTGACTCCTGCAATCGATCCACACCTCCTACATCATTGGCACGCTCGCCGCGGGCTCATAAGGCGCTGGAAACGCAACAAACTTAATCGGAAACTTCGCGCTCGCATTGAGGCGCTCACTGCAGAGGCGGCCGCATACTCCGCACAACTTTCCGATGCTAACTGGGCAGACACCTGTTCGAAGGCTGCAAACCAGATGAGCTCTAAGAGTGCGTGGCGACTCTTTAGAAGCCTTCTCGATCCCTCCACCACCAGGGGAGAAACGCAACGCCAGCTCCACCGTGTTCTGCATGCCTTTCAGGGCACTACGGATGAACTCGCGCGAGAACTTTGTGACCGCTACATCTGCCACACAAATGATCCCGCAGGCCCAGCATATACGTATTCCGGCGCCCCTAACACCGACTTTGACGCCCCATACACGCTTTCTGATTTACGATTTGCACTCACGAAAATGCGACGGGGCACGGCCCCTGGACGCGACGGAATCACAGTATCGCTCCTGGCAAATCTTCCCGACCAAGCACACCTCTCACTACTCCACCTTAGAAATTCGATATGGGACGGCTCTCCGCTTCCAACTGCCTTCAACGACGCCTTCAAAGTCAGGTGATTTAGGAGCGCCGACTGAAATAATGACGCTTGAGCGAGGCGGAATGGTGACTTGTTCTTCCAGCACATTCAAGGCATGGTGTCCTGACGGCGTGCGCGGTGGTAGTGCTTCTTCTGTGGATAACGTTATCGACTTTGTTTTTAGGTTGATGACAGCACCATGGAGGCATAAGAAGTCCATGCCAAGGATGACATCTCTCGAGCAATGCTGTAGGACTACGAAGTCTGTAGGATAAATACGGCCGTTAATGGTGACTCTCGCTGTGCAGATTCCTGCAGGTGTTACGAGATGACCTACAGCTGTGCGGATTTCAGGGCCTTTCCAAGCTGTCCTAACTTTC
Source organism: Rhipicephalus annulatus (assembly GCA_013436015.1). Classification (NCBI taxonomy): domain Eukaryota; kingdom Metazoa; phylum Arthropoda; class Arachnida; order Ixodida; family Ixodidae; genus Rhipicephalus; species Rhipicephalus annulatus. The sequence continues at coordinate 1,831,338 of WOVY01009408.1, read as the reverse complement.
TTTAACTTCGCGGCGAACGACCCACTGACGACAGAATAGTCGGCTCCAGTATCGACGAGAGCGGTCACACTGTGGCCGTCGATAAGAACGTCGAGGTCACTAGTTCGCCGTCTCGCATTACAGTTAGGGCGTGGCGTCGGGTCACGGCTGCGTCGGCTTGTTCCGCTGCTTCCATGTTGCGTCGTCAGGCCACCTTCGGTAAGTGAGCTTTGGCCATCAGGGCTTTGCCTGGTTGGCGTTGTGTTCGGAAAGCTCCGTCGCGGCGTCGTCGTCGTCGGAGGATCTTCGGTAGTTCGTCGCACAGCAACCGCACCTCCACCGGTTGCCGCCCTTAGTTTCCCGGATACGGGCTAGGAGACCGGCCCCGCGTTGGGCCAGAGTACAGCCGGTGGTGCGGTGACGTGCGGCGGCTGGGCGACGGCGAACGCGAAGGGCTTCGTGGTGTCCACCGAGTTGCTGTCAGGTAGTCGGCGATGTCACGTGGTCGTTCTCCTGGCTGTGGACGCGGTGCATTGACGGCGAAGCCACGCAGTCCCATCTGTCGGTACTGGCAACGGCGGTATGTGTGTCCGGCCTCGCCACAGTGGTAGCACAGCGGGCGATGGTCAGGGGTGCGCCAGACGTCAGTCTTCCTTGGTGCACTGCGCTGAGCCGCTGGCGAACGGTATGACGTTGGTGGGGGTGGTGGCGGCGGTCGCGTCTGTCGACGGAAGTGCGACGGGGCGGCGTTTTGGCGTGGACGGGGAGGAGCGTTGTGGCGCAGTGCAGCGGCGTAGCTCATAGCTTCCGGCTCGGGCAGCGGTGCGTGGGGAAGTTGAAGCGATTGCCGAACTTCTTCTCGCACAATGTCGGCGATTGAATCCACTTGAGGCTGCGCTGAAGGCAACAGCTTGCGCAGCTCTTCCCGCACGATCGCTCGGATCGTTTCACGCAGGTTTCCGGAGTTACTGGCTTGAGCAGCAGCGCAGTCTGCAGTCAGGCGACGATTATACTGTCTAGTGCGCATGTCCAGTGTCTTTTCAATAGTGGTCGCTTCGGCTACAAATTCTTGGACGGTTTTCGGTGGGTTTCTCATCAGTCCCGCAAAGAGCTCCTGTTTGACCCCTCGCATAAGGAAACGAACTTTTTTCTCCTCAGGCATGTCTGGGTCAGCGTGACGGAATAGTCGGGTCATTTCTTCTGTGAAAATGGCGACATTTTCATTTGGTAGCTGAACCCGAGTCTCTAATAAAGCAGCGGCCCTCTCTTTGCGAGCGACGCTCGCGAACGTTTGCAGGAATGCGCCGCAGAAAACATCCCACGTTCGGAGCGTGGACTCCCGATTTTCAAGCCAAGTCCTTGCGGTGTCTTCCAAATACAAGAACACACGACGCAGCTTTTCGTCATGGTCCCAGTGGTTGAGGGCGGCCACACGGTCGTATGTTTCTAGCCAGGACTCCGGGTCCTCGAACGATGACCCATGGAAAATTGGTGGTTCCCTGTTTTGATGCATGACCATCGTGGGCTGGGACGCTGCGGTTGTCATTGTCGTTGCAGTCGCGGTCATGGCCTTCGTCTTCCGCGCCTTGTCTGGTAGAAGCCCGTACTCCGGTGGTAGCCCTTGCTGTCGGCGGCTTGTTCGCTGCTCCTGGTTGGCGTCGGTGTCTTCTCCGCGACGTGGGCTGGGTTCACGGCTTGACGGGGGCGTCCGGTACATGAACGAAGCAGCACCTCCACCAGATGTCACGGAGTCGTGACGTGGCCGAAGACAGAACACTTTGTGTTGGGATTGAGCTGTTTATTTGGGCGAACCTGTGCCCGGTAAACGGAAAGTCCAATTACAGCAGCAGTCTCGCACAGATAGCAGTCTCGGACTGATAACGGCGAACGGAGCGTCGGCCTTCGATCAACTACTGACAAGCGGCGAAGCGCGTCAGCGTTTATACTCTTGCTAGCGTTATCTCTGGCGGTGGCGAAGGTTCCAGAACAATCTGTACCGTTCGCACAGTGGGCGTGATCTTATCGAAATGATCTACTACAGTCCGGAACCTTCTAGAAAACTGCAGGCGCGGTTTGCGCTGAGAATCGTGCGGTGTTTTGGGACGATAACAAAAACTTGGGAAATGGAACGTGGCAATATCAATAACGAGAAGTGGGCAAGTATCGTAAGTGAAACTAATGAGATAAACAAGCTTTAGTTTATACAGGTCTATGCGACTTCATCGAAGCATGACAACAGTCGGTTGAATATTTCTGCAAATACGTGAACTTGCTCATGGCTAAAATAAAAAAAATAGCAGCATATCCACGGAGTGAATGATGGAGAGGGGGCGAAGCATTCGTCCGTCCATGTGTCCTTCTGTGTGACCGTCCATGCGTCTGTTTGTGCGCCCGTCCTGCGTTCTTTCGTGCATCCGCCCCTGCGTCCGTTCATGCGTCCATCCATGCATCTGTTTGTGTGTCCGTTCGTTCATCTATTCAACACTCCAAGTCCCACCATCTCGCATCTTTTTATCATATATTCCCCATATAGAAGCACCGCCATCCAGCGGACATTCCAAGGACTAAACGAGAGGTGGCACACGCACACTTTCTTACGGCCTGCGCTTTGGGTCCACTTCCCACCTTTAATTACCTCGAGTTCATGGTATATTCTAGTTCACTGTATTCATGGCACTGCGACCAAACGCTCGCTAAACCTTTCGAAAACCAAGGAGGTTACGCCCAGCGAGTATAACGTAGCAACCTTTCCCTGTCAGATAGGGCTCAATTTACATGCCAATGGCTGCTAATGAGAAATGAGAGACAGGAGAATTCGGCTTTTACTTTCTTACGGCGTGCGCTTCGTATGTACTTCTCATTTTTAACCACCTTGTGTTCATTCATGGTATATACAAGTTCATTGTATTCATGGCACTGCGGCTCAACGCTCGCTAAACCTTTCTAAAGCAAAGGAGGTTACACCCAGCGAGTATAATGTAGCATCCCTTTCTTGTCCGGTAGTGCTCAATGTACATGCCAATGGCTGCTAATGAGGATCGCAGCGTGCGCGTTGACTAAAAGCCGAATGCTCATGTCTCTCATTCCCCATTAGCAGCTATTGGCATGTACATTGAGCACTATTTTTTATTGTTAAACAACGCACAGAAGAAATCTCTCACTGGCACCACCTTGGAGGTCAAGTTTTATACCTATTTCGGGTATGTGCTACTGGTGGTTACATACGAGGGACGCCCAAGCCACGCCATAAGGAGCTTCGCTCCTAAAACACAGTATATATCACCCCTGACCAACTTCAATGTCAATGTTCTGTTCTGTTTTAGCTTTTAGAAAAGACAAGTACGCTTGGGGAAACGATGGCTTAACACAACCCCTGTTTATGAATTTGTCATTTTTCCTACCGTTTTTTGCAACGTAGCTAGAAAGCATATTAGATTACTATCAATAAAATTACTTGATATATGAGGATGTCTCAGTTAGGTAAGGAATGAGTAATAACATGGTCAATCGGCCGCAGAGTAGCTTACAGCAGTTGTTGTGTAAAGGAAAACTACAAAATGAAATTAACAAATCAGAGAGAAGATTTTGAAGTAAGAAGTATGCCACGTAGATTTAAAAGGGTTCCACATTGATTCACACTATCTTCTGAAATAAATAGGCAAATATCAGTTGAAAACAATAAGGGTGTGGGCCTTTTACCAGCGGCAATTTCTTTGCATGTTAGTGTAGTGGAATACAGGTGCTGCTGTTAAAAAAGAAACAGAAAGTGAGCATCGATGCACTTTGCAAAATTAACTTACGTGCACGAGAACCAAGTTGTGTTTTATGGTCGGAAAAAGTGCTATTATTTCCAGCGTTGAAGAGAAAGGGGAAAGAGGCAGCAAATCGAAGCTCCCGAAAGGCACAAGCGCATTTGGGAGCGTGTAGTTGCGTACAAGAGGTACGAGGGGATCAGAACGTGGCCTCCGTAAGTCAGAATGATCAAATTTTATACAACTCTGGAGCTGAGATTAACTACGGCCTCTGATCGAAACAACCTTGTAGTAAATAAAGAAATTATTTAATTAATTATTAAAACAACAAAGCTCTGTCAAGTAATTTTGGATTTCAATACAAAGAGCAGAAGAATAAAGAAAAAGCTGAAAGCCACAAGAAATCATAGAATGCTTGGCCGCTTTCCACCATTATGTTTTTTGCGGGTGCAGTTTCTGCTTGCACCGGAAGAATGTCGCAAGATGATATGATCGGAAAATGGAGCTAGGCTGTGCTGTTCAGAGAAACTATGCGGGTGATTATTAGGCTATTTAAATTGAAAGATTTGCCCCCCTCCTGTTGTCTAAGTCAAGATTTTAAGGTTATCTTTCACAAAAATGTTGTTTTTTGTCTTCTTTTCGTACCAGAAACAGGATCAATCGTCACAACATGAAGTGATCGAAGGACGACTTGAAAAAAAGCACAAAAGTACGGCATTTGCGTGTTCGCTTTGATTCGCTCTATTTAGGCTATGACTAGGCTCAATCTACTAGGCAAATCTGAAAACATCAACATTTTAGTCGTTATTTTAGAGTTGATGTATTTCAATACGCCAACATATCCTACTAATAAAAGGAATCTAACAATAAATATTCACTTTTAAACCGGAAGCTGGTCTGAGATCACAGCAAGCGTCGCGTGCGTTGTAGTTGTCCGCGGCCGCCACCGCCACTGCCGGTGTCCATAACCACTGTGGCTCGAAATAAGAAAGAAACTAAGCAAATGAAAATCACCTATGACACAATTGGAGTCGAACCCAGCTACGCTGCGTGCCATCCCAGTATATTGCCACTGAGGCACACGTTTGCTTGAAACTTCACTGCAACTGACGGTATAGGCAGAACTGATGTCCGGAAAGGAATCTCGCTAATCTTACTAATCAACTGTTTTAGAAAAGCAAACGAACAACTACGTGTCACAGAGCATGAATTGGGTAACGTGTGGATCGTCCAATGCACCAACCCATTAGAAGAGCCTTAGCCGTAACTCTTCATTGTCGTCAGCCACAGCATCAGAAAAAAAGCTCTAGAAAGCCACTCTTTCAGCTATTCCTGTGACATGGCTGCGCGTTCCACGCAGGCCTGGCAGTTTTTATTTTTTGTCGATTTAACGCACTAGTTAGAACCTCCATTATCCGCCAAATGTTTTAAAGATAGTTCGCAATACTTCGGAGACGGTACAACAGATAGATAGATAGATAGATAGATAGATAGATAGATAGATAGATAGATAGATAGATAGATAGATAGATAGATAGATAGACACGCGTATTGTCACCGAAGATCACTAAAAAATGCTTCGCCTTCAAAAGAAAGAGCGAGCACTGGCCGCACAGGAGCGACAGGAATAGGAGAGAAGAGATGGGAAAGATGGGGTTTGCGGGACTCGGTCGAAGGAGTACGAGGACGGGGCACCACTCGAGGAAAGCCACAGGGTTTCAGGAGTTGGTAGACGGAGGGCCGGTTGGCGAGAGCTACGCTGGCGTCGTGGATTTTGGGAGACACAATCATTGAGCACAGAATCAAGCAAGCTATTTTTATACAAGAAGAGGAGTTGTGTCAATTCCCTCTCCGATTAATGTGCAGGTTCTTCAAGGCGTGACCACATGTACGCGTTGCAACTTGCGGTGAGGGGCTTGTTGACTCTGCGCCACGCCCAGGCAAGAAGGCACCTGGCTGCGCAAAGCTGCACACCCTCTCTCTTGAGGGAGATAGGGTGCAATGTCACGTGAAAAAGCCATGCAGTAGCTTACTGTGACACGCACGTGTGATCAAACCTTTAGCATACAGAATGCATCGTCAGTTTTGTAGCCAGGGTGTGAAACGAGAAGGACGGGCGCTAGCTTTCTTTTGTTAACTGAGTGAACCTAATTTAGAGAAGCCGATGGCTGCAAGTTGACGTAAGGTCTCCACAAGCACTCCTAACGTTTACAAAATGCCACTGGTTGTCACTTCTTAAGGAAACTTGAATGGAAAATCAAGCCTCCTAGATGTCTGTGGCACTACCACCTAGTGGTATTAGGTTTATGAAGAACCACTCTAATGACGTGTTTGCGCTAAACAGATTATTTAGCATAACTATTAGTGTTGGTGATGTTGGCTCTTAGAAAAAATTATTGCTGCCAGTAAGTAAAAAATTATCAAAATATATATAAAATGAATATTAGAACTTTTGTATTTTATGCAGAATCAAACCCAGGCCTTCTGCGTGGTAAGCAGGTGTTTTACCAAAAAACCGGGTCATTGCTTGAAACGCCTTTGTGAAAAACACTCTGAATTTTGTATTATTGGAGTATTCTTATCAACGCAGGCAGTATTGCGTGGAAGAAGCGTAAAATTGTGCCAGGAATCAAAGCTTGTTAATTGTACAAAGGGCGGATGGTTTTCGGGCACTCCCATTACAAAGCACTCACCCTTATTTATTCATCAATTTCATTAGCAAAAGCATAATGGTGTGAGCAGCTTCGTAAGTTTCGTTGGAGACCGAGGCAGCACAAATTGAAGGGGTGGGGAAAGGTCTACCACCGAGATTGTCCAAGACCTTGAATGACGTAGAGGTCACGATTATACACTTGCTTGAGCTAATAAACGACACGGTTCCAGTAGATTTCGTTTCCACCTTTTCTTACGCGGCAGATCACCCACTTTCAATTCTTGGTGGTATCTCAAGACAACAAGATAGAGAGCGACCTAGTCAAAACACGCACGCTTGCAGACCACGCTGGCGTCACGCGCAGTGAAAGAAAACGCACACAGGCGCAGTGTAAACGAACTCCCAATGGAGCCCCGTGTGCGACCACATACTGATATTTGAGGAACGAAGGCACTTGGCGCTGCAGCGTTCCCTGGCCCAGGTTTCTTTTTATTCACTATGTGCATTTGTCAACCTTATTTTTTAAAGGAATGCATGCCTTCTTATGCAAATGGAACGTAAACATATATAATAACTTAACGGTGTTCATGCGAACGTCCGCTGCCCAGGTCCGCTTTAAGAATAAGTGAAAATTAACCGCTTTCCTAGACACAATTTCACGTTGTCGTCTACATAGCTACGAAGTTATGAACTTACAAAAACGGAAAAAAATGGTTACCAAGCAGTATGATGGTCAAAAAAGTTTCCGAGGGGTCAACATAAGAACAAAATGAGCGAGCTTCTAATATAGAGCGACGTTACGATAGAGAAATATGAGGGAATCTAAGGGCGTCTGCCTAATATGTCCATTAGGCAACCAGGCGAAAGATGTGCGTAAGCGAGCACTATGAGGCGTGTCAACTCTTTCAACGAGGTAGGCTAAACAGCAAAAACAAAGTGGACACAGCGAAGGCATTACGGAACCTGAACCTCCTTTCAGCATCCCGTTTCTCATGGTTAGTGAAGCATTTACGATCGGATTAAGATGCAGATGAAGGAAATTACGCATATTAGTGCGCCTAGGATTCCCACTTCACTTAAGTGGGGCAGAAATATTCGCAAGCGGTAGATATGTGCGTGTCGCCTCAATCGTGTTGCCTCAGTCATGTTAGTGTCTGCGTGCGTGTGTCAGTGTGTGCACGTGCGTGTATGTATGTGTGTGTTTGTATGCATGTGTCTGCGCGCGTGTATGTGTGCGTGCGTGCGTTTGTGGGAGGGGGGTAGCGTCTTCGGAAGCTTTTCCCCAGTTGGGGAAATGAGGGCAACTGCAGCATGACATCTTCCTTTCTGTCTGCGTTTTTATTTTCATTTTGCTTGATAGGCAGCTGTTGAGTCCGAAACGATGATGTTGCGCATAATCGGCGTGGCGCCTCTTATGTTCTTTCCAGCGTTTGAAAATTTCTGGAAAGGCCCAATAAAAATACCATCAAGCTATCATCAAAATGTGGTTAAGAAATTGAAGTTTCTCCAAGTGGTAATTTTTGTGAAATGTGCTATCCCTCATATCGACCTTAGGCCTTGTTAAGCAGAGTCTTTTAGATTCGCCGACCCAAAATATTAAAATGAAGCGTTCCCACCCAGTGTAAAGCTTCCTATTTGGTCTAAACTGCTTGCCATAGTCGGTGGAACGCATTCATATGCTTTAATACACGTTTGAAAAGCATAACGTAGAGGCTATAACTTCTGTACCATAGAGATGTGAGTACTAAGTTTAGCAATATAAAGAAAACAAATGCCTAATTTATTACCACTTCATTTTGTCCGCGATCACTAGCTGGGAGGAAGCAGTTTTTTCTCGAACACTAGCAGCCTCATAGGTCAGTCAATACAACTTTCGGTTAATTAATGGAGCGATATCTTTAAGTATGTGCCGGTGCATCCCTATATCTTCGTATCTGAAGACGCAGTTGTAGGGCATAAGTTATCACAATCCGCAGTGCTTTGAGAGAATGAAAAGAATAAAAAACCACGGCTTATGGAATGTAATAACAGGTTGCGATGACAATTTTGGCGGAAAGCTAAAGGTGTCACCTTGTGCAGTAGCCGCCGAAGCACAAAGCGATGTAATCACGACAAAAAAGCGTTATTTGCACTGCCAGTCCTCAACGCGCATCGCATTCCAGGCTTCTGTCTGAGACGTTCCGTGGTGGCAAAAACACGCAGAAGGTGACAGGTTTTCAAAAATTGACACATGTAATACTATTACTAAGCAGTAATGTGTTATGCGTGTTTTTGCCGCTGTACAAAGTCTTGAATCAAGGTGCAGTAGCGGCGGGCACCAAGAACTGCTAGTTTAAATTACGCATTATTGTCACGATAACATGCCTCTGTGCTTTCGGGGTGACTCTAAACGCACACTTCGCACTTCGTCTGGCATTTTGATGTGTGCAAACGTGAAGTGAGTGAAATTGTTGACTGAAAAGTGATATAATATGCCCGGTAACGTGTACGCTATTGAATTTCTCTAGTAGCCGTGAGAAGACTGTGCTGTGCTGTTTGCCACGCGCTCCCGTGATGGTTGAGTTGCCTACAAAAAAACCAGCGTGAAATTTATGCGAACAGCTCCTGAGTGCCCAAAGGGGTTTCACCTTTAAAGGCAAAGCTTAAGCCACATGAGAGTCTATTTTCATCTGCCTTTATACATGAGCTGTACTAGCCAAATCAAACCGTGTCTTCCAGTTGTGTTCCAGTCATGTGTATTGCCAGACAAAACAGACTACTTGCACTTTCACTCTGTCTTGAAGATATGTTCTTCTATGACGCTCTTCTCCTTAAGATATCTGCTCCACGTGCTAAGGCATCAACCTAAGGACATTTTCTCACTGTCCAGCAGTATGAACTTGACTTTTCCCTCCACCCCGCCGTGGTGGTCTAGTGGGTAGAGTACTCGGCTGCTGACCCGCACGTTGCGGCATCGAATCCCGGCTTAGGCGGCTGCATTTCTGATGGAGACGGGAGTGTCGTAGGTCCGTGTACTCAAACTTTGGTGCACGTTAAAGAACCGCAGGTGGTAGAAACTTCCGGAGTCCTTCACTACAGCGTCTATCATAATCATATGGTGGTTTTGGGACGTTAAACCCCACATATAGATCATCAACGTTTCTCTCCTATACTTTATGCCACAACACCTGTGAATCCAACAATTGCCTTTCTAAACTTCTTCTGCGCAGCTCCTTGACACATTTTATCACACATAAAACTCAATACATCAAAGCTACCTTAAATATCCACGTCGAGTGGCACTATAAATTATATTTTCAACAAAAACTAGCCCCGTATCTGAGCTCTACTGCAAATATTGGCGAAAAACGATAGTGTCCCATCTGGAAAGAGTGAATAGAATAAAGCATTTCTTTGGCGTTTTGGGCGACAATACCAGTTAATGGTATTCTGGAGGCGCTGCGTGAGACATGACGGGCATCTATCTCTATTCTCAGGAAACAAAACTTGGTAGCCATATTTTGTAGATTTCAAACTAGATGGAAGCACCGTATTGTTTTAGCAAAGCCTAGGAAACTCGCCTTTTTCTTCATAGCGTCGCATTGTAATCGCAGCGTAATAAATGCTACAGCTCATAGCAATGCTCATGCGCGCATTTTCTAGTATAACAAAACGCGCCACAGAATATTGGCTTGTTGATGTTGGGCCTGAGATATGCGCAATATTCGCTTATATATCAGCAATCGCACAGGTTTGAATGCAGAAACCTGGGTAATGGTGGTGGGCGCTTTGGATGTAGTCATACTTGAGCCGTTTTATTTGACAAACAGAACAGCAAACACACACAGAGACAGACATACCAAGATTTTTGCGTTGAAGTACTTCAAGAAAGACTAAAACCAATGCTGCATTGCACTCCAAGACTACCACTGCTATTGTGCCTGTAAAGCGTGCTTCTTTGTTACTCAGCTGTGTGCTTAGAGGAGGCCAACTTAAAAATAATCGCAGCATATCCACGGAGTGAATGACGATGAGTGGGGCGAAGCGTCCGTCCGTCCGCCCGTCCGTCCGCCCGTTTTTCCGTACATGCGTCCGTGCGTCCGTCAGTGCGCCCGTTCATGTGTGCGCCTGTCTGTCTGTGTGTCTGTCTTTTTTGTCTGTCTGGCGACGAGCACGAGCCACCGAGGCCCTCCACTCCGCTTCATTCATGCCGCACAGAAGAGGTGACGAGCACGAGCCACAACGGCGCTCCGAGCCCACCGCTCTGATTCGTCCGTGCCCCACCAACGATCCGCCACGTACGGCGACGATCCAGGAAACTAAGAGAAGCACTCCTTCCTCGGGCATCAGTGCACAACCCACGCAGCAGACTATCCGAGAGTTGCGGTACAGCGCCATCTCAAATATTCTCACTCAACTGCAATGTGTATGTAATTCCATGAGACAGCACTGCCTATTGTACCATACCATTTGTCGGATAATGCCTTCATTTTTTTCTTGTCTTTTCTCTCGGTTACGTCTGACGCCGCACAAGGTTAGACTTAGAAGAACTTCACCCATAAAAATTACTTGTATAGCTGGACTTCCGCCAGTTACGTGTATTGGGGACGACGAAAGGTGCCAAGGCAATATTAAAATAATAAATGGCAGGAGACAAACTTGGCTATCACTAAAAGCGGCTTACTTCAGGTCTTCAAGGAATTTCTTTGCAATTGGCTCACCAGACAAATGGTAACGTTCCAGAATTGTTCACGTTGTAAAGGCTTAGTGAATAAAAAAGCCCTTAGTACAACTCTCTGTGAATATTACTCAGAAGTATTAGTTCTGTGAAATGATCTCTGTAAATATTTTATGCGTCCAATTATATGGTGCGCATAAGCAACCTTACTTTCATATGTGTGACAAACGCAGAACCGACAAGTGGCCAGGGAGCTTTCTGTGTTGTATCCCTGGATAAGTGATATAGTCCTTTCGACGTAGCTTTTTACTTGAAGGCAATGACAAAATGACTCCTCCTACATATCGCCATCACCGTTCTTGTTACCACCAAGTGGCTCCCCGTTATTGGCTACACGCAGCGTCATTTCTTCCGGTCATGGTAGTTGCTCTACTCGCAGACACATTTTCGTAGCAATGAATGAAAGGCTACAGAGCAAAAGTGTGCGCGTGCCGGCACTGAAGAATACAGTCCCACCACTGCGCGCGCATTTTCTGCGTGAAAATAAAGAGAAATGTGCCATATCCACAAAGTGAATGACAATAAAGGAGCTTGCTGTTGAGGTTAAATCTGGTAAATCATAAATCCTTCGTACATCCACACGGCCGTATACAAAGACGTGCCCTATTAGGGGCAGTGAAGGCTTCAGGACAATTTATTCTAATAATAATAATAATAATAATAATAATAATAATAATAATAATAATAATAATAATAATAATAATAATAATAATAATAATAATAATAATAATAATAATGATAATAATAATATTAATAATAATATAATAAATTTATTATTATTATTAGTCAGATAAGGAGGGTGGTTTCGCCGTTCTTCCTAATTGCTTGTACCTGGAAAAGGCGGTCACAGCTATCAAATCTGTTTTCAAATGTTGTACCGATATTCGTCTAGATAGGGTAAAAACGCAGGCCAGGGAAATGTGTCGTAAACTAGAGTTAAAACAGTTAGCACAGCACATTAGCAAAAGTGACAAAAATGGGCTCAGCATGTTTTTTTCTGCCAAAACACATAAGGTTGACATGCCCTTCCGTGTCATTGTGACAGAAAGTGGTACGTGGCAAAAGCAACTCGGCTTGTTTATTCAGACCCATCTAAAGTGTCTAAAGATTGACGACCCATTTGTGATCAAAAACTCGCAGGCTCTAAGAATAAAGCTAAGAAAGGTGACAAGGTAAGAATAAGTGTACCACAGTCCATTTGTATTATGCACGTCCAACTCTGGCCGCTTTTTATTATGACATAACAATGATGAACCAATGACAAATTCACTATAGTGGCGTTTACGACGAGAGCCGATGTAACGCTACACCGAGAGTGGGAGGCCTCCAATCAGTTTTCCTGTGCTTTTCAAATTCGTAGCATTTCTTGACAAACTTCGGTGACCTTGCACGTATCTATCTATCTATCTATCTATCTATCTATCTATCTATCTATCTATCTATCTATCTCTATAGCCGCCTAGGACCTTTAGTTCTCCTGGCCGCTTCGATAATGGTATCAATACCAAGCTTGGTATGGCATAACATGACTGTACGAAGAAGTTTTTCGACTAGACATACCATGAAAATTATGACATAAATATCATGAATGTCATAATTTACATTTTAAAGTCCTGCAGCTCTTGCGGTGGTTTCGTTCACATGACATGTTGCAAAACTGATATGGTATGACATGATTTCATGGCGAACACAGGCGACAGACACTAACATGAAAATCATGATATGCGTGTCATGTAACAGCATGACTACATGCCAAGCTCATGATGCGTTGGCGGCCGTTTCGCTAGCTTCATATATGCCAAATTTTGTATTACGTGACGTCAATGGACGACGAAGGTATGTGACTGGTGAAAACGTGATAATCACGAGATGCGTGTCATGGGAGTACATCACTACATGCCACAGTCAAGTTGCCAATATATTTTGACGTGATGCGCTGCGCGTGCTCACGGGCGTTCATTTCGTCGGATGACGCTGGCAATGCCACGGCTGGCACCGGTCCTGCCATATACTCGCAGGCCCGCGCAGCACTGCGTTGCTTTGACGCATGCCCGTTTCAGCGCGTCCAGCGTCCCTCCGTCACAAAAAGAGGAAGACGCAGTGTTGTCTGGGTAACGCATCAGTGAGAAATGCAGCTTGCAGCATTTAGCGCTGGTTGCCGTCGGGCCACGTTGACGGACGCTGGTCGCACCTTGCGTCAGACTATAGAGAGCTCGCGTTTTGCTAACGTGGCGTCGCTGTGCCCAGCGTGCGCGCACGTCAACTCTCTGTTGGAGTATAGTGGGCCACGGAGGAAAAAAAGGTAAGGAGCGGCCCTGACGTCACTCGTTGTGAAGCCGCGATGAAGCCGGAAGTCGGCCATATTGACTAGGCAAGTTCTCCTCTCTTGTTTAAATATGAATGCGAAGCAGAAGGCGCGACTCCCTCTTCGGCTCGGAAAGCACGTGGGCTGCGCAGCGCGTGTGTCGTGACGATCCGAAACTAATGGAACTGGGCTCATAACTCTGAGCCAGCGGGACACCTTCAGCGAAATCGCTTCGTCCGAGTAATAACAGGGAGTAACAGCTCGCCGACAACGAAGCAACTACGAGAGAACGCGCGCTAGATGCACTGACAACGGCGAGTGCTTTCACGTCAATAATTCAGCAACTGTACAGGCAACACGATCGGTCGTGCGCCTTCTACGGTTGGATTCCGCCACGCGACCGACGCAGCGTCCTGCCACTGTGTCCGTGTTTCGCGTGAAACTCACCGGCGCCAGCATTCTGCGACCGTGGTGACTTTGAGCACGGTGCTAGTGACAGTTGAACGTGGTTGCTGTTACGTTGAGATTACATGCAATGCTGGTGGAGAGTGTACCAAGCGGAACCGAAAAGATGTTTTAATACGCACATGCAAGTTGTTACTGTACACACACAACACGAAACTACGTATGTGCCCATGGTCCTCATGGCGTCTTGCTGGGCTCAACAGCGTCGTCCGTTGTCACAAGCAGGAGCACTGCTCAACCGTCACTGACCTGCAAGGCGTTCGTCGTCATTCAGCTTCGTCATGGTGCCCAACGCAATTTCGCTGAACACTAACTGCTTCATCCGCATCATCCGCCGCACGACACATGGATATGCACTTGTTCTGCGCACTGTTGAAACCCCGTGATGGACAAAGGGATTTGTAAGCGTTGCTAAGAGTAATGTAACAGCCAGGAGAACACTGCGCAACCAATAACGCGGCGCAGAGCACAGATATTGTCCGCCACGGCTCAGCACGAGACCTGGGGAGGCACACATTCCGCCGCAAGCCGGGGCCGCTCACTGCTAGACCAGCTCCACTGCGCAACACCTAATTATAGCAACGCCGCCATTGTGCTTAGTGAATATGGCCGCCATGATGTAATTTCCGCCACATGTTTTACGCCCTGCGCCGGCTGGGCAGGCCCTCTCCTTACCTTTTTCCTTCCTCCGTGATAGTGGTCCCTTCATGGTGCACTCCCGGCCGTTTTAGGGGTGAAGCTCCTTATAAGGGCACCCGTTCGTCCCTCGTAGTATGTAACAAGTATAACATTTTGACCTCCAATATGGTGCCAGTGCGACACTTCGTCTGTGCGTTGTTGAACAATAAAAAATAGTGCTCATTGTACATGTCAATGGCTGTTAATGGGGAATGAGAGACAGGAACATTCGGCGTTTAGTTAACGCGCACGCTGCGAATTTTTTATTGTTCGACAGCGCACAGAATAAATCTCCCACCGGCACCACCTTGGAGGTCAAATTGTAAGACTCGTTACACCCTACTACTACGACTACGAGGGACGAATGGGTGCCGCCATAAGGAGCTTCGCCCCTAAAACGCTAAGGCGCAGTAGCGAACGTGAACAACAGCAGCCGATAGCTCACTAACATTAGCCAGAGCTAGTAAAAAATCACTAATACTTGGCACTAGACCTGCAGCAACTGTAGTCGAATGTTACCCAGCCAAAAGTTATTTTCATTTGGCCTCCTCTGACATACTGCACAAGCAGTAATTATCTGCGACAATACCAGGTACATTTATTTCCACGTACTTTATTCTACTGAGAAAACGCAATTACTGCTCTCTCCCACGTGCCTGACATCCTCTTGTTGCCTATCGAGTATATCTAGACTGATTGATTGATATATGGTGTTTAACGTCCCAAAACCACCATATGATTATGAGAGACGCCGTAAAGAAGGGCTCCGAAAATTTCGACCACCTTGGGTTGTTTAACGCGCACCCAAATCTGAACACACGGGCCTACAACGTTTCCGCCTCCATCGGAAATGCAGCCGCCGCAGCCGGGATTCGATCCCGTAACCTGCAGGTCAGCAGCTGAGTACTTTAGCCACTTGACCACCGCGGTGGGGCTATTATTAGACTAGCGCTTCTTGTTCACCAAGTGGGAATTTACACAGTTAGGAGCGATGTACGTTTCATTTGTAATTTGAAAGGCGTGTGTATTGATTCTTATTTAAACACACTGTTTGTGTTCGGAGAAGCGCTTGAACACCGGTATTTTTAATGGGAATGTACACTCACCAAATGTGCTGTTGGGCATCTAATTGGCGAGTATGACAGCTGAGTGAGAAACAGCTCCAACTAACCGTTATTTTTGCACCCAACTACAAATCACATACTTTAACAAGAAGTGAAGAAATCTATACATCCAGTTTTTTGTCAATTTCTAATATATTTCCTGTAGCATTTGTATATATAGAACGTCCGAATACGGAAATTATAAATGCTTTTTACATTTTAATTGCTGTATTTTTACATTTTAATTGTTTTACGTTTTAATTGTGGTTGCAGTTGATGGGACATCGCGACAAAGTCATAAGTAAGATCTCCTAGATGAAGAGGTAAAATTCTTTTTGATTTTAAAAATAAGCAAGTTTAATCATTAGCAATTTCATTGCCCTATTTGCCATGAAGACAAAGGTATGAACTTTCTATGGTCTAGTTCAATGGTTCTCATATCTCAACATTTTTTTTTGTCAAAACACAATCAGCCGCTAAAACACTGAAACAGAATTACAGTATCGAAGACAAAGGATGTAGCGTGAAATACAAAGCGTCATTAAAAATACAATCCTTCTTCAAGAGAGCGCATATTACAACTTCAGTCATGTAACCCGACAGCACGCCAATCTAATCAAGGAAATATCTGCTTTGCTGAACAGTAGTGAAGGGTGTTTGCTACCGCTCGCCCATTCAGAAATCGTTAGATAGTACAGGTTGCTTGTTCATGAAAGAATCACCCGTGCTTCCTGTGTATAGAGGTGAGTCATGCCCAGTAACATGAATAGCGTTCATTCCGCTCCTGTCCCTGAGAACTAGATTGAGGTCATGATAATGGGTGTTAGAAGAGAGCACAATAATAGCAAGCACTACGAACTAACGAAGGATGGTTCCATATGGCTCTATTACTTGACGTATCTTTCTTTGCCTACTTGGCCGCAGCACTTTATTAAGCCATTAATGCAACACCGTGCGGAGAAGGCCTCGGCTGTTGTAGCATTTCATGCCATCTAGCCCGCTTTATTTCCTAATACAATTTTCGTTTTACCTGGATAATCGCACCGTTATACGTGCCTGAGTGCCCAGGCGTTCATCGACCGAACCAAGCAAGGAATGATTCCGATGACGGACACACTATGGAAGGCCTAAGGAAGAGGATGTCTACAGTATATTATAACAAAATATTGGGGAGGCAACGTTGTTATCAGTCTTCTCTTAAGGCGAAGGTTGCTTCGTTACTTGCTGTCGGTGTGGTTTGGGTTGTATACAGGCACTGACTTATCTATACTGACATAACCGGTATTTGTTTTGGGCCTGATATACCCGTTGCTCGGCGCCTGTCCCTGTATGCTGTGTTTCAGTCTTCGCTAAGATCCACCTTGAAGCAAGCCTAAAGTGTCTCACCGCATCTAGAAGTAAGAGTGATCCACGACTGAGGTGCATTGTGCAGTTTTTCGACGTCGGAAAAAAATAAATAAAACAACTCTTTTGATTCCAGCAACACTGTTGGACTACGGCTGTGATTGAGCAACTCCGGTTAGTGCAAGAACTGGCACGAAGAGATTGCACTTCCAGAGAATCATTACGGAGACAACGCCCACTCTTTGCATATCAATCGTAGTTAAAGTAACAGAACTTGTACGAATTATGACTGCGCATGAATGAGAGACGAGTGGAAATGCTAGCGGAAGCAAATAAAAACATCTCGGGAACCTTAAACTTCACAAATATAAGGGCTGAATGCGCTAGCACTGTTCTTTAAATAAAGTGCGTTTTTTCAGCTACTTAGCGCATACTTTTTATTGTGTATACTGTTACTCAAAAAATTTGAATTGTGGTATACTACAGCGTAATAAATAAAGATGAAATTTCTTGTGTAAGTGAAGTTTTACTATAGGAATACATTCAGTGTAATGGGTTGCATGTTTTAAACCACGAGCAATAAATGTTTTAGAATTTGTTATGCACCCACAACGTGGTTTATGAAAGAAAGTTTGAAAGTTTATTGAAATTGATTGGTTACAAATGGTGGTTACAATGGGGTTTACTACTGATACAGAGGGAGGTCCCAAAGTCAAGAGACTGTACAGGGGACCTCCCATAAGAGCTGAGTAAACAAAAGTACTTTAACGCAACAAAAATGTGTACACAAAGTAAACACTCAAAAAGAAGCAATTAACACTGAAACATCGTTGGATTATTTAAAAATTACAAAAGAAAGCAGAGATGATGAAATGATGAAATGACTATGCTGAATGCAGATAATTCCGAAGGTTGATTTTGAATGCGTGGAAATTGGAGATATTTTTAACATGGCATGGTAATGAGTTCCATAGTTGTGTGGCTGAAAAGTTAGTAGTGAACTTACCATAATTAGTTCTGGGTTTCGGTAATAAGAAGCTATTGCTGGATGCGAAACGTGTTGACAAAGAGTAAGGATACTGGCTTTTGATGATTATAGGGAACGGGAGCTTTCCGCTGATGGATTTGTGGATTAGTATTGCGAGAGAATATTTATGTAGTTTTCCCACCGACAGAATACCGTTAGAGGTGAGCAAAGGCAATGCTTCTGATGTGTAGGTGCTATGTGTCATGATGCGAATAGCCTGATTTTGAGTGTGTTGCAATGGAGATAAATGGACTGGATACGTGTTTCCCCATGATGATATGCAATAATTAATATACGTATGAATGAAAGCGTAATAAAGGGATATTAGTGTGTTCATATGGAAAAAATTGCGAACTTTAATTAATATCCTAATGCCATAAGCTGTCTTCTTTGTTAACGATGAAACATGCTCATCAAATTTTAGGTGCTTATCTAATGTGACTCCGAGAAACATGACACTGTCAGTAGGATAAAGTGTGTTTGAAGCGAAAGTTAAAGATGGTGATCCTGAATAAATCCTATGCTTAGAAGAAAAGATGACGAACTGAGATTTTGTAGCATTTATCTGTAGTTTATTCTGCCGGCACCAGGTAACTATGCTGTCCGCGTCGTGGTTAAGCTTGTAGATTAATGAATCAAGGTGGTTGTCTGAGCAGAAAATAGTAGTGTCGTCAGCGTAAAGAATACAGTCAGATGATTTTAGGCATTGTGAAAGATCATTGATGTATATTAAAAATAAGAGAGGTCCTAATATTGATCCCTGCGGTACCCCAATGTTACTTGTTTTAGGGTGTGAGTAAGTGTTAGATATAGACACAATATATTCTCTATCTTTTAAGTAGTTACGTAGTAATTTCAGTGGCGGGCCTGCTATTCCAATAGACTCTAATTTAGCAAATAGTATATTGTGAACAAGTGAATCGAATGCTTTAGATAAATCAATAAAGAGCGCCCCAGTCAAATTACCTGCATCAATTGCCTGCCGGATTTTATCTGTCAAGTAAATTAATGCTAAATCAGTTGAGTATCCCTCCCTAAATCCAAATTGATTTGTTGATAAGACATGAAATTTTGAAAAATAGGAAGACAAGCGTGTTACTATTAGTTTTTCAACAACTTTACTAAAGAATGAGAGTATAGCTATAGGTCGATAATTAGATGTGAGACGCTTATCTCCCTTCTTGAAAACAGGAATTATTTTGGCTTTCTTCAAGGAACTTGGAAAAATTCCCGTGGTAAAAATAAGGTTTACTATGTGACAAAATGTTTCAGATATTAAACTTGCTATGAGTTTTATGAGAGAGGGGCGGAAATTATCAATACTGGGCCCGGTATTTTTTAGACTAGAAATGATAGTGACTATTTCTTCAGGTGTCACGGGGTGAAGGAAAAAGCTGTGAGGCATGCGTGGGTAAGACTGGGTCAGAGGATCGTCTTCCCGTTGCTTGTCTGTACAGAAGAAGTTAATAAAAGAGTTAGCAATGTCTAAGGGATTATCGAGAAGTAGGTCTCCCGATTTTATCATTGTTATTTCGCTATGCTGGTTGGATCTACCCAAAAACGAGTTTAAAATTTCCCACTGTTTTTTTACATCATTACCGGTACACTTAATTTTATTTTCATAGTACTGTGTTTTGGCATGTTTGAGTAGTTTTCCTAAACGATTAGAATATTTTTTATACCTATCATGAAGCGCAGTATTGAACGGTTGTTTTTTTGTTTTTCTGTAAAGGTTATCTTTTTTCTTCAGGCAATCAAGCAAACTGCTAGATAGCCATGGGTTACGAGGAGCTGAGAACGGTTTTTTACAGTTCATTATTTCGGTAGAATCTGCAAGGGCATTGGAAATTATCTTTGAAAATGTATCGTAGGCAGTTTCAGGGTTATCGCACGCGATGACTGGGTTCCAGTCTGTAGCAGATATTAACTCAAAGAACTTTGTTGAATTGAGCTTCTTTCTGGTTAGGCCTGTGACAATAGCGCAAGGAGTGTAATTTAAACGCACAAATATTGGATAGTGATCGGTAACAGAGGCTTCGACAACGCCGCAGTCAGGGTTAGTAAGGAGATTTGATAAAACGTGGTCAATAAGTGTACCTTGTTTATTTGCGGGACATCGAGTTGGAAGCGTAACTAGGTTTTCATACCCAAAGCCATTTAGGCAGTTAACGTATTCATTGAACAGTGTGTTGGATGGATCTAGGAGGTTAATATTGATATCGCCCATGATAATGACATTTTTCTGCTCCAGTGATAATTTGTGCAACAAATTACCAAGGGCCGAGCAATAAGCACTTCCACATGATGACGGTGAACGATAGATGCAACCAACTATAAGGTTTTTTTTGTCCTGTGAAAAAAATGAATCGTGAAATTCAACCCAAACAGATTCGCAGTTAGCCACTTTGAGTGTCAAGTCAAGTCGTTTATGAAAACGCAGTTCCGAGGACACGAAAACAGCCGCACCACCATGATTACTATTATCGCGGTGACAATATTCAGCAGAGTATGAGGGGAAGGTATACAAGTGATTATGAGATGCGGAAAGCCACGTTTCGCTAATACAAATCACAGAAAACTTGTGACTAGATGATAAGAAAGTTGTGATACCATCCATGTTTTTTTGCAGACTGCGTGCATTAAAATGAATTAGTGAACGGCAGGGCAAGGAAAAATAGGTCTGAAGTTCGTGAGGTCGAATGTACGAAGCCATTTCACGTAACTGAAAGATTAACTACTAGACTGATTGCAAAATGTTAGGCAATATTGCATAAATCAGAATCGGAAGCAATGCGAATTACCCGACTGTCGGGAGACTTCCGCACCTTAATCTGGCAATTTTCCGTCCAGATGAACTGCCATCCTTTTTCTTTCTTTAAGGCAAGTGCCCTAGAGAACAAGCGCTTATTGTCTGGTGATAGGTGCTCATTCACAAATATTGCCTGTGCGTTCTCTCCTGAATACCCTATACTTCGAGTGTTCAGCCGCGCCCTTCTGGCTTTCTTCATGAACTCGTTCTTTTTTTCACGAGAGCAAAACCGCACAATTATATTCCTTTGACCGGACTTTGCAGGTACACGATGTACCGTGTCGACATCGCTAGCCGAGACCTTACAGTTGATTTTGTCGCCAATGGCAGTCAGGATTGCGGAACAATCCTCTCTTTGGGTAGAGGGCACCCCTTTTATTTCCAAGTTATTTAACCTTGAGTACTGCTCGAGGTTGGCGACTTTACTTTTAAGGGCCTCATTTTCTGCTTTTAGAGCGCGATTTGCGGCAGTCAGCTCGAGCTGCTGGGATCGTGTCGACTCGACCACCTCGTTCAAGAGTTTTAAACTGTCATCCATACGACCAACTTCAGCTCTCAATTCACCGACGTCTAAGCCTGCGTCCTGAAGCTTGGTTTGTATATTAACAACAAGCCGGTCAACCAATTCGTTCAATCTAAGTTTGAATAAATCTTCTAGCTCGTCTAAGCGCTTGCAGAGTTCGGCATTCGTCGGCATCGTGTAAAATGGCTAAACACGTGAGTACAAAGTGAGTATACAAGCCGTAACACCAACAGTAGCAGCAGCAGTTGCTAGACTAAGAAATTCTAAGGAAGTGTCAAAAATGAAGCAACCAACCTGTGAAACCAAGGAAGTTCGCTTAGATGCGTGCTTGTGAATGCAACTGCTGCTGCTACAACAGTGATGCTTCCGCTGGGACGGCTTTTATGACAGAGAAACGGGCCGCGTAGAAGCAGCTTGGGGGCGGCTTCAGCGCAATCTGCGCCAAGGCCAGATGAGTAGTCCTTTTCGCGCAGGCACGTGTACGATGCACGGATGAGAACCCAGGTAGTCGCCGCGGCTATCTGTGAAACCAAGGAAGTTCGCTTAGATGCGTGCTTGTGAATGCAACTGCTGCTGCTACAACAGTGATGCTTCCGCTGGGACGGCTTTTATGACAGAGAAACGGGCCGCGTAGAAGCAGCTTGGGGGCGGCTTCAGCGCAATCTGCGCCAAGGCCAGATGAGTAGTCCTTTTCGCGCAGGCACGTGTACGATGCACGGATGAGAACCCAGGTAGTCGCCGCGGCTATCTGTGAAACCAAGGAAGTTCGCTTAGATGCGTGCTTGTGAATGCAACTGCTGCTGCTACAACCGACGTCTAAGCCTGCGTGTTCTTAAGGAAATAGGCGCAATTACGTCTGTGTCTTTTGTGATGGGTAGCGGGCTTTAACCCGCAAAGTTATCATGATAATCTTATATTCTGACGCCCTATCACAGTGTGCGCTTGTATAACGCAATGTTACTACAATAATATTTGTTGTCTTGTGAAGCCTCAATATAGAGTGCGTGTGTTTGTAAATCAACAAAAAAATTTTGTCTGCAATTATATGCAGAGAAAGCTTTTTTCACTGTATTCGGAAGCAGTCGCATCACTGTGCGGCATAACACCTGATTTCAACGCAAGAACACTTGATTCGATTAACACTCGAACCTGAAAATCTGTATCAATTTTATTTGCATGTCTAGATTTTTCTGTCACAGACAAGGTGATTTTTCGCTCACAGCTAACGACGCACTTGCCAACGCCGACAGCGAAAAAGAAATAAATGAATGGGAGAGAAAAAATACGTATGGGGGCACTTCACGTGTTCGATAACGCACGGCAACACAGGCAGCGAAAATGGGTGGACCCTTAAGCTTCGTCTTTAAGTGTTGAACGACATAATACAATCCGGCCTCTAGTGCACCCTTCAACCGCTAAGTGCACACTTATTCATATGTTTTGATTGATTGATTGATTGATTGATATGTGGGGTTTAACGTCCCAAAACCACGTTTGATTGTGACAGACGCCGTAGTGGAAGGCTCCGGAAATTTTGACCACCTGGGGTTCTTTAACGTGCACCCAAACCTGAGCACACGGGCCTACAACATTTACGCCTCCATCGGAAATGCAGCCGCTGCAGCCGGGATACGAACCCGCAACCTGCGGGTCTACAGCCCATACCTTAGCCACTAGACCACCGCGGCGGGGCTATTCATATGTTTTGGTACATACACACGCACGCACAAAAACACGTACTCAGTAGATTAGACCAGCGCGCGCTATTAACGCCGAATGGGTTCGTTTTCGTCGTGACACCTGTCAAAGAAAATGCGTTAAAGGGGCCCTGAAACACTTTTTGAAGTAACCATGAAATGAATTCACTAGAAGAGCTTATTGCCTCAAGAACTCAATGCCGCAAATTTTTTAAGAATTCGTCCAGTGCGAGTGGAGTTACAAAGGTTTGCCACATGCTGCAATTCCATTATCTCTTCTGTCGTCCTGACGAAAGCGGTAGAAGCTATGCAGCGAAGGCTTGGCAGGGCAAAAAAATTACCGCGCCTCGTGACCTTGAGCACTTTTTTTTTCTTCGAATGCGCGACTTTTGCCAGTGTGATCACGCGTGCACGCGTGGACAAGTTGCGGCCTCCCGTGGCTATCTCGGTAGCTTGATTTTTGGCTCACAGACGCACAGACAATGTTTGCTCACAACCAAAGGGGCTGACACCGGTGGTGGTTTTTTTTTTTGCAACACGAGTTCTTTAACGCAATCACGTTAATATACTGCCACCACCATCTTTCTGATGCGTATGTATGATCGCAGTAATTATTCTACACAAAATAAACCGCACTAAATAATGCGAGGGTTTCGTAGGTTACTAGCAACCAAAAAGGCTGGAAACTCGTTCATTGAGTCACCTGCGTATTCTTGAATTGTGGGGCTTAACGTCCCAGAACCACCGTATGATTATGAGAGACACCGTAGTGGAGGGCTTCGGAAATTTCGACCAACTGCGGTTCTTTAACGTGCACCCAAATCTGAGCACATGGTCCTACAACATTTCCGCCTCCATCGGAAATACAGTCGCCGCTGCCAGGATTCGATCCCGCGACCTCCTGCATAATTTTTATTTATGCATATTTCATGATAACATAGTATCCGCTTCTCCCTAGGATCAATAACTGAAGAAAACCATCTGTAATCAATATTATTTTCACACTTCTTATCCAAGAAGACCCCCTTACTTTACGTCCTAGTAAAAGACAGGTCTTTCAAATATAAAGAAATGTAGACATCATTGTCCGGACGTTTTATAGGTGGACTGGCACCAAACATTTCCTAGGCGGACGGCTCAAGCTTGAAAAGGTGTCGAACTTAACAATCTATATTTAGGGCAGAGAATTCGGCAACAGTAACCTAGATTTTGCTAAGGGATAAGAAAGAGTGGCGAGGACAGGAAAGCAAGGAGAAAACCGTGTTAGAATGATGGATGAAGGGCTCGATCGGAGTGATCAATAAGCGATTCGGGCATGTGGTAAGCGAGACTCGAAGCCTGTCTACACGAGGCTCATCGCATAACTGCTGGTTTACCTTTATCGTGTTCGATCTACTTCCAAGTAAAGAACTGCTGACACTCATGCACTCGTGGCGTTTGCCCACTGAAGAAAATCTACGACCGCAGTAATGAATGAGTGCAGCTTCGTTTTGACAAATAACACGTAGCTGTTATGAACGTAATATTTGTGATGTTTGTTTTGGTGCATGTTTGAGTGCACTGATGAGAAAGTGGGAAATAATATCTAGTCTCGGTCAAAGCAATTTTTTCTTGATATGCAAAGGTTCCTGTAAAGAGGCGAGGCATTGTTTTTCTATAAATTAGACTCACTGAATGAAAAAGGCGCGTGCACTAAGAGACACCTTCTTCACGTCAGTCGTGTCCTAAAAGGCCTAACGATACATAGCAGCACTCCTTAACAACGCGTTTTTCTAACTCTGCTAGTGATTTGCTATAACCTTCTGAAGCAATTGAAGAAGTGAACGATGTGGATTCTTACTGCACCGGGGATATACACCACCAGTTCTGCCCTTGGAACTTATGTGAAAACTATTCATTTATATCAATCCTGGCCGCAAGAAAGTTCATTCAGACAAATGGTATGAAAGGTTGTCCCTGTCATTTTTTCTGAGTTCATGTGTTGCTTCACAATCAGCACATCTCATTACTCTTGAGGGGCCTGCGGGGTCGTGAGATTGTGCATTTATATCTTCAGAAAAAAAAATGAAGCCCTATAAGGCTGCATGTATTCGCCGTTCTGTCAATATTACAATTTGGCGTCTCTTGGCACTCTCATCAAAATTCACAAACCTGCGATGCACGTGCAGTTCACTCTCCGATATTTGATTGTGCTTCAGCAAACTCACTCAATATGAATAGAAAAAGAGGGCTTCTTCAAACATTTATTGATATAACTAATACTGGTATAAGCATAGGTAGGCGTGTGCACGTGTGTACGTGCATGTGTGTATGTCTGTGCGTGCGTGTGTTTTTGTTTACAGTCAGCACGTATATGCGCGTCGGTGTCAGTATGAGTAATGCGTTTTCTATATAATGAGTTTCACAGTCAATTTTTTATCTCTTCCTTGTCACTGTTTTTATTCATGATCTCTTCACAACAAAGCAGTATCCAGAGGTTTTTTTTGAATAAAATATATTATTACACTTTCACTGAAACCAGTAACTCTAATGGAACTCTTTATGATATAAAAAAAACTGAAAAATACGCCAAGATTCCGAAATACATGCTCCAAGCCTACAACATGAAGAATTGTAAGTTTAAGGGCTTGTATTCTTTGTTGAACATAGTATTAATGACAAGTAACAGAAAATAATGCCAAAAGAAGTCGAAAGGCTGTTATTAGAATTAACTGTGATTTTAGCTGCGAATAATAAAACGTTTACTAAAATATATAATTTCACCGACAGAATCCTAACCTGTGACCTTCGTATAACACGCCCAATGCTCTACCATTCTGCTAATGTGGCGGCCATCCCTCCAATAACATAATAGGGCATATATGTGCATTTAAACGTAGAAGTGCCAGTCAGTGCTGCCTGCTGGCATTGTGCAGAGTGCTTAGTATAGGTCGCGGGTGTTTATTCATTTTTTACCATTCAAATATGCACCAATAAAGGCATGTTTTTCATGAGCCAGTAAATAACTAGCCCACCTCAGCTTGATAGGTTGCCCAGCAGATTTTGATGACGCCAGCTAGGACAAAAGACTATTACATATTTATGAGAACTGAATGACCTTGCGTGTTGAGGGATCAAGAGTCTTAACAAGGTCAAAGCCAGAAAACACTACAGAGATATAAAAAATGACAATAAAATACTGAAAGGCGCACTGCCATTGAATGGTAATGTTTAGGAGCGAGATTCAAAATGGTACAATCATTATTTCAATATTTATTCTGCGATCGCAATACCAATGACAATAAAATTCTGAAAAAAGAATTCACTAGTGTTTCTCGATAGATCCTGCCTAATTATCATGTTAGCCATTACAGCTGAATTTAGAGACGTTATGCGTCATTATTAACCTGCACATACTGCTGAGTAAAAGTGTATGCTCCCACCGAGGGAAGAAATGAGTGCACCTCCAAAGACCAGGGCGTTCAAAGCAACCAAAAAAGAATGCATGTACCACAATTAGATTTACGAATAGAGCATTAAAGTGACTAGAGAGCGAAGGAGTGAAGAAGAATATCGTAGGCGCTAACGGCCCTGCATGGAGACCTAAGGACCATGCCACTTGTCACTGCGTGTCAATAAAAGCACCAGATGCAGAAAAACGAACCCATGACCAGCCTAACCGATATCTGCGCAGGCCAGCCAGAATGGCACTCCATAAGTGGACAGGCGAGTGCCAATGAAATGCTAAGGTGGCTACCGTTGGAATGTCGATCTATTTGTCACAAACCTCGTTTGCGTGCCGCTGACCAGAGGCAATGTGAATGTGACGGCACATCCGCTGAAAGCGTGCACCTTCTAAGTGATATCATAGGCTAAATTTTGAACAGGGAGAAAACAGGCAAGGATATTTACCATTGTCGTTTTATGAAGGGATAATTTAAAAGTGAAGTGTTAAGATAAAAAGTTAAGTGTCAACGCAGACAAATTGTGACAGTTGTTCGTGCTTGTCCTGTGTATCTTGTGCGCTCGCTTGGTGCCTTTTTTTTTTGTTCGAATGACACACTTGCAATGTCAAGCAGTGGCAGTTGGTAGTCGGCGGTTGTCCTGTGTATGCTTATTTCGCGCGTGCTTTCTGCTTGAAATGTGCGCTGGATGTTTCGAGCAGCTTGCCGTTCTTAACGTGAATTTGGAACTTGTTACTGCTACTACAACAATGCACAATGAATGCTCCACTATGTCTGTAAAAACAGGTTTCATTTTCATGTTATAACGAGTCCTACATGGAGGGATTTTCCACGTTTTTTTCTCAACTACGAGAAACTCAGCCCCTTCTGGTCAGTAGACGGTGCCTGTAGCAGTGTCTAGTAAACATTCAACCACTTCCGTAACGACAAGTTTCACTTTCGTGTTATAGCGATCTAAGTGACGGAGGGGTCAACCATGTTTTTTTTCTTTAATTTTTGGCCATGAAAACTTGCTTTATCTCATCGCCACCGCCATTTCCGTTTTCCTAGTTGTCTATATAAACTGTACCTTGGCGCATTAGACGTGACCAAAAAAAAGAGTACTAAGGAAAAGAAGAGTCAATGCAAACCGTTTTGCTACGGCATCATCCTTATAACACCAAAAGGCAAGAGCGGAGAAGCGCAGGCAGATATCATCTAGAAGCTTAAACGACCTCCAAGAGAGGAACGTTGCTTCCGGCGCACGGCATATCCAATTACGGTGAAGGAAATGAATTGGATGCCCAGACCACAGGGAGCTTTTCTTTTTAGCCACACTACAAATCTCATTATTTCTGAAGCCAGCTAAACAGCGAAAAAGAAAACACAATAACACTCACATGAAGCAGGGAATCAATGCACTGGCTCGCCATTCGTATTGTTCAGCTGCTGTTACGATAACACCTTTATTTTTCTCTCATTTATTGTGGCCTTTCTTTCCTAACAACGCACTTATTAGAGTTTCACAGTTCTGGTTTGATAAGCATGCTTTACGTGCCTTCTCGTTAGTCTGCTTTTTCTTAAAGTCGTCAGCTCACCTACCACGATGCCGACTTGCCTAGGCAAGCATGTATTCATCCTTGACCTTCCGAGACTACGGTTCAGTGGAAGCGTGTCAATGTTGTAACCAAGACACGTCTGTGTGCTAGGGTGCATCCATAGCACGAATTGAGCAGTTAAATATAGGCAAATCGAATGCGGAGTCTGGGAGTGCAGGTCTAAGCCAAGCAAGCTCTGATCAGGCGAATGCTCCTTACGAGGACAGATAGGTTTCTACTTGTCTCTTTCAGAAGTCACATTCAGCTATTGACTTTAGTGCACTTGCAAATAAAGCTATCCTTAAAATACAGAGGAAAAAGAACAGAGAATATAAAGGGTATTGAGGCTGGTATTCACAATCCAATGAGCTCTGTACATCTCTTCCATTGAAACTTCTGAACTAACGCTCCAAAGCTCGCCTATAAGGTACACAGATGTCACGCATGTCACTGAATGGCTTGTTGATGTTGCGCACTTGCATGCGCGTTGCATGCAATACGTATGCGGGCTTCACTATTTTGAAGCTGGATATAGTTGAGTTTGGAAATTACCTCTCCAGGTTATATAAATACTGTGTTTACACAAATGCGATGGGAAAGAACATCTTTGAATCCTTTAACGCCAAGCACGCATTTGTCACGTGATATAGCCGTTTGCGACAAGACAACTCAAATGCCGTAAATTCCAAAGAACGTGTCACGCTATTAAAGTTCACAGAAACGCAGCGATTTGCCCTAGACGTGCAATGCCTCACAATTCCTAATGATAACTGGTGATTGCCCTATGACCCAACTGCACACCAAGGTTCATGAAGAAACTGCCAGTTTAAGAACGCGGAACAATGGCGTAATAAAATAGATTGTACGTGACAGCTCAACATGCTAAGAAGTCGTTAATATTGTCAGAAAGCAACAATGCTCCCGTCACCGACCGAGCACAGAGGTCGGCAAACAAGGTTAAACTAACTAAATTTCACTGAAGAACTATACGTTGCGCTTAGGCATGACTAAGGTTTAAACTCAGACTCATCCAAATATTCCTAAACAGGATTCACTCGGAGTCAAATTCATGAAACTTTTCTTCAACCAAACTCCATCGCACACTAACTCAAAAAAAAACATTACTCACTCGAAATTACTGAGACTCACGGCTTGATGTGAGTCTCAGTCTGTCTGAGGTAGTCGACTGATGAGTCAGTTAGCCCAGAAATAGCTTTCCCGACAATGGTGTTAATGCTATATAGAATTTTTGGGGTAATCAATGCTTTTGTTGGGCATATTTTGGTATAGGTACCTTCGAATGCGAGTGATGTACGCTTGCAAACTAGTAAGGTCTAATAATTGAAAGGAATAAGCACATAATATGTGTTTACCAACTAATTTCTTGGAAATGACAGGGGGGGGGGGTCAAGGCACTCTCCTACGTAAATAGGAACATCTACTCAATAAATATTAAAATCGCGTATGAATGACAGTTCTTTGGAATACGCATGAATATAAGTGAGTATAAACATCTGTCAAGCTAAGGCAGATAGTGATTCTGAAGAAGAGCATGATAGAAGCACAGCTGTGCGAACTCAGCATCCACCACAATCTCATACTGCAGGGCACCCCTAGCTTCTCTTCGCTGACAGCTGCCGCCAATAATTTCTGCAGCACCATCCAATATTTGGAAAGACGAAAAGATACAGAGGTGAAGAAGGCTGTGGTGGAAGAGACATGGTCGTAATTACAGCAATTGCACACGCGTCGAGAGCAGGCGCTATATTCCACTGATGACAAAAACCTACATGCCCTCCCTTTGTTGATTTCACTTATTAATCATGATCGTACGCCCCTCAATCGAATGGCAAATTTAGCAGCTGGAAGCGGTGTGCAATTTGTGGATACCATGAGGCCAGTCCAAGGAAACCTTTATTGAAGTCACGGTTTGCCGTCTACTGTAACTTACATAATTTCAGGCAAACTAGACTCTTAAAGAGTTCTTGAATTTGGACTTTCTCGCTATGCCAGGAAAACGCTACATTGTGTCATATTTACTACATTGTATCCGCGCGTATCAAATACCATGTTTTTTTTAGTGAAAAAAAGTAGGGCAGAAAATTGGGTGAAGACTGTTTAGCTTTGTGCATTTCATTTACCTTTACTTCTGGTTCTTACGTCTGCAGTAATACCTTCGATAATTTTGGGGTGTTGATAAATCTGCAATGATCAATACAACAGTGACATGGCTCACCACGGCATTCTTTTTTTTTTAAAGAAATGACTTGGTTCCAATATTTTACAAGTTTTTGTAATGCATTGAAAACTCTCGTTTAAATCAGCTGCGTACTTAGCCAGCTATTCATAATATTGTTATCGATGTTATCACGCTAACGAGCCTTCCAGAAGAAAACTTTGTTGGGTTGAAAAGACAGACAAGTATCTTTGTGGTGGCTTTTAGACAGGTGGGTCACATCGGGTACATATTTTGCTTTTCAAGATTTATTTAGGGCGCAATAAAATATTCTATTGAAGAACATCAGTGATAAAAATGTTTTTAAACTATATTTTTTGGCATATACACCGAGTTCCCATTCTGTTTTATTAGGCCACCTTCGAATATTCGTCGTGGACACTCCTAATGGGACAAAAAGCAACAATATTCAACCGTAACAGCAAGTGCTGTTCAATAAATTAGTCCATTGACAAGTTACTGTAAGCAACATTTTCTGAACCATGGAGCCCTGGTCAGAAACGAGTTCTGGCTAAGAAAGACCTTAGCCGTAGCTGTACGACTCGTTGCTTCCTTTTTTTTAATATCTAAGCGCCTTCCATGTTCCTGTTGATTTGCGCTGAATCTCAAAATGACAGATGATTAAGAAAAAAGTTACCATGCGTGGCCCCACGTGCGTCGAATCTATGTCCCTTCACCGTACGTCAATGTAATGTCGATGTCACACGAGCACATTTATTCGCGAGCAGGGTGATCTAGAATTTTGCAGAAATTTTTTTACTAACACGCAACGTATGAAGCTTCACGTTTCCGCAGATAATCTTTTGCGTGATGACATATAATGATGGAGTTGAGTTTTTCCTGTTTCATGAAGTGGTAGACAGTGTTTCACACAGTCCGTAAAACGCGAACAAATCAACAGTTTTTTTTACACTTTTCAGTTACAGCAGGCTTGTTGACATTATTTGGTACATTTACAAGTATTAGCAACTTGAGCTCAAATCAACCAGTGAGCTTCTACAGTAGAAACAATGTAAGAAATATTTGCATTTGCTGCCTAGTATAGATCGAAAGCAAGAAAAAAGTGGAAACGGTCAATTCAAGGCGCATGTCGTAATGTGTGGTATTATCTGAAAATGTAATAGGCAATATTCCACCATTTCGCATCTAGCTAGTGAATGCGAGATATGATGACAATAAATGCATACTAGAGAGCATTTATTTTTTTTACAGTCACAGGAAAATGAAAATGAACTGCCCGGAAAAAACGGCTGGAGCCCTGCGTAACAATATCAAAGAAGCAGCTTGTAAAAAGCGCAGTATGTCTAAAAGTAGTTTTCAGGAGACGGCTAATATAGCCTCTATGAAGAGAACGAATGAACATTTGAACGTGATGGTGCTTCCAACAAAACGCATCTTATTTTCGTATTAGTTAGTTGAATGCACCTTTGCTTTAAAATGCAGCACACCACCTGGAGCCTAAACCGTTTCCCGGCTTCGGTATGCAACAGCGCATAGTAGCACCGCTTGTGCCCTTTTTCCACAGCCTTATATAACGCAGTAAGATTCAAGATGGGTAGTTGCCTTTTCAGAATTCTCGGTTCCAGTGCACTCTTTTCTTGCATAGAAAACAGCTTCGCATACACAATTCATTTTATGCTTAAAACAAGCGAGCAGCAAGTTCTCGTTGTTGCTGTTGATAGAGCGTCGAATGTATACCACGTCTCGTTATACTTTGTAAGAGGCCGTTTATAGAGGCTGTGTTTCCGCGAAAGCTTGATTGATTTTTATGTGGTGCTTAACATCCCAAAACCACCACATGATTATGAGAGACGCCGTAGTGGAGGTCTGCAGCAATTTTGACTACCTAGGGTTCTTTAGGGTACACCCAAATCTGAGCACAGTATTTTCGCCTCCATCGAAAATTCAACCGGCGCAGCTGGGATTTGATCCCGCGACCTGCGGGTCAGCAGCCGAGTACCTTAGCTCCTAGACCACAGCGGCGGGGCTTCCGCGAAAGTTACACCATTCCCTCCCGTGCCTTGTGTCATTGTTCTTGCTTTCTACGAAGCCTGAATTAAATATTTCATGGCGACGGAAATTATACGAACAGCCACTATCGATTGTCACCGTAGCCATCACAATAATGTTTCGTATAAAGATAACATTGATAAGGTATGGTATCTCAGCGCATCGTACATTGTACCCAAGCGTAATGGTGCACGAACGGAGACGACCAACGCGGCTTTAGCAGAGATCAGAAGAGTCGGCCCTTCGCTATCACATTGTATATGCATGCTATAAGATCCCTCCGCTTCTAAGAGCAGTCATTGAATGCTCAAGCAGACTGGAAATGCCTCACCCGAAGTCAACGACGTGAATACACGCAAACTGGAGTTTGATTTTACGACTGCAGTCGCCATCACTGGCGCTCACATTAACTCACTCTCTCAGCATCCTTCAGCAAGCGGCTCATGTTCTATTCTACGTGCTTTGCTCTATACGCAAGAGGTTCTGGGCAAAGTGTCCCTTGAGTATCCATAGTCCATTACATCACATATATGTAGAGTTGCATGATATTAGTTTCAAGAAAATGCATTCATTGCTTCACACTTGCGTTGAAGCTGTGTCTCTTGACACAGTTGCATTGAAACTGTGTCTCTGGACAAGCTCGTAATGTAGTCATATCTTGGCGTTAGTCAAGATATGACTACATTACAAGCATGTCGAGCCATTCAATTAGCTTATCCTACGTAGTTTCATGTGTTATCGGGGATATATCAGCCATATATATGTATTTTATTTGTCAAATAGTTTTTATACGCAAATCAGCATGACTGACGTGGATTTCCAGTTTGTCAACGTGAGAAAAAACACCCTACTTCCCTACCCTAAACAGCCATATTCAGAGCTAGAACTTCATGAACTGCAGCAACTATGCAACTATTATCCTAATGGGGGACATACCATGCACGAGTTGCCGTTGCCCTTCATAGTAATTTACAATGTTCTGTACAAATATATGCAAGGAACACTTTGTGGCATGTCTACTTTTTAAACCGATGCCCACATAAAATTTTCTATATTTCTTCTGGAATAACATTCCCCGTCATGCGTTCACCTAATCATTTCTTTCGTATGTGAATGCTACCTGTTGACATTGCCTTTATAAACAGGTATTAGAAGGGCGAAAGAGAAGTTGGACAAATCACTTATATTTGTTCTTAGCTTTTTTTACTAATTTCTTCATAAGCAATGCCTACATTTTTTAAAAACGAAAGAAAATTTGCAAAACCTTTCCCATCATTCAAGACAAAAAATCCCAAACGAAACAAGGAGCTACATTTGTCAGTAAGATATGAAAAAAATAAAAACCATGAAGTGGCGGTGTCATCTTGAGAACTTTAATAAACTAGTTAATGAAATAGAAGGGAATAGTTTGACTTCGTAAAACTAAAGTATGAGCAAAAAAGTGAATTTTTCAGAGGGTACTGTCTTTGACTGATCATCATGACCAGATTGAAGGTATTTATACCACACCATACTGTGAGCAAACAGAAGTTCACAGCAGTTGAAATCTTGCTTCTCTATTAAATCTTCATTACGGTTCAATAAAGCTTTTACTTCGTTTTGCTGTTCACTCTCTGGAATACTTATGGCGCGATCGTGGCATTGAAGTATTTTGGTAAGTCCATTGCTGTGGTGGGATTGTACTTCCTATATAGTATTAGCATTCCACATGAATTCCGATTTACCTAATGCTCTGGGCGATTGGGAGCGTAGCCTGGGTCGCCCAGAGCATTAACGCAACTTTTTATTTCTTGGCGTGGTCTGTGAAGTTGTGATGAAAGATACAAACTTTTCTTTCTTAATTCTTCACCATATAATATCAGACGTCTCGCATTGATGCTTCATAAGCAAATGCTTACTCACCATTTAGCTTTGCTCTGAGCATTGCAACCCTGTATTCACTAAACTTAGTATTGATTTCAACGTAAATACGCTCAAGACATTAGAGCAAGCAGAAGGAGAAATTGTGCGCAAAACACTTTCAGGTCCTGTGAAAGCACACATTTATGGCCTAGTTCACTCATTTCAATAGACTTGATAGCATTCCGCTTTCTTCTGCACATATTGCTGATATGGACTCATTCTTTTCCGTAAATCACCGGAGCCTTTTTAAATTTTGCCGATGGGTTCTACCACTACAATGAAGCAATTTTAACGCAATAGCGTTAAAGAGCTCGTTTCGCAGAAACTCCGGTGCTGGTGTCAGTTTCGGCGAGGCGTCGTTCCTCGTGAGCAAAAAATCATCATCTTATGCCTGACCAAATAATTGAGAAAGATGCAAATAAAATTAATCTAGAAAAATCGTGGACCAGAGTGGGGACGAAACCAGGGTTGTTTGGGTCCAAGTGAGGTTTAAAACTGGGTCATTTGCGTGCCAAGTGAATGTTCTATCCCATGATCACGCCATTTTTTCTTACATGGTATTTCATGCAAATGTGGCTTACGTATTTACATAGCGTACAACATATATGAGGCCAAGACGACAAATATACAATGAATTTTACAAGTTGATTCTCATACAACACAATGTCCAAAGGGGTATTTGAGTAGCACACTTCATGAATTCAGTATACCAGTCTGGCTGAAATTGCACTTGGTCATATAAGTCTTATAGCTGCACAGTCATTTGTGCGAACAGGCATTGGGAAGACACCATGTGTTCCACGTGCCTGTCCAACATGAGAGTTTTTCCAATAAAGTGTGCATGCCCATTATCAACAGCATGTCAACTGGCATGTCAATGCATCTGGATGGTACAGGATAACGGATGCTATGAGAGTTTAAATCCAGTGATTTTTAAAAGCCCTCTCCAGGATATCCCAGAAAAGGATGTCGTCCTTAAAACTAATGAAGCAATGTTTTGTTGTTTATTGAACTTCCCAGAGGCGGCAGTTAATTGAGAAGACAAAATTACTTTGGAGTTAAACCTGGTTTTTACAGGCATTGTTTCTGTATACACTTTGCAAAAAATATTTTTGTTTTGGTGAAATTGGCATTTTTGTTTCACCTACTAGCACGTAATGACTAGAAATTCTAATATATAGTAAGCGGGAAAGTGGGGTCGGAAATAGCACATCCGATACAGCAATATATAGGTCTTTTCTTGAGCTAGAGAATGAGTATTCATTTGAGAATATGGCTGTTGGAAAACGCACAGATTCGTATACTCCACGCATGATACCTTGCAGATACGGAGGTGATGCAAAATTAGTCATCATCATCAGCCTGATTACGTCCACTGCAGGACAAAGGCCTCTCCTATGCACCGCCAGTCAACTCGGTCCAGTGGTTGCTGCTGCCGATTTATGCCCGCAAACTTCCTAATCGCATCGGCCCACCTAACCTTCTGTCTCCCCCTAATCCGCTTACAATCTAGATACAAGTTCTCTCACACCAAGACGCCGACAGCAGCCGAGCTCGCAGCACTTCAAGGTGCAGTAAAGTACATTCTTCGGCAGCAACCTAACCAATAGGCCATCTTTTGCGACTCGAGGTCAGCCTTACAGACACTACGGTTTGTAATGCAGTACGGGTTGCACGAACAATTAGTATATCAGATAAGACATGACTACCACGAAGCGCTTAAGGAAGGTCACGATATTGTATTTCAGTGGTTGCCGATTCATTGCGGAATTGTCGGCAATGACCGCGCGGGTGAAGCTGCTCGATCCGCTCATGACCAAGACCTGCGTACGCCCATACCACTGTTGAGAACGGACGCTGCAAGGCGACTACAATCAATTTTGCGCCATATAACTCTCCTACGATGGAATACACCGGGTATCTCCAACACGCACCTGTATTCGGTCGACCCAAACTTGCAACTTTGTTTGCCATCCGGGCTACCACGATGTGCTGAAACTTTACTGTGTCGCATGATATTGGGCGTGGCACTTACGAATGCGTACTCTCGTCTTCTTGGAATGGCGAGCACTTCGGTATGCAACATCTGCGCCAGCGAGGAAACGCTTGAGCACATTCTATGCCATTGACCAGAATACCAGTATGAACGACGTATTATGGAAGCCAAGCTCCGTCAGCTGGATTCACGACCGCTTACAGAAGAAAAGATCCTGGGACCTTGGCCGACGATCTCCCATACACGCAAAGCCAAGAAACCCCTCTTGCACTTCTTAAGGACCACCAGACTTCACGACCGCTAGTGAAAGAACAGTGTGACACCATGCTGTGTAGTCTCGAGCTGACTATTCATCCTTCTCTTTCTTATTGCTCTTCTTTTCTATCTCTTTCCTTTCCATTATTCTCTCTTTCCCCCGCTCCAAGTTTAGGGTAGCCAAGCGAACGAAGCTTAGTTAACCTCCCTGCCTTTCCTCTCTATTTATCTCTCTCTCTCTCTTTCTCTAGGAATCTATTTAGTTACCCTTAAAAACAAGCAGTTATCCTATCTACGTGCTACCTGCCCGGCCTTGTCCATTTCCTCTTCTTGATTTCGCCTACGATATCCTAAACTCCAATTTGTTCCCTAATCAACTATGCTCTCTTCTTGTATCTTAAGGAGGTTTTCAGAGGCCTAGAATGGGAACAGTTAGGCATAAGGCTTAATGGAGAGTGCCTCAGTAACCTGCAAAATTGGTAGATACCACTAAATTAGGTAAACCACCTGCGAAATTCAGTTGCAAGAATGTTCGAAGCAGTGAATGAGCACAGTCACGAAAATAGAAAAGGCACCACACTTGTTCTCTAATAAAGATGTGAACCAACACAAGACTACCGGCGCAGACAGGTCTCAAAACAGTGTCCCGCTTTGTCGGTTCTTGGGTTGGTGACCAACAAAGTGGAAAATTTAGGGTGAAACGTTTGTATGTAAACCTTCGAACAACAAATCGTTTGCAGTACGTAGGAGTTTTTTGTTGACTGAAAACGGCTCCTTCAGCTCTGGCAAAGATGGAGAGGCTATGAGGAATAAACGTCTAGGCACAGCACTTTGAGGTGGTTGCACACTCCTTCCAATAATTTGCACTTGATCAATATGCATATAATGTAACGCCTGAGTACTTTGGCGGAACACAACACCGTTATATATCCTAGAAATAGGTTGGTTTATATGACCATGAGCCAAATCACATTTGCAAGCTTTTAGCAAAGTTCATTCATGTCCTTGAAATTTCTCCGTATTCTCTGAATATTGACACCACCATTTTTATGCTAGAAAGATCTGTACAAAAGAACGCTAGGAAATCCGCATACGCAAATATCTTTACCTCATTCCCATAAACACTGACCCCCGCGACTTTACTAGATCGAATTACACTCAAGCACCGTGGTTCCAAGTAAAGAGCAAAAAGCATTTGCGATAACGGACAGTCCTGTTTCAGAGATGAGTTAAGAAACGCGGGCTTTGAAAGATTGTCAGTGACTTTTAAACGAGTTGAAAATTCATTGTAGCATAGTTTCACACCTTTAAATATATTGGAGTCAACGTTGGTATGTTCGAGAAAAGAAAACAGAAAAAAATGGCGAACCCGATCAAAGCCTTTCGCTAAGTCTACTAGTAGTATTGCCAGTTGATCATAATAGCGTGAACAATCTTGCATTATTGTGCCAGCAATATGTATGTTAGTCCGTATTGAGTGGCCTTTTAGACCGCTGGTCTGATGGGTACCGATAAGTATTGACATTGCATATTGAAGTCTGTTTCGAAGGACCTTTGGGAAAAAAATAGTCAGTGTTGCACTACGTAATTGGTCTGTAGCCATCAACTTGACAAAGTTTTTTTTATCTGAGTATTTTGGAGTCAGAAGAACGTGGCTTTTAGTAAAAGAGTGAGGAAGCGTCTAGGGATTCAAACTCAGCGTAGAAATGTCGGGCAGTACATGACACAATGATGAATTAAAGGTTTTATAAAACTCGCAGGACATCCCATCAGGTCTATTTCTTGTATAGTGAATGGCCCACTAGTTAATTCACATTACTTGTCAGTTAGAGGAGTCAAAAATGACAAAAACTGCATCATGAGGTGTTCGTTTTAGTTTTCAGAAGAGGCGCTCAACAGTTTTTTGTGCTTGTGAAAAAGGTGGAAAGAACTTCCTTTGCTTGGATATGCGATGAAAGTAGTATTCATGCTTCACAAACACACGCGTACTGTATACATGTTTCACAATGCAACAAGAAATATTGCAGTAATAATGCGGGGTACAAGCGTTCATTGCAAACGGGCTTAAGAATATGCTACTATCATATTGGTTCGGTGGTCGAAAGCCGGCACCCCGCTAAAAAATACACACAAGCTACTATACCCATTCGCCTAAAGACACGTAGAAGGTGCATGATAAATTTCAAAAGGTTTCATGCACTAAGCGTTTGAAGTACGCACTAGGAACAGAATGTCACTATCGCGTTCAATTTCTAAAGGCGAAGCTTTAGGTTCACTTATTTTGTATAGTGTCACATTTACTCTATTCTTTTTCTAATTGTTAAGCTCTTTGAGCTTCAGCAAATGCGTAGTAAAAAAAACGCGCTTTGAACATACATTTTAGTCTAGGAGTTGATTATGGTCCCAAGACCAAATAATATTGACCTATTCCGCGCGCCCGTGGCACGTTTGCACAGCCAACAGGTGTGCTATGCGTAAAAACAATTATAATACGCTTATTTACTAACAATGTGTCCCACCCTGAAAGTGAAAATAATTATTCCAATTTGTCGGTGAGTGTGGCAGCAACGATGCACAGTAGCATACCTTCTCTAATCTTTTCGTAACGTATCGGCAGTGGCTGCACATATATTCAAAGCCACCTCTGACGTCACGTGCCATAGCGCGTACCACGCACTCTAAAATTATTTATCGATGAATCTGAAACATGCGTTTAATATTTAAAATAAAAATTACTGCCTTGGTAATACAGTTAACTTGTGTAAAAATTTCCTGATGAACTGTCTTGGCGTGCGTTTGAATTAAATTCAACACATTCCTGATCCTTAATGGTCGAGTGCGGCATTTCTTAGGGGTTCTTCTTCGACAAAGTGATGCATTAGAAAGCACTTCAGTGTTACTGACATCATACAAACACTTGCGTATGTCGAAAAGAAATGAAGTGCTTTTCTGGATTTTGAAACATTTGGAACATTTTAAATAATAATAGTGGTAAAAAATTTGCGCAACAAATGCACGATATGATAAAAAGGACGCAATAGTTGAGGGCTCTGATAATTCAGATCATTTGATGTACATTGATCTCTACTGACAACGCACATTTTACGGGACTCTAGCATATTGACTCCGTCGAAATACGACCACTGTGGCCAAGATGAAACCTACGACTTTCGAATCAGCATTCAAACACCGTAAGTGCTTGAGCACCACTGCAGACCCCTTGGCATTTTCTTCGAACGTTCTTCACGTGTGAATTGGAGCGGGGATGCACCTGTACATATTTTTGCAGGCAGTCCACGTACAGGGCTACACAAAAAAATGCCCATTCGTGGTAGGTAAAAACAAATGCTGTTGGCACCAGCACAGCACTCGTGAAAATACAAAAGAAAGAAAAAGAAACAAACTACTTTTCCTGAGTCGCGAGAACAATCTTGAAAAAAAAATCAAGACTTTTAAGAAACGCAAGGGCACTTCCCTTCATGCGCCACGTGCCGAAAGCGTTCGCTGCCACTGATGCACTCCTAAACTATAGAATAGATGTTTTCCTCGTACACGACAGAAAGAAAATTTATGAACTGAACTTGTTTTTGAAGAAAAAGAAAGTGCGCGGAGAAACTCCTCAAAACTGTGAATCACCTAAAGTTCTGCGATGAAGATTACGAGACGTGCCTGCACTCAGAATCTCATAGTGTTTCCCACTTTCTTTTTTCACTGGTGGCAGCGAATACGCTCAAGAAATGGGTCAAAGCAAACTGTCTTCAAGAAAGCAATACCGAAGTGGATCTCTGTAGGCAAATGGTCCTCGTCGTGCCGAGCACTTTCGGAGCGTGACCAAGTTTTTGAGCTAAAATAAAAAAAACGCTTAACACAGGATCAGTTAAATTATCCCAACGAACTCGTTCCTGCATCTAATTTACTTTTCCGACTTTCTACGCTGAATTCCATTGGTTTAACGAGAGATTTGGCGTTATTGCAAAGTTTACGGGTCATCAACCAGGAGCACTTCTCACTAAATTCATCACTGAAGTGCACATTTTAACGCTACTTCTCTTTGATGGCTTGCGAGTGTCTCATATATTCAGTATTATTAACAGCATTGATGCCACTGTTGACTAGCGAGTGCAACCTCTAGAGCGAAAAAAAAACAACTGCTATATCTGCTATTGTAGACGCGCTAGCTACGGGCTGCAGCGACATACAGAAACAACAGAAATAAGTTTAAGTAATAAAGAAAATAATATAATGGAATGCAGAAGAACAATTCACTACGGAATTAATGTGACGAAGAAAAGGTTTGCAAATAGAAATCAAGACGTTCTAAGAAGACAATACGTACCCGCCTACGGCAGTCAATATTTAACAACGCAAAAGAGGTGGCCCCAGAGATGACTCTTACATAAAAGGTAAGTAGCTGTTCTCTGAATTTAAGATATGCAATGCGTGTTCTACATGGACAGCGTTTTATAAATGGTGAAATGGGCGTATACCTCGTGGCCATATATGTCAACGTCAAACAAAAGGTGCGTTTCGCCGTAACTGAACTCGTGACCTTCGCATACAACACAGCCACGCGAAAAACGTTGTAGATCACTTCATACAACTTACTTCACAGAAAGAGCCCGGCCACGCAGCTCGACGCTATACCACCTATTGCCACCGATCTAGGAAACTTCTGGATCATCCTTGAGGTTTAGCGCACCAAAGAAGAAAGAAAAGTCACCTGTCTACGTATCAACATCCTGCAAAAGACCGACTGCCACAATTGCAACCCTCGATGACGCCACGTGGAATGTCTCATCAGCGACCGTGGTTGGGTCCAGATGCTGATATGCTAACGTAAAGTAACTGGAAAATTAGCTGCGTGTCCGCGTGCTGCACTGCAGTGGTCGTCGAGAGACGATACATAACTGCGATTCGGCCTAGTTGGCCGAATCTGCGATTCGGCATCATGCGGGTGTGTATATATAGGGCAGACTGGCAGGTGCATTAACACGAGGCTAAGAGAGCATATGTCAAGCCTGAAAGGTCGGCCTGAAACCCATTTGGCAATGCATTGCAATAAGTGCGCATGCTCTCCGTGCTTTAGCGACACTACCTTGCTGTATAGGAGTAGAAACAAGACGTCAAGGGAGATAATGGAGGCGTATCATATAGACAAGCAGAAAGACAACTGTGTTAGCCACCCTTCAGTAGCTTTACTAACAAAAGAAATCGCGCTTCTGTCTGTTAATCAATGAAACTGTTATCGTTGTCGTTAGTGCGCAGTGCAGTGTGTTGTTTTTTGTGTATGTCACCAGGGAGCGCTGTTCCGAGGGTTATAAAGTCAATGTTTTTTCGATTAATAAATCAGTTGTTAGATTGCGCCAGTTTGTCTTCCATTCTTTGTCCTTGTTCACCTGCGCATACATTTTCAGGATGGAGAGACGATAGTCTTCTGTCTAGAGGCGCTTCGTGTGTTACGAACGCCATCTATCAGTAATGTTAGGAAACGAAAGTTACGTCTGAACAAAGAACCACTGGTAGGTAGCAGCAGCGTGTCGTTGTAGCCATTTCAGCGAAGCTTAGAAAACACCCGCTTTTTCGTTCTTAGGATAGCATTACCCGATCAGCGTAATGACCAATGAGTTCTTCAAAACTTCGTATCTGTGCATTTTCTGAATAAACAAACACACTACCTATTATTAGGGTAATAATGCTACTTCTCAATTATGCGAAATAAATACTTTTTTGAATCACATTGTTCACAAGTATGAATTTATCCACGAGATCATGATTAGACGTTGAAGAAGAGCTTGAACATTCGCAGGGGGGCTCAAACGTTGTGCAGACAAAATTAAAATTAAAAGACCAAACTTTTTGTGGTAAAATATCCCAATAAATATTTTCGTCTTTACCTATCATCTCTAAAACTTCATCTGCAATATCTCAGTTCATATAAGGTGCTTAAAGAACAAGGCTGTCCCGGACGGCATAACGAACTCAGTTCTACCACTGTTTTAGAGCTGCAGTACACTGATCAAATGGTTCATATATGGTGTGTCTGAATGCGTTATATGTGCGCTAACATGGATGGATGGATGAATAGCTTTTATTGGGGTCCTGAAGAATTCCACCCCTGTTTTATAGGGGAAGGATCGCGGGCCGCTCCCACGTTGGGACGGGGAGGCCCAGCCTCACCGCCGCATTGTGGTCCTTCTGGACAGCCTTGAGTTGTTAAATGAAAACCGGACTCGCGAGCATTAAATGACAGGAGTTCTCAGCAAATTCTTCATTTTTTCTTTGTAAAGAGGGGCACCTCCAGAGCATGTGGTTAAAATCACTTGCATTCTGGCAGTCCGGACAAAGTTCTGAAATATCGGAGTAATGTCTATAGGTTAAGAGGCTAGGGTACGTTTTCGTCTGAAGCATGCGTAGAGAGATCGCCTGCGGCCTAGACAACTTTTCGTGTGGCAATGGTAAAGACCTACGGCCTAATTGATAATGCCTCGTGATCTCTTTTAAGGTAGTCAAAATGTCCCTAAAATGAAGGCTTGGGGCTGACTCCTCTGTCTGAGAAGCACAAGTCCCGTCGCGGTAAGTGAAGCCTCGCGTCTTGGAATGGGCTAGCTCGCTGACATAGGGAAGGCCTCCGACCCTCAAGGCAAGGTGAGCAGAGAACCAAATAATAGTGTGGTGGGTGAGTTCCTTGTGAGTGAGAGTTCTCAAAACGTCCGTGCACACGGAACCAGAAGCGAAGGCCCTAGCAGTGTATTTAGAGTCCGTATAAATATCAGTCCTTTGTGGATCAAGGAGTGCTAGTGCAATGGCCATCTGTTCTGCTTTGTAAAAAGAAGCGGTTCGAACCGACGCCAAGGATAAAATCTAACCCTTAGTATCTACAGATACTACTGCAAAGCGAGCGGAAACGCCAGACTGGGCGGCATCAACAAAGCATGAAAAAGAGTGTTTGTGAGCTTGAGCTAAAAGAGAGGAGGCTCGAGCGACAAGCCTGCTCGCGTTGTACTGTGGATGCATATTTCGTGGAAGGGGGCACACTTTGATGCGAGAGCGTATATAATCATCGAGTGGCGTATAGTGCACTTCGAGCGTCAGGGGGTTGACTCCAGTGTCAACTACAATCTTTCTCCCCGCTGGTGTGATCAAAAGCCTGGCAACCTGTGCCACTTATTGAGCCTCAATAACGTCTTCAAGCGTGTTGTGGACTCCAAGTTTCATAAGGTTCTCAGTGCTTGTGTGCATAAAAATGCCAAGAACTTTCTTGATGCTTTTCCTTATGAGGATGTTCAATTTATTTCTTTCATGGAGTTGCCACCTGTGCATAGATGCGACATAGCTTATGTGGCTCATCAAGAATGCACAGAACAGTCTGAGGAGGTCGTGCTCTCGAAGACCACCCCGACTGTTGGAAATGCGTGAGATTAGTCGGATGACCCCTTCCGCCTTAGAAGTCAGACGGTCGATCGTG
The DNA here is from genome assembly GCA_013436015.1 of Rhipicephalus annulatus. Classification (NCBI taxonomy): domain Eukaryota; kingdom Metazoa; phylum Arthropoda; class Arachnida; order Ixodida; family Ixodidae; genus Rhipicephalus; species Rhipicephalus annulatus. The sequence continues at coordinate 1,787,402 of WOVY01009408.1, read as the reverse complement.
CGGCCATTCTGTTCATTAGCCTCGATAATAATGTCCAGAACGCGTATGAAGTCCACCCATGGAATACGCTGCCCTGATGCCGTGTGCAGCCTAATGTCGATGTCCGCCAGTGGTTGCCAGTTTTTGGGTTTGGATCCCCGTCTCGTGGGTCGATATAAGAGAAGTTCGGACTTTGCTAGCGAGAGCTTGAAGCCCATTTCATATATGTACACTTCAACACATTCTACGGCCTCTTGAAGAGAGCTCTCCACAGAGCCCTCCGAGCCACCGACACTCCATATGGTGATGTCGTCCATGTAGATGTCGAACTTGATGCCTTCTTGAATTGAGAGCTTGGCAGCAAGGCCGCGCATTGCAATGTTAAACAGCAGTGGGGAGACGACTGAGCCCTGCGGGGTGCCGAAGGAACCGAGATCGTAGGGCTCAGATTTGAGATCCTTAAGCTGTATAGTGGCTTTTCTATTTCTTAGGAACGAGCTGGTGAACTTGTGAAAGTTGGCTTCTAAGTTGAGAGAAGAGAAGGAGGCAAGTATGTGGGAGTGCGAGACATTGTCGAAGGCCTTTTCAAGATCCAGACCTAGAATAGCTCTAATGTCTTTTGTCTGCTGATCTGTGCGCTAAGAAAACTAGTTTAATTTGAAATGTTATTGTTGTTGTATATTACATGCATGATTACAATTGTATGTACTGCGTGAAGTATCGATATGATGGTTTTTTCAGAGAGGGCTATTGCCCTGCTATAAGGATGTGTATAGAATTCACCCGCAATGACGGTTAGCAGAGCTCGGTGCAGACCACGCCACAATCTTCCAGACGCTTCGCCATCATTTCGTTTGACAGGACGCGGACAGTTTTCTTTTAGATGCGGAAGCATCTTATACTCGCACCTTGTAGTGCGCCGTCCGCGCCGTCCGCACCGCTTCTCGAACATTCGACAGCTGACGCGCGCGCATGCGCCGTCGCGCCGTCGCCCACCATCTGTGCCGCGCGCGCTTCTCCTTCGAGAACATTCGACAGCTGACAGCGCATGCGCCGTCGCGCCGTCGCCATCTGTGCCGCGCGCGCGCTTCTCCTTCGAGAACATTCAACAGCTGACAGTGCATGCGCCGTCGCGCTGTATATATACTCAAGGTCGGCGCTCGCTCGCTCAGTTGCCGCTCGTCGGTTGGTTTGTACGGCGCGTCGACGTCCAAGGTCACGGTGAAATGAATTCCAACGAATCCACAAACACAATGATCGACGTCCCTTCGACCAGCGCCGTCCTTTCGCATACGTGTGTACGTGTTCACTCATTTAACACCCCCTCCTACAACCACGTTAACCAATTTAGCCATCGACCCAAGTAAGTCGCAATTTAACACCCCATTTCACAACCACGTTAACCAATTTAGCCATCGACCCAAGTAAGTCGCACTTTAACACCCCGTTAACCAATTATATGCTCCGCATCCTCCTCAGTGTTCCCCCGAGGGAAGCTGCGGGCAATTTTTTTTCATTAGGGTTTCACCAGTGATAATGCTGGAATCTTCAATAGCACACCTACAAAAGCCGATGCGCTTTCCTTTGAGTCAGTATTAACGGCCAATGCTATGCTCATCCCTATAAGCGTGCAGTGTGAATGTATGAATCTATTGCTGTGGTTATAGTTGTGTAAATTTCGGGCACAGGTTCGTCCAAATAAAGAGCTTCGCGTAACACACGCCGACTGCTGACATCGTCAACTTCTCGATCACGTCGTATTATAAGTGCTATCTACCCACGATACAAAAAAAACAATTTTGAAGTATTACAGTGGGCGCTTCATTGCGATAGTTGTACGTATTTCTGTACTTGGAAAGATTAGTTTATTTATGCGCACTTTATTTCATCCCACTTTAAACGTGTTTGTATGTTCGATTAATACTTTTCTCCCATCCTTCATTTCTCGCTTCTTCAGAGGAAGGCGACTGGCGTTCCTAGCCTAAAACGACAGATGAAATGCTCACTTTTCAAAACATTTAACGTAAACACCTACGGATAAGCTTGAAGTCGTACTAAGTCAGCACTTAGTGCTCAGGCAAAAACACGCTCTATGTTGCTTTTATGTGTCTGATAAAAGACGGCGTGGAGTCACACTTACTTTAATGCAGCCGGCGAATGCCCAAGACATGCCGTATTTCCTGCAGAGATACGGCTGTCCATGGCAGTCGTAACTGCCAGTTTTGCGTAAGCAGCGCTTTGTTTCTGATAAAAGCCCACGCTCAGAATTCGTAACGAAGGCATTTTCAGAAAGCTTTCTGGTTGGGCATGTGTGCGTCTGGCAGTTTTATAAAGCGCGACCCGTGCCCCCATGTCTGCAAGACGTTTTCTCGTAAGGTGACAGAAATAGAAACCATCGCTTGGGTACTAGCTAGGGTGAGGCAAAAACGTTACCACTACACGTAATGCGCTGACTTCGCGGCATCGATTGGGCACACTTTCAACACTTGCCTTTGAGGTTCGCATTAGTTTTGCAAGCACTCACTGCCTGGATATGCAAAAAAATCGTATTCACGTCAGCAGCTGGCATAATCAAAATGTAAATAATCACGGCAGATATATAAATATGGGGGATCCTACGTTCCGGAGCTACCATATGACTATGAGAGACGCCGTAGCGGAGGGCTTTGGAAATTTCGGACACTTTGGGTTCTTTACCGTGTACCCAAATCTGAGCGCACGAGTATACAGCATTTTCGCCTCCACTGAAAATAGAGTTGCCGCAGCCGGGATTCAATCCCGCGACCTGCGGGTGAGCAGCTGAGTACCTTTGCCACTAAACCACCACTGCGGTGTCGACACAAACCGTTGTCTTTTTGAAATACATTTGATCATTTCCAACACGAAAAAAAAACAATAATATATCTGTGTGCTGGGTAGTGTCGCCAGACGATCACTACAGAGTAAAAGTAGTAACTACTGAAAATACAAATAGATTTTAGAGATACACAAACGTATCTCTTACTGTTCATCACGATACATTCGCATCCTGATGCGGCCATCATTGCTCTAAAAATATCTCGTCATTATACGTTTGTGGGTACTCTTGTGCTGAAAATATAGCACAGCCAGAGACTGCGAGCATAAATAGACTCTGCATTGTGGCCACGAAGAGAAGCTTCGGCGTGCCAAACTTTAGCAATTGCCAAATGCAAAGCTTTATAGATGTATTTTTATTTATTTGGTAATGCTCTTTTAAACATCTAATTGTAAGAAAAATGGTTATAAAACAGGTCATGGTAATTTACATGAAACTTCTGCATAGATTTGGTAAAGAAGAAAGAAATTAGGTCAGAACAGTAGCTATATCTTTCATATATTGCACTCTATCAACCCAAGTAACATCTGCTGAGGCTATGTGGTGAGCCATCTTTTTTTATCTTTTAGTGTACACCGACAAAATTGCATTTCACATAAGTGCGTCGATCCGTCTCTTTGTGGATGATTTTGTTGTTTACAGGAAACTAACTTCCACAGATGACGTTGCAGTTCCACAAGCAAATCTCACCAGGTAAAGGAAATGATTCAGCAAGTGGCAGAGGGGAAAATATTAACGTTGAAAAAAAATACAGGCACTTTCTGTTCACTAAAATCACTTCTGCATTCTTCATCGCTTATAAAACAATGAATTTGGTAATAGATGTTACTCTGTATGTGTATTTGGACGTAATGCTCACTTCAGGCTTAACCAGAACTGCACACGCAAGGAATATTAGTGATAAGGCTCAAAAAACTCTGCCTTCTTAAACGACTCTTGCATTTCACTAACAGGGACACAAGACTGCGTGGTTTTATTTCATGGATTGGGCCATTTCTCGAATACGTTTAAGTCATATGGCATCCTCACCTAATCGTTCTTACGAACATGATAGAAATGGTACAGAATAAGGCTGCTCAGTTTATCTCGTCATGCTACTCACATTGCATCGGTATTTCGATACTGAAAGACGAACTTCCCTGCTGCAGTGTTCTAGTGACTAAGGTACTCGGCCGCTGACCCGCAGGTGGCGGGATTGAATCCCGGCGGCAGCGGCTGCATTTTTGATGGAGGCTAAAGTGCTGGAGGTCCATGTGCTCAGATTTGGGTGCACGTTAGAGAACTCCAGGTGGTCAAAATTTTCAGTGTCCTCCACTACGGCGTCTCTCATAATCATCTGGTGGTTTCAGGACGTTAAACCCCACACATCAAAAGAGAAACTTCGCCTCACCACACTTGCCTTGCGCAGGCTACATACTCGGATATCGTTCTTTCGCTCACTTTGTCACAGCTACGCTACTTTCGCCAACTCGCATAGCTTTTCAGCCCCTCATACCTCAACCCGCCTAAATCATGTGCAGAAGGTGAACCCCATTTTCGCCATGAAGAAGTTTCGAAATTTGCCGTTATTGATAGGCTTAATAGTGTGGAACTCCCTTCCACCGAAAATTGCTGAAATAACAGATCCTTCCGTATTTCACTCAATCCTGGAAGGCTTTTTGTATAGCAAAAAACATTGCTAAACTTTGTATGAATGACCTTGCTCTATTTATTTACTTTTTTCTCTTTTTATATTCAAAGTTCTTGATCTCAATTTTTTGTTGTCTTCATTCCTTGTTTGCTTTCTTTGTTTTTGCACTCAACAATATGTATTCAACTAATGTTAGAGAGTGTACAGGTCTGGAAGGAGTAATTCGGTATACTTACTGTTTCCTTTTTATTCTTTTATTTTTTTCTATATATTATTGTTGCTTATGTTTTTGAAAGGTTAAGTATTGTTTTGTATTGCCCAATCAGGCTTTTGGAATATTGAAATGAATAAATAAAATATTGCGTGATAAACTTGCTTACTTCACTCTTTCGACGATAGAGAAAATGGCTTATAATGACAGATGTCGACAGATAAAAACATGCACAAAAAGAACCTGAAAAGACAGCCACATTTTTGAAAATATAGCGATAAGTAAGACAAAAATATTGTAATTTTCCAAAGGCAAAAACTGAGGAACGCCTTGCGTTCGAGAGTATTTTCTAAGTTCCATAACTCTCCCACGTGCAACCGTAGAGCAACCAGATGCATCACATCACATGGTAGCATGAAGCAGCATTCTCCAGATTACCCGTAAAGTTTTCACTGCACATTGTAAAACAAATTTTGTGACCCGAAGTCCGTGGTTGGGAAATACTGGCAACTGCCGAGATAGACAAGGTAATATGCCCCCGCAAATTACAATGGATGCATGCAAACCCCATAGTCAAAGCGTTTTCTTATGTTATTGTTCTTGGTAGGTGATCGATCCTCTCAAGTTTAAACAACCATAAAGTTTTGTTTTATTCAATAGTGCATGAAACGGTACAATGGTTACTGTCCATAATGTTTAGCTGTTCTGCGTTCTACAGCTGTCCTGAAACTTACGAGACCATCTCTTGAGCAACGACGAGAATAAAGATTTGCAAGGTGACAGAGTAGAAACTGTACATACGTTAAGAAGAAAAATATATCTATTCGCGCACTTGGTCACTGGGTATACTATAAACAAGGATAAAAAGGCAGGAATCCATAGCTTATACTGCGGCCAACCGTCGTAATAGAGCAGTAACCTGGCCAAAAGCCGCCCTCGAATCAAAAAGTTCACAGGCGTCATTGATTGCTTGAAAACTTAAAGTGCCCAGACATTCTTAAATGACGTCTTAAAACCTTTAGTGGCCATCACTTCTCATAGCCTCTTCCAAATTCTAAAACAGTTTAGCAAGAGTGTCTTCCGAGCATTGAACTCTTTACCTTAAAGTTTAAAAGGGCTTTTCAATATCAAACTCACTCCAAGGTTAGTGTTTTACGTTGGCTGCAATATTTCGTTTATTCTAATGAATGGTCTTTCATTCATTGGGACTGACACAGTAGCCACGTCTAACGGAAGCATTATTTGCTTCTTAAAACTTCGTAAACTTCGTAAAGTGGTTTCAATACGCAGCGTGCTGTATTTTAATTACCTGTCAAAATACTTTTATCGTTCGTAAATGCTCAATTCTTCTTAATAAAGTAAAGGTAAAATGCTTTTTACGGCTATTTTGATGCAAATCAAAGACTATGTTTTGCAGAAATCATACAACTGTAAATTGAGTGCTCCTCTGCAGTAACAACGTAAACAAACCTTTCGTAGATGTATAACTCATATCAGTCTAAACACACACAACAATATGTTTAAAAGGTCATTGCCATGCTGTGCCTTTGTGTAGACCCCATTTAATTGCACGCAAGCGGTGGAATCTGCTATGTGGTGTGTGTATTTGCCAGCCAATATTTATAGTGCTTAAAAAAGCAGTGACCACGCGAAAAGCAACAAAATAAAAAAAGAAGACTGCAAGAGCGGCAGCCAATGAAGGGAAAGAAGTCTTCGATATTTCTGTGTTTTGCGTTTTTTTTTAGTTACTCAGCAAGCAGATGCTTGTTTTCCCCAGTGTGGCACTTAGCCGTAGAACTCAATACGAAAATGAAGATGCCCCCCGCAAGCGCATTCTAGCATTTCCTATGAAATTGCGTGCACGCAAGGACCATATGACCCAAGTGATGTAGAATGTTACTATGAAAGCCTGCCTGTATTAGCATATCGGTGCGCTAGCAAAAGCAAGTCACGCTACCAACGCTGCTAAATAATGTGTGCTGTTTGTGCGAAAGCAAATATGTATGAATGAAGAAGGCAGGGTCGACAGCGTTTTTTGTCCGCTATATGTTGAAACCGATGTATGTATAAATAGATGGCAGAGAGGCTGGGTGATTCATAAGTTGGAGGAGTGGTCAAGGAGAGAGAGAGAGAGAGAGTGAGAAAGGAAAGGCCGGGAGGTTAACCAGATATTGGCATCTGGTTCGCTACCTAGCGCTGGGGGCGGTGACATAGGGGCAAGAAAGAGGGGTTAGATAGAGAAAAAAAAAACGCACGCGCACTCAAAAAAATGAAAACACATATATGTAGATCACTTTTGAGAAAAATCACTTATCACACCCTGCTCTTCCTTTCGTCAAACTCGTTAAGACCATGAGAACTCACACTATTCACGAATAGTGTTAAACAGCTCGTTACGCTAAAAATTTGGCGTCAGTGTTGGTGTCGCCGTTGGTGTCGTTGCTTGGGAGCGAAAAATAATCTTGTGCGTGACTGAAAAATTGAGAAATATGCAATGAACTAAATTATAAAAATTTCTGGGTCTGAATGGGGATTGCATCTGGGTCGTTTGCGTGGAAAGCGGGTGTTTTACCGCAGATTCACGCATCTGCTTGTCAATACAGTGAAAATAACTTCATCTGCATGGAAATGCAGGGAAAGTAACACTCGTGCTTTAAAAACTCACGCGTCTTGTGTACTTGCTTCCCAATACAAGATGTAATATTGCAGTGATAATGCATGGTACAAGCGTACGTTGGCGTCGGCAGTAGAATATGTGACTATCATAAAGACTACATGGTTTAATGCACAGACGTTACTGCGCCTATTTACGTGAAGCCACGTAGTGGGCGCATAGCAAGTTCAAAATTATTTCGTGTTTGAAACAACGCATAAGGACATGACATCGTTATCGCGTTCAAGTTTCTAGAGGCGAAGCTTCAGGGTTCCCCAAATGTTTATGGCGTCATTCGATTGTTCCTCCAGAAGAACTGAAAGCTGGGACAGTTGGTGACAGTACCTGAACATAATTTAACTCGGCGCACGACTACACGGACACAAAGAGAATACGCGGTTCCTTCTTCTCTTGTGTGCGCGTAAACGTGCACTGTGTTTAAATATTTTAACTTTTGTTTTTCTAACCGTGGTCTCATCAAAATGGGGCCCTATTCTTCAGCTATATTTGCAGGGCTGTAAAACAATCAGGCTCCTGTGCTCGGCAAACATTGTTCAAAACCAACCGACACCAACTGCAGCAACTCTGTGAGGTTAGATATGTACCTCTCCTCTTTGAATATTATTTCAAAAACTTTGTTAACTGGTATAGTAAAATCAGGTTCTCTTCTCGATGTAAAAGAAACCACTTCTCCCCACTCGGCTCCCGAAGCGCACCACCCGTGGTGGTGTAGCAAAGTGGGAGAAGAACCGTACGCCGCTATCCCAATAGCGGCTATTGGCCTGCTGGACGCTTGACGAGGAAGCAGAAGCAACGCTGAAGAAGTTTTAGATGGCTGAGAAAAACTTGTATTTACAGATTTTACAAAACAATGGACATCAATGTTACAAAAAAAAGGAAAAGAAAAACAACTTGGAAATGAACCGACTTCTGTAGGGCGACCCTACGGGGTTCGGCGGAGCCGATGGTGCCTAACACCGCAAGCTCGGTTCAGAACGCCCGGCGGAGCCACGGGGCCTCTTCTTATCCCTTCCTGGCGCTCCGCCCTTACCACCATCTCGGCACATAATCACTTGCTTGTCCTCTGATTGGACAGTACATTGGGTACATTAAAAAAAAAACGCCACGAGGATCCCGCCTTCGTGCACGTGGGACTTATGCACTCTCCCCAAACCATACAACAACCAAAACGTAAATAAAACAAAACTAGAAAAAGCATAGAGGCCAGGGCCAGCTTCGCGGCGCACAATTATTTAGACAGAGCTAGCTGTACTCGGTAGTGTGGCCATAGGGCGATTTTTCTCTACCACGTCAATTTCTTGACAACGGGGCTATAATCCTTTTGCCTCTGTGCGCCGTACGAGGAACCGCTCGCTGACCGCGCATATTTCTGCTTACGAGTTCCTTTGCCCAGATAAACGGGGATGTAGTCGAAGACATGCCCGATTCAACAATAGGAAACCCAGGCGTCGAACGGGCGACCGTCACCATTTCCCGTGTCGCGAGCCCGCTTCTGAGAGTCACTGGACCAAAGCCGGCCCGGCAGAAAAAGGTCGTCGGTGACTTCAGAGTTTTCGCAACGCGCGCTGCCGATTTTGCAGGCGCGCAAACAGTACGTGGCCGGGTCATACGCCGAACCGATGCGAGGAGTCACCGCGGTGCGCGGGGTCTCGGAACAGGCCCGTTGATGCGCCGACTGCCAGTTCCGAGAGGCAATTAGGGGGCCGTCGCAACGACGTTTACAATCTCAACCCTTTCGTTGCCCGGGTTGGTTCCCTTTTCTTTGAGTTAGTAGTAACTGGAAACGCTCGACCGTCGACAAAGCAGGGCAATATGCTGGCGCCGCGTGTCTGCGCTCGTGGCAAAACCGGTCGGTCGCGCTTCAACCGCTTGTCACTCAAGCAACGCTGGCAGCCCGCGGCTGACATGCCTTCTTAAGCTTACGCCGCAAAGCAAATAAAAGCAAACAAAAATTGCCGCGCTACGAATTCTTATCGCGGTCCTACAGGTATCATGGCTTTATAGATACCCCACACAAAAACATTTCTTGATGGCAACTTTTGGTCACGGGCAACATGCCATGGAATGCATGTTTTGCTCAATACTAAAGATATTATTCGCATTATATGCATAGCGTGGTTGAACCAACACTATATAAAGCAGATGTATATTTAAACGAGAAATGCGCATGAATATTGAAAGTGTGTCGTTGACGGTGCAGCTTGTTCACAGTGAGGCACAATGGAAGAGGCCGAGTCCAAGCACGACTCCCACAAGAATAGATTTGGCGTTAGCAATGGAATGTGTTGCTAAACTATATACATCTGCGTTAAACACTAGCCAAGATTCGCCACGAGATCACTTCTGCTGAATGATTTGCTATCTTGCCACAATTGCTTACTTACGGATTGCTGCGTTTAACTGTGAAGTGGCACGTGAAGAAAAGCACCGTTTATGGCCTAATTCAGGAACCGGAACTGTCTTGAATGAAAAGCTAACCTGCGAACCTCGGTGTAGGTTGAAATTTCTTTTGCGTCAGAGTATATAAGGTAAGAAAAAGTTCGCAAGAATTGAAACAGTTGTGCCAGAATGATGCACTTGGAAAATGCAGTGTATAACGCACTACAAATACGAGAGTATTTCTGCCGATTGGAGACTCGAAAAGCGAGGACTTACAATCGAACAGCGGAACGCATATTTCATATCTGACTCTGAAAAAAAAATCGCGAGTATTTTTCACTTTCGAAAAAAAAGTGCGGCTAAAAACTTTTTCCTGCGGTTGGCTTGTCCATGCGTAGTATTTAGTGTAGCAGGTTTTGAAACGCAATATTAGGTCAATTTTCACGCGGAGTTTGTTTGCCATTTTCGCGTTCGCGTTGTTTTACATTTTCATGACTGTCTCTTAGTGGTTTGCTTTGTGCAACATGAACTTACAAGCTCCAACACAACCTAAATTTTTTCTTGGTAGCTTCATTTCTGATGAGGAATATGAGTTTTGGCGTAACGACAAGGGCAGCGTATACTCTTTTTTGCGGCTGAACGGACGCTACTACGCTGGAATGTAAGATTCTTAAGAAATATTATCTGACATCATCTTTTTCGCGGATCACAATTTCATTCCCAAAATTCTTGCTTGCTAGACTTTTTAAAGAAATAACAATGAGCCAATATTAATATAGTCATGATATTAGCAAAGGTGAAAGACAAATGTCAAAACTTTGTTATGAAGTTCTGAATTCCTGGCTGAAAATTTCAGTTACCAACGACTGCGAATGGGATAGTCTTGCTACTTGAGTCTGAATTTTGAGTGTCTGAGAGGCTGAGCAGTTAAAAGTTGCGTGTGGAATTCATCGTATAGGTGCTGTTTGGCCACTCTCGTTTACGACAGCTTGACAATAACAACGAAAGACAAAAGAGAAGCAAGAACTTGGTCTAGTTTAAATGCTACAACCTTTTAGCACACAGTTTTCCGACTGTTAGATATTGTGTGAATATTTTTGCGGGTGTCTAGGACAGCATTATGACTATTTATATTCTAAAACACCTACAGACGCTTGTGCGCAGCAAAAAATACAGAATATAAATAATTCAAAACTTACTTTTATTCTTCATGAATAAACCTGGTCCTGTTCTACCCCGAATCCCAGTGTGTGTGTGTGTGTGTGTGTGTGTGTGCGTGTGTGTGTGTGTGCGTGTGTGTGTGTGCGTGTGTGTGTGTGTATGTGTGTGTGTGTGTGTGTGTGTGTGTGAGCTATAGATTTTACTAACCACTGCTTGTATGTGTGTTTTTCTGATGTCTGATTCACAGTGCAGAACACCTTACGTACACAAATAAGTGTAGAAAAAAGAAACCAAAACAAGTTGGACTTGCCCTCGCAAACTTGGGCTTCTAAAGCTACAAGAAGCAAACGTCGTCATAACGTTGCCTTTCACCTGGAACCTCAGAAGGATTGGAAGTGCTCCGAGAAGATTGCTAAGCTGGCTGTTGACATCGCGAAAGCGAGCCTCAAGTTACGCTGACAAACTAGTCTGAAGCGAAGTGTCATCTTCAACGCTAAAAAACCCCCTACTATGAAAAAAAATGTTCCAAGGTTTCTGCAGAAAAGAAACGCATAACATCAAAAACAAAATGAAAATTGCATATAGCACTTATGAAAAACAAAGCTTTCTGTGAAAGTATCGCACGGTTCAAACTCCTTTGCTTTGCGCTTTTCTTTTTTTTATTTTGAAGATTGGAAGCATTACCTGTGACGGCGAGTTGTATTTTCCGGTGGAGCAACAGCCTTTCTTCAAAGTATCGCGTATTGAGCGTAATCAACCTGGCTGCTGCCTCTATAAGCACTATGCTTATTTACATAATACCATGAGCAATAGTATTAGTAGATTATTTTATTAAAAATTTGAAGGGGTTGGTTGGCAATTTTGAATACGTGTTCAAAAGACAAGGGTTTACATGCTTCGAAGGATTCATGCATAATGTTTTTTGTGGTCCTAGAATAACAACATAAAAGTTTAAATATATAAGGTTTTCCAAAAACTTTATGAGTGCTTTGCACATGCTCACTCTTTCATTACCAGTATATCAAAGCTCAGTCTATCGACCCTAACTTCCGAGAGGCCAGGCAATTGTTGTAGGTTGTTAGTTGAATAAAAACCCAATTGAGTCATTTGAACTCGTTCAATGCATAATGTGTATGCGGTACGGAGCATGTGGAACTCACAATGTGTCGTCTCAGAAGGCTGCCCTGATTTTACAACTCCACCTCACGCTTTCTTGTGGTTCTATTGCATGTCTCACTGGCTTTATGACTTTTCCCTAGAATTCTCAAATTTTATTTCAGCGGAAGCAAAGTACACGATGAGAAAGCAGTCCGAGCTGGTTCGGCGTACATCCTCGTGACAGATCGGGTTTTGGTTAGCTGTGTCTCCAACAACTCACGATTTCTGGCTCCTCGCGCATGCGTGGCAAGGCTCCATAGGAGCCATGCAAAACTGCTCAAGTACAGCCACATTAGCTGACAATACACAAAAAAATGCCAGCAGGTCCCACGTATCAAGGTCATCAATGTTTTGTGAAGCTTGAGCAGCGAAGCTAATTATGATGCAATTATTTGTTGGGTGAAAAGTTACTAAATGACACTAATAATATGTTGTGTTATGCATAGACATATTTATAGTAGTTGGATATGTTTAAAAAAACACTTCTATACAGTTGCGTCACTATGCAAACAACAACATGGTTTCTACCAATACCAGAAGCTACCAACACCAGAGCCCATATGTATGTAGCGCCAATGCTTGTTTGAATAAGCCTACATAGACTGATTTCAGTGGATGGCACTTCAGTACAACTGACGTTAATCCAACGCTCACCTGTATCACAGGCGTACATATTACCACGTGCGTTTAAAAACCGAAGCTGGCTGGACTATCTTCTGGTGGTCCTTAACCGCTTCCCAAATGTGTTCGAGAGTAGCCGCCATCTTGATGTCTTAGTGTGTCACGATGAAACAAATAGACGAGGAATCATGGCATCCACCGGCGGACAGTCTGGTAGCAGCCATTCGGACAAGCTGCTCTGTTTGAGCCATCGACGAGCGGCGTGTGTTAGCTGCCTTTGGGCACAAGTCAGCCCAATAAATTACTTCTATTTCAATGGGTCATGTTCCAGTTTTTCACTGGTCTGTGCACCAGCTAGATAAACGTCCCTATACATGACAATATGCAATGTTTATCGAATCAGATAGCAAGCGCTACAAATAAAACAGTCGTTTCACCACCATTACGCCTGAAATAGGTGTTTTATTAAAGTACCTTCGATGCCTGATGTAGATAACAGGTCGAATACTCGATCGCCACGCGGAATGCTTCGGTTCGATTCTGGCTGGGACCCTGATATATAATCTTTGCAAGCGTTCGGTCAACGCGGCCAATGTCAGTTTTTCTTGGCGCTCTCGCATTTACTTTCCAATGGGCATTCTCATTATTCATGGTTACATATAAACTGTCAATCACCTATGACGCCTACCCTCAAACCACATACTGGGGTATATGGGTATGCGGCAGAGGTGTCTAGATGAAACGGTTCGATGATGTAGTGCGAATAGATTTTGAAGTTATTCATGTCATGCCCAGAAACGCTTATTGGTCAAGCGCTCTTACCCTCCCATATTAATTTTATCTACCCCAAGTTAAGGAGACGATAATGAGAGCACCCAGACGTCGACAGCTGGATTAAATAGATATGAAAATAAACAGACAGACAGACAGACAGACAGACAGACAGACAGACAGACAGACAGACAGACAGACAGACAGACAGACAGACAGACAGACAGACAGACAGACAGACAGACAGACAGACAGACAGATAAATAGATAGATAGATTCAATGTTTTTGCAGTCCGCTAAGAAATTCGTCATATTTAAATTGTTGCACGTACCATAATTTAAAAACCAAACCTGAAAGTTTCCCTTTTTGTGTGCATTATAAGATGCATGTTTTTTAGTAATTTAGCAATGTTATGAAATGCGAAGATTTCATTGTGCTCTGATTGCATTATGAACACATAGTTTGCAATCATAAAAGCGACACTTCACATCAGGTGTACACACAGCGTAATACGGGTGTTTTTTACGCTCAAGAACATGTATACGAGCCGGCAAATCATAAAGTTTGCTGTGTATGACGTTGTGTGATTGCGATATTGAGAGAAAAGTACATTTGATATTTTGAAGCAACTTGATATTGAGCCTGGCCTCTACATTGCAAGAGCTTGCCTGATAAGTGATCGACAGCATATTATCAAAGCATGCCGCCATGACAATTATGCTGCAATGCAAGCTAGGAAAAAAAACAGACGTTTCGCGGGCAATCATTGTCACAGAAAAATGGCATACAGAATGGTAGTGGCTATAAAGATTGTGAATTTTAGCGCTCCTCCTGTTTGTGTAAGCGCTACACCTATATCAAATATTTTTGATGATGTTCTCAGAACTTCAATTCTTTTCGATTTTTCCGTGCGCACAATATGATAACTTCTTTGCTAACAAAGATATATTTAATGAAACTTGGCGCTCTTCCTTATCACATTAGTGGGTGTACAACAATGAGCAAACTTAAGCGACAAGATTTAATATTGTGGCCTGTTAAGCAACAGTATGTCCAGTTTCAGTGATTTTTAATTATGTAGTTATACGTTCCTATTACTCATTCAATGTCATTTATATGGGTACATTAGAAAGGACAAAAGCTACTTTTGTATATCTACAAAAATTTTGTTTTTTTATTGAGTAAAATTTGACTTAATGTCTTTGCGTAAAGCCTGTTTTAATAAACTTTTAGTTATGTAAAACTGAGAAAAATAGGACTTGCTCTATTGTGCTCACCCGCGTTTAAAAGTGTGTGCTTTATAATGAAGACCAATGTCTGCTTTTTATTGAAAATAACATTTCAGGCACTTGGCCTTTAAGTTACGTTGGCTTCTGCTGCTTACAGTTATGCCTTTCAGGCACAACACGCTTTACAGGGCAATTGAAGTTTCAGTACGGCTCGGCAATGAAACATGGCATACAATTGAGCATAGTTGTGCGCATTAGTGCTGGCTTCAAGGTATGATACACATTTGACGACTTAATTTGAACAGCATGCTAAAAATACTTTGTAGGATCATACTTTATAACTTATGCAAAATTTTCTAAAAACATTCTCGGCGTTTTTGGCATGACATAAGCACTTTACTGGTTGCACATGGAAGCGTGTTTTACTATATATAGATAATGACACTGCCAGCTTGTTTCATATTTTTCGCTGTGTGTTTCTGTATCGATGTATGCAAATCAAAGAAATAATTAGGACGCTTGCGTTAATATTAAGAGCATGCTTCGTCATCGTTGCTTAACAGTTGCCAATGTCTGTCGTCACAGGGGTACATGACAAGCTGGCAAATATAAAAGGTAAAGTATTGAAATGGTGACTAACTCTATAGCCATAATAAAAAAACATTTGTAGGTACATTGGCTGCATTTTTAAAACACTTGAATACTTGAAATGTAAGATGGACGCGAAATAAAGCACGAGGAGATTTACTATAGTTAATTACCAATGTTCACCGAATACGGCACGTGTACATATACTGGGCTCATCACCGTCGCACATCATCTCACTAAACTCTAAGAAAGCAACACTAATTATCATATTCGTGCACAAAGCGGCTGCTGACATCAAATGTGCTAGCTTAAACAACATTTACAGGTAATTAACTACAGTGAGAGAAATAAATGTACATAAAAAGTGTGGAAAATTTCACCTGGGAGAGTTCTCGTTCGTTGAAGAAGGAACACTTAAACAGATTTGCGCTCGATCTGTTTAAGTGTTCCTTCTTTGTGGTGTCTTTTCTATTTTAGCGCAATTTTTCCTGCATAGAATGAACCAACTAGCCCCTCAAGACGTCCTGACCTGCTCAGTGTGAACTAAAATGATGTAAATAAACACACTAAGATACCTAACGAACTAACCTATTTATGCAAGTAAAAGTAGCAGGCAGTGCTCTAAATACGTAAATGAGAGCCCCGCATAGAGAGAGGAGCTTTTAAAACTTCAATACAGATATCAATGTCGGTATTAACGTACCTTAAAAAACGGCAATTGTGCTTTTAAGCACAAATAGTTATTTAACCAGAGAAAAAAGCCGAGGAGTGTTTCCCGCTGGATAACGTGAATAAGCACAGTAACGTGGACACCAAACAAAGCCGCTCGTATCAATACAAATAATGTAGGTCCATGAGAGTCACCTAGATCATCTTGAGGTCAGGAGTTATCGAAGCTTGCTGCCCTGATAGCCATGATTCCTTGGTATGGGCGACTTACATTTATCTTGAAAGAACAACATATATTCGCTCTTCTGAGGGAGCGACATCGCATTCTCATCAAAATTTGCACGACAGTCACAAGTAAGAAATAAACAGGCTGTCAGCAAAGTGTCTGCTCAAATTGCTTGTTCGCGGGAATAGAAATATGGCCAAATGAATAATTATATGTAAAAAAAGGAGTTTTGAGAGAGAGGGGCTTAACACTGCAAACACCTCGCGCTTTTTTCATTCGCGCCGCCATTCGCGAAAGCCCATGTTCGAACAATATTTAACTATATCCAAGGTGGCGCTCGCTTTGCATGATGGATGTGGTAAATGTTTGGGAATCACCCTCACTCCAGCTCACCCATTTCCGGCCTCTCGAAAAGCATGTGCGGCACGTGAGAACATAATAAACATGCAGAATGAGACAGTGAGGTACAGATAAACACGCCCTGATAGCGGGCATTGTTTCTCTCTTTTTCAAGCCAATTCAGGGGCTATTTTTGGCCGCATCGTTTCTACAAAATGTCAGTAACGACTACCATTATTAACATCATATTCGTCCTAATCATCAATGTCACCGCTGCTTATGTACTGTACTAGTGCTCCAGCTTAAGATTCTTTTTTAGGCTTCCCTGCTTCGAAGTTCACATAGTGAGTATTTTGGTCTCGAATAACCTTTTGGTTCCGAATTAAGTTGTGGAGAGATGATAGAGCGCGAATGTTTGTGCACCAGCCTTGTTTACAAGAGCTGCGAGACAGTTACTTTGTATGGTATCTACCGCAACAGCGACCTCTGTTCAGAAGCCAAGCTGCAAATACCAGGGTAGATGACATCTTTCTTATGAAGATGTTTTAAATACGCGAGCGATGACTGATGTTTGAAGAGTGGATCTATACGGATGCATCGAAGGATTAAGTCGTATTTGCAATCGGTAGAGTGATGGAAAGTGCTTTTATCCTAACGTGTGCGATTCATGACATTGAACTAAAATGTGGATAATGGTGGGTGGTTTACCCCTTTTTTCGAACATGGGTGGATCACCACCTTAAAGAATATGAATGTGTACTGTGCGTGTGTCCTAATCTTAGCCTTGTAAGTGTCACGTATGAATGGCGTGACTATCATCAACAGAACTTCTAAGAAACGGCGCAATAATTTCAGAATATGATGTTTTCACAAGAAACGAAAAGTGACAACTTTCATTCAGAAGATATGAGGCGGTCACCTAAAGTGACCACCATGCAGTAAGGTTACACTGGTCAATTTAAATAGAAGTACAGCTCTTGATTTCTATAGTCATTAGCGTTAGCTACTCATATGAAATTCCCTCCTGCAATATCAAAATTGTAGGAGCAGCATTATTACATATCTATAAATATATCTCGGGCCCACCATCCAGCGCGGGCCCCGCTGCGGTGGTATAGTGGCTAAGGTACTTGGCTGCTGACTTGCAGGTTGCGAGATCGAACCCCGACTGTGGCGTCTGCCTTTTTCGAAGGTGAAAATTCGGTAGGCCCGTGTGCTCAGATTTGGGTGCACGTTAAAGAACCCCTGGGGGTAAATATTTCTAGATTTTTGGAGCCCTCCACTGTGGCGTTTTAAATATTCATATGGTTGTATTGGGATGTTATACCCCGCATATTAATCAACCACCAAGCACGCCTAGAAGACGATGGAAGCCGAAAAAATCTAACGTAACATGTCCCATTGAAGACCAAACGAAGTAGGGTCATCTTCATCAGATTCTTTAGAAGCTTTAGAATATGCGCCATTTAAAATATACACACCGGCCTCACGTAAGTAAATGAGGGCGCATCAAACGAATGGTAATTGTTTCTCGTCTACATCACCTAATGAACAAATGGTAGGAAGAGCAGCTCTTCAGCAGAAACAGCATAGTGCTAGGCATCCTCACGTGAGAGGTTAATTCATTAAAAGTTAGCAATTTAGAACGGTCACTTCCCGTGGTCTTCGCAGTCTCCGCAGTTTATCTAGCAATTTAAAACTAGAAATTTCATGGCACAACCTTCTTTTACAACCGCGAATGCATAGCAATTTAGTCGGGACGTGGCACTCATCAAGATTTTTAGTTATTGACGAAATATGTACACCTTATGTCACATACTTAACTAACTGAATACCCACAATTTTTTGGACCGGCAAGTCAAACGAGGTCAGTCCCATTTGGTGTCGTTCCGAAAATTCGCTCTTCTGCCATCGACTTCTGAGTAAACACTGCTATTTCAAACTTTGTGTCTTGTGTTCGGCTTCTACACAAGGCTCCATATTTTTGTACTGTTACAGTGAAAAGAAAGTGCCACTTTCGGTACTCTCGGACACTGACATGCTTTGACTGATGTGAGGCTAGTCTGTTCTCGGAGCTGACGGCACTATTATACCAAAATCTTGCTTCGCCTAGCCTTTTCGAACCAAATGTGCGCAACGTCTGGCATGCTTAGCATTGAGAATTCACCCGTATTCAGATAGCGTCGACTGTAGCAAGAATCTTGCTTTACAATGACGCCGGTTGACAGCACAGATCCACATAGCTCGGTCTGCCAGTCATGTCTGGAACTGGAAACCCACCCGCGGTGTGCCACTGCCAGCCTTGGGAAGATTCCTCCGCTGCAGTGACACCGATTGAAAGCACAGATTCCGCCAGTCATGCCTGACACTAGGAACCCCAATCAGTGCACCAGTGGCAGCCTGAGGAAGATTCTGACACTACGGTGAGGCTGGTTTAAAACACCTATTCACGTAGTGGCAGTCATCTGCCAGTCATACCTAGCAGTTTGAACCCACTTGCGAAGCGAATGTGCCAGCCAAACAATATTCTGGAGCAATGGGGGCACTGGTTGAAAGCCCAGCTGGGCCTATAGAATGTTTCCAATGATTCCCACATATGCACGAAGTGATTGATAATGAAGGAGCTTGCTGCAGAGGTTAAATTCGGTAAGCCGTGAATCATCTGTACATATGCTCAATAATCATCATATGAATACGTGACACGAGAGTTGTTCTTGTGTGATTGTATATAACGTTATATACACAATGTCTTTTTTTGTTTAAAATGAGCCACTCTACACGCCCTGGTGGCAGCCCGCAAGCATGATACCATTCGCTGTCTTGAACAGCCATGCCCCTACGCATTTGTCGCCTTCCCGCTATTTGATGGTGGGCTATACCAGCTATATGCACAGTGTGAAACTCGTCGTCTGTGTAGAACACACAATGGGCTGTCAGTAGATGTGCCATTGTCGGCACTCAAGAAGCTGCAACGCATGACGAATGTAGCAGCACCGAGCAAGGCTTTCACGCCACTTCCACAACCTGCATTAAGAACTGCGTCTCTTTCTTGCTCGCTGCTTATAGCGACGCTCAGTCCTCATCATACTCGCCCACTGCGTGGAGTGAGTATGGAGCCTCGCCCGCTGCACTCAGGTAAGCGAGCGTCGCCTGAAAGCTTCAACCGAATACTACAGCTGCGTCGCTAGTGGGAGCAATTAGCACTAGCGTACACTCCGACGCAACGACGAGAGACAACCCTTCAACAAAAGGAGCATGTTCCTAATATGGCGTTGTGCTAGTTTACTGAAAGCATTGGTTTCCGCTGCTTGCGTTTATTTCCATCACAAGGATACGTGAACGCTCTTGCACGCTAGTCAACACAGCATCGTTGCAGTTCCGCCTTTTGTTAATCTAATAAACTTAAATTAGGTCACCAGCTTTGAACAAACCTCTTTCAAAGCATAAAAATTGACATGCCCATCTTTTATTGCTGGGAGGAAAGGATTAAGTTTTCTTCATAAATATGTAGTTGGTATTATTCTTAGTCTACATGTCTTGCCGAACGTCTGGTAACATATTCTCGGAACTGCGAATTTCTGTATATATTGTAAAGATCGAATAAAGCAATGATAACCAACCACACATCATCGTTTCAACAAACCATGATGGATGAGTTGAGGGGCTTCTCGGCTTCCTATTGATAGTGAAGAGCTCCCACGAAAAAAAAAACAAATGTCCGAAATTCCACAAGAACAGAACTTAGCACCTATAGGCACACCCGTAGATCATCGAGAAACAGACAATAAAATATTAACACGACAACTGTTTTAAAGTGATTGATTGAAGGATGGCTCATGGTGATCAATAAATGTTAAGCAGTCGTAAAATGGGAGATCGACGCGACTCTTTTATACACGACGGTGCATCGTAGTTGCGAACATGTTTTCAGCGTGTTCATGGTAGTTTCACCAGTGAAACCGTTGATGGGAAATAAATATGACTCTTCGCTAGGCTATGAGAACACAGAAAAGTACACAGACAGACAATGTAGTTATAAATTACTTTTAGCGGTTGCGTTGCCATTTACAAAAAGGTTTTGTGTTCTTTATAGATACATACGTATACGTGCGTGCGTTTCTTTTCTACGTGTGTTTGAAGATAAATGTTCGCATCCCTCTACAGAGCATACCCATATTTCCAATAGGAGGGCTTTTGTACAAATAAGCTAGCCTCGACAAAGGTTTTAGGTGAAAGCTATCATTCATTCTTATCATTTCCGTGCTGATCATGCGTGAGTCACAATAGGACGGCTTCAGTATGTAAGCATGGTGCAGTTGAAAGCGTGCCCGGCAACTGTTGTTGTTGACCGAAATGCCGTTGGTACGACTCCCGTTGACGTAACTTTTGTCTCCTGAAAGTTATTTTAGAGGTCATTTTTATGAATTATTAAACATCGCATACAGATCATTTCAATATGGTTCTGGCTACAATAGTTAGAAGAGGAAGGTAGATCGCAAAAAGTGCAGTAGCGAATGCTGCACCTTATTCTGTGACGTTACATCTCGACGACGGTGTAAAATACTTTCCCCCGATAGAAGGTTCTTATCTAATTTGCTGTGTGCATTGCAGAGGCATAGTTGCTGTGCACTATACTCTTGGTAGTCACAGAAGATATGTCCAATAGTTTATTCACTGCCACAGCAGTCACAGGCTACGGTATCACCATCCCAAGTAGAAAAGCGCTGGCGTTAGAAAACACAACGCCCAACAACAGCTTGCACAAAAGGTGCGCGCCTGCACGGCGAACTTGACAAGACCTAACGCAAGGACAAGCGAGTGCAGTGGGGCATCCTTGAAGTGCGGCTGCTTCCACTGAAAAATGGTGCGTTGGCAAGCAAGCCAGCAGAGCTTTCGTGCAGCATCAGTCCAAGAAAGTGGTAGTATTTTTTGGTATTCTCTGGGGGCTGAACCAGCAGCGTGACCAGGCCGTTCATCACCTATAATTACTCAGTGACTGGGTAACCACTTGAATGTAAGTTGGTGCCCTCTCCCTGTAAGGCGACGTATAACCCTCTGCTGTCTCTAGTACCAGCTGCCCATGCAATCCGCGGCGTAAGACTGGCAGTAGAGACTGCAGTGTCATCTTTGAGTCAATCATAAGGTATTGCAGGAAGTAGTGAGATAGCGTGGAAAATTTATATATGAATTTCAGTAATATTATAATAGGTCTTCCTTTAAATTTTGGCACCATTTGTGCAAACAAAATAAAGTGACTTTAATTGTGCTGGTGTGTTATCTGTAAAAGTGGTCTAGGGGTTATGGGGCTCGGCAGCTAACCTGTTGATCGATTCGGGCCACGTATGCCGCATTTTTGATGGAGACCAATATGATTTATACCCGTGTCCTTATATATATATAGCGTGGAGCTGGGTGGTGGTCGTCATTCGGCAGGCCACGGGGACGTTCAGAACTCCAGAATGCTGAGGCAGAGGGTCCGGCGTAGAGGTAAACTTAACAAGACGTTTATTTGCAGCATGTTGGACAGTAACGTCCGAACGACGACTCTCCTCGCGACTCTCTCCTCTTTCGTTCTGGCGGGCTGCTCCCGCTGCCTCGCCATGCAGTACCAAAGATAAGGGCTGAATGTCACTTCGGGGAACCAACCACTCATGGAGAGCACAACACAAGACAAGTATCCCTTCACGCACGTGGCACACGCGCGGGGACTCGGAGGCGACCACGCAGGAGGAATTCACGGGAGTCGCTCCTACAGCACACAACCGGCCTTCCGCACATTCCAGAGGGGCCCGATTATAGCCACTGCCCCGCAGGCGAAGCGCACAGCCGAGACAAAGACAGCCGGTGCAGGTGACAAACCCGTACCCCATAAAAGAATGTTCGAGATGACGGGAAGGCACGCTTGGGGGCAGCTGGCCCACAGACTTCGTTACTGCTTTGTAACAGTATGTATGTATGTATGTATGTATGTATGTATGTATGTATGTATGTATGTATGTATGTATGTATGTATGTATGTATGTATGTATGTATGTATGTATGTATGTATGTATGTATGTATGTACGTATGTCTGTATGTATGTCTGTATGTATGTATGTATGTATGTATGTATGTATGTATGTGAAGCAGTAAAAAACTCTTCGCTTATTCGCAAAAAGAATTATGACGTCGTGAGTGGTTAGCAAATGTAATTGATGCATTAGAGAATAATTTGGTATTGCCAATGTCACGAGCCCTGTCGTTTGTTTTCTTACGGCATGGTTGAGGCATGCCCCCAGAAATAAAGCTAGGCGAAGAATTGAGAAGTCATAGCACACGGTGCCCAATTACGGTATGACGTTCTACTTTTGAAAATGAGGCTCAAGCGCCCTATATTTTGTTTTTCTATTGCACACTCCCTTCTGCAGACTATCTCAGGTGTTGAAGACTAGGAAACAACGCCAAAGCGTATGCGTTCCCCTCTTACGTGACTATGATTAGGCTCCCAGAGCTGCGACTTCACTTGTGCATCTTGGTAAGCATAACACTGCAGTAGAACCTCAATGATACGATCTTAGTTCGATTGAACTTCGGGTTGATACTAATTTTCCTGCGTGCCCGATCAAAAGCCACTAGCCTCAAATGAACCATTCTCCCCTCCCCCCCACACACCATGATGTTTGCCATGAACTTCGCTCGATCGAAAAGGGGCTGCCTGCGCTGCCGCTGACGATGTGTCAATCAGGCAAGCTGCGGCTGCCCTAACGCGGACATCTTCACGACGTGCTCTGTTTGTTAGTATTGGCCATTAACGCAGCGTGAAATGCTCTGTGAATGTGCACGCAAATTGTGTAAGCTCTAGTGCATCTCCGCATGCCTTCATGCTAAGATTGCAGGTAGCATTGGGGTCACTTTTTTTTTCCTTTTGACACCTTGAAGTTGTTGTACTTAGTTTGCACTCGCCTGCAATGCCCTCTAAATTAGACGTCTTATGAAATGTAGACGACGACATAAAAAAGGAAGCGGATGCATTTGGAGAAAGAGCTAGGCCTTGCCACGTGCACATGCATGATTGTTGGTGACGCTCCCGGCCCGACTCTGTGGTTAACACGGGGTACTGAAGTTTTCGGAAAACCTAAAGTTTGTGTGGACATGGCTGCCACGCTCCCGGGAAGCATCCCCGCACTACTATAATTAGAAAATGACAACGAAATGAAGCGGCGTAATGTAAGCAAAACTTTTCTTAGGTCACTTTTGCAGAAGTGACTTGGTGCCATGCGAAAACGCGTACTACAATGAGCAAGGGGCTATAGGCTGTCAAGGGTGGCACCGCATTCTGATAAGCATACGCGCGATTTATCGTTTCTACAAGTAGGACCGCTGACGTCCAAAATTTAACTTGTAATTATTTCGAGCTGCTCACGATGTTGTTGTAGCCCTGAGAAACAACAAAATCAAGCGTACACCAGCTTTTCTTTTTTCATACCAATTTTCTAGTTCTCTTGTGATAGAAATTTTCAACCATACGAATATTTTTGTTACCTTTCAAGATTTGTATCACGGTAGACTTACTGTATTCATACCTTTTTTTCAATGATTTAGGAGTAAGTTTGAGCTGGGATACAACTGTAAGGCGACACGAATAATTAGCAATGGTGTGTTCAGGTGAAGTCGTGTCACTTTTTTGGAACGTCTACAGAGGGAAAGGCAGAAGAGCACTGCCTTCTCTCGGAGTCTTTGTTACACCATAGTACATTGCACTCTGTTCTGCGTATAGAATGCGGTGGCTTAACGTTTTGATGAACATCATTGTCGAAACGGCATAGCTTTCATGTACAAGCCACAAAAATACGGCTGTCGGTTCATGTTATTGTGTGAGTGTGAGCATACTAGAACAGGAGAGAGTACTTCTGGACATAAACTTCTTTGGTTTTTGAGGCAATTGCTACGAAGCTCTCGCTATTGCTTGTGCGAAGTCTATGCGCCTTCGAAAGTATCATCTTTTCAAGGAATGAAAGAAAAGTGAACAGAATGACGGAGAGGCTTCCGCAAAGGGAATAGTGAAGGGGGCAGTCGTAATAAGTGACGCCGGCAAACAGAGAAACTTTTTGTTATTCCTGGCGCGAATGTTCTCTTCCAAAGCGTTCGTGCGTAAGTGAAAAGAAAGATAAATAAAATGAGCCAGTTTCATTTCCAGGCTGACCATTGCCTGCGCGGGCTAGCCTATATTACACTCTAAGGGTGAAGAGAAAAAAATAGGCGTGCCAAAGGCGCAAGCGGCTTCCTTCGGAATGTCAATCGGTCGGCTACAAGCCTTGTTCAGTTGCCGCAGAATGCCGACGAGAACCAGAGCTGACGTACGTGTACTGAAAGCATGAGCTATGTGACAGTGAGGCTGTGTAGGAGCGATGAGTGCACTCAACAAGCCCCAAGTTGTCAGCACTGAGAGTAATACACACGAGAAAAAGAGAATAAAAGCAAGGCTGGAAGGTTGAGTGAACTTTCCTAAATATTGTTGTTAATTGTTAAACTCACGAATGCTAGCCATACAAACAAAAGTTGGTAAAGTAAATGAACGCGATAGATCAGAATGCTTATGACATACTTGAGTCATTAAAAAGTGTTAACGAAATATATTGTAGGCTTATATCATTACACACGCGTAACTTTTTCTGCTGTTGCGTGATAATTTTCGGGTAAAATTATCTTGCCAGATTTATCAAAATAACGTCATATTGTCTCGCTGTCATTCTGGCAGAAGCCGGCCAACAAATGCAGGCAATATGACAAAAAGTGGCGTTGTCGAAAGAGTGATCGGTATGTGAGGTTTAACGTCCGAAAACCACCTTATGATTTTTGACATGCCGCAGTTGAGTGCTCCGGAATTTCTAACACCAGAGGTTCTTTAACGTGCGCCCATATCTGAGTTCACGGGTATTCAGCATTTTCGCCTGCATTGAAAATGCAACCACCGCAAATGGGATTTAATCCCATGAACTGTCGGTAAGCAGCCGAGTACCTTGTCACTGAACCACCATGGCGGAGTGCGTTGAAAGAGTGAGGCATGGTAATCTGTTAGAACGTTGCAGTACTGAGATTATGTGGCAGGCTGACGAAGAAGAAACCTCTCAACTTCACTAGTAATAACGAGCAGCGGTTTGATTGTATTGACACATATTGTGAGAGAAACGTTTTTTACATGCATTGAATGGTTCTTGGAATGCGAAAACGTGCCTTTTTTAGCGAGCAGCCCCCTAAATTTGTCGACGTGCCGAGTACGGGTGCAGTAACACTCAGTAGTCTCGGTTGACCAAGCTGGGTCGGTCATCAACGCTGCATCAATTTAATGTTGCTCCTCGACGGCTGCCGAGCAGGTCGCCATCACCACCGAAAATCCTGTGAATATTTTTAGTAACTCCAGAGCAGTTATCCGTGCCATCTATGTGCTGAAATGCATGAATGGCTGCCCAGCGTGCAAATCTCGGAGGACACATGCCGTATCTTCAGTGAAAAAGGCGTTTCAAGTCATACGTATACCAGACTTCAGGCTCACATGAGCTATATTGAAGGCGGCCCCGCCAACCTCAATGACCTGGCCCACTACAAGGGACGTAGGTTGATACTTCACTTTAAAATCAGCAAAACGTTATGAGGTGAAGGTAAATCTTGCTGTACATGAGACGCATGCAATCATTAGCACGTTTGCACGTGTCATTTACCTTTGTCGTCTATTCGCATCAAGTAATACCAAATTTGGTATATGTAAAGCAAGCGAAACGGCCGCGAGTGTGCTCTGAGCATAGAATGTAGTCATGTTTTACATGGCACGCATATCATGATTATCATGTTAGCAGCTGCCAGTTACATTCATCGTCCATTCACGTCACGTAATACCATATTTGGTATATGCGGAGCTAGCGAAATTGCCGCGAGTACATCATGACCGTGGTATGTTGTCTTGTTTTACGTGACACGCGTGTCATGATTATCATGTTTCAATTTGTCACATACCATAGCCGTCCATTCACGTCTTATTATACCTAATATGGTATATGTGAAGCTAGTGGAACGGCTGCGAGCGCATCATGAGCGTGGCATGTAGTCATGTTTTTACATGACATGCATCTCAGGATTATGTTTGAACCGGTCACATGCCTTCGTCATCCATTCATGTCCCGTAATACAAATTTGGTATATGTGACGTTAGTGAAACAGCCGCGAGCACACCTAGAGTGTGGCATGTAGTCATGTTGGTGCATGACACACATGTAATGTTATTTATGTTAGGGCCTGTCGCTTGCGTTCACCATGCAGTCATGTCATACCATACCAGTTTTTATACATGCCATGTGAACGAAACCACCGCAAGAGCAGCAAGACGATGAAATATAAATCATGACATTCATGACATATGTGTCATGATTTTAATGTTATGACTAGTCACTTACGCTCGTCATAGAGTCATGCTATACTATACCAATTTTGATGTCGATACCCTTATTGAAATTGACAGGAGAGCTAGAAGTCATAGGTGGATAGATAGATAGATAGATAGATAGATAGATAGATAGATAGATAGATAGAAAGATAGATAGATAGATAGATAGATACGCTCAAAGTCGCCGAAGTTCGCTAAGAAATGCTTCGTATTTGCAAGCTCTAGCGCACGCACTCCGTAAGCTGCATACACAGTCACGTAATCAACTATTCAGAGTGACATCTAACGCCACTTGTGATGATAGTCCAAAAGGAAATAAAGGAGACTGTGTCACGTTCCATTTATACCAGAGTGCTAGATGTAGCTTGAGGTTGGAGTCCGGCAATCCATATTTTGTTTTGTCCCGGTAGCATGTCATTTGCAATCATCTCGACAGAAAAATCGAGTGCTTATATTGTACGTCGTTATATATTACCTGTCGGTAACGTTTTTAAAGAAAACGCTGCGCCAGCGTGAATGTATAGGGTTTATTTGTCTTCGTTCTACATTTTAATTTCGCGAAGTCTGTCAGTGCTATGTTTAGGCTGTTACGTAACTGTCAACACATAATTCATTTTTGTTCAACGCCTGTATTTATATAAGTAACGCTGAAAGAGGCTATATTAAAGTGAAGTCCATAATAAAGCATCAATGTCATCAGCGCGTGACTTACAGGGATCAACCACACGCTTTAAGTATGTTTGATTTTAATGCAGCGGCGCTGTTGTGCTTCTTGGTGGCCATGAATTATGCTAGTTTAAGACCTTTTACCACTGTTGAGCTGACTCTTCCTTATTGTCATATTCGCAATGCCTGAACCTTTTGGTTCATCTCCTATGCATGAATATTTGGCCAACGAAGAAAATCGGGTTCCTAACTGCTGTGTAGCAATACAAAGCAATGAAGCACGAGTCATACCACTGAAGCTTGCTCGCATCAAATATTTGGCAACTGCTACTTGTACCTACCTGTTTTGGTACGAAAGCAAAATGAAGTTACCACAAATAGGACGCAATCGGATGGACTCACCTCCCACATAAAAGAAATTTAAACCCATGCATATGATAAAATGAGAGAAGCACCGCTGCATGTAACACGCTGTTTGATGAGTGCAATATGAAGCGGAGCTTTGTCACGGCTATCGCCGGTATTTAACCGGTGCATTAACCGGAGCATTAACCTTAGCCGAAGCGATACCATCATGTCGGTTAGTAACACGACTAGTAAACGGCCAAGACGCTTTCCTCGTCTACGGGCAATACACGCGAATTGCTACGCATAATAACACGGCGTGAAATGACATCTACATCTTCGTATACAACGTGGAAAGTGGCATCCTGTGCGACGAGTCTCGCATGCTTCTTCACGACGGACAACAATTCCTCCAGTAGTCTCTTCTTTTCTACGATGAACTTTACTTCCAGTGATAGCACGTCGTGGACCAAATTTACAAGACTCAACTGCGAAGCTACGTGAACGATTTTCCACCCCTGAGCAACGTATGGGTCGTAGAGCCTTTGTCAGGCAGTTTGTATCTTCCTTAAGTCTCCGAAGGAAATTACATTTGTTTTGATACCCTGCACTTGGGGGAACATAGAAGGAATTGAACGTAGAAAAAAGCGGAGAGAAGAAGGTGGCCCGAACACAAAAAGAAATTAACCACTTATAAACTAAGATAGTGTTAATGAGAGGGCGATGCAGTGGGATTGTTTCGGGTTACCTTAAATCGCCCTTGAAATTAAGCAATCAGTGTCAATTCATTGTACATTGTACACATTGTACAATATACAAAGGTTATTCTGTCTTTGTGTGGAGTTGTGAACTTTCTTTCACCTTTATGATCACTGCTTTGCGGTATCGCATCTAGCCTGAACTTGGCAAAGACGAGGTCTCTCCGCTATTCCTACGTAGTAGCTGCTTGCTTCTAGCCTTGCGAAACACACCGTGGAGCATATCGAGACGTGAGACGTAATATACTGCACAAGTCAGTTGTTTTTCAAGACCACCTTCGTCATCGTCGTCAGCGTCATCAGCAGCGTCATCACGGCTATTGCACACGCCAACGCCGCCAACGGACAAGCCTCGACCTTAAAAAGTTTCGCCCTGAAAAAGCATTGACGGGCAGTATAGAAGCAGAATCAATAGAGTCTAAGAGACCTCCACTTCGCTGAAAACTCAGTAAGCAGCATCATATATACAGTCGCCTGAAGACTACTGTTCAGATCGGAATGAAAAATATTTACAAATATTATGCTCTCTCGTGAACAAACATCAGAGTGGCGATTGTCAGTATACAACCGTCGTTAGGATGAGAAATATTATAAAGATGCAACAATATTTGGAAACGTGTGAAAGGTGTTTTCGTAGGTGAACCGAAAATCAGTTACATGTGTTTCGATGACGAAAGAAAAAATCTTGTTTATTCTTCTCACCACTTGCGAAAGGCATCCACACAGCAACTGGGCGTAGCAATACTTTCGTAGAAAATCGCATCATGGGGGGGGGGATGATACTTCGACAAATATTGATTGCGTGTAACGATGTCAAGTTTGCAGCGGCCAGTGAAAGAGAAGGATAACAGAAAGAAAAGCTGCGTTTTTTTATAGCAGCTTTTGTCCCGCATTCCACACCACACATTCTATGGTGTAACACTCTGGTGAAATAAACTTCAAACTTCAAACTTCAAACATAGAAGTTATCCAGAGTACGTAGAAAGGCATACAGCTGTCTCGATGTCAAAGACGCTGCAACCCCATTTGCTTTATCAATACCACTTCTATATGTACTTCTATCCACTTCTATCGACTTCTATAGAAACTAATTAGCTTAAAAGATAAGCAGTGAACATTTTCTCCAGGTTATGTTCTTCTTCGGCAACCTTCCTTCTTTCACGGGTGGAGAAGTAGTTTTGATGCGCGGTGTTTGACTCGTACAACAGAATATACACCCCAGCCGTGGCAGGCACATTTCGATGGAAGCAACATGTGGGAAGTCCATATGCAGTGAAATTTCAGTAGACGTTAAAGTACGTCATATTGTCGAAATTTTCGGAGCCCGACATTAGGGCGTTTCTCATATTTGTATCGTGGTTTTAGGACGTTAAACGTCAGAAGGTATTATTAAGAAACCCTGCTTGGCAAATCTTATCTGGAACCCTTCACTCTTGTTGTTTTATAACCGTACAGGAATTTCGGCATGAAATAACCCAAAACTTGAGGCAACTTCACGCTAATTGTGCCAACCTTGAAGAAAATCCGGGGCTGGATGGCCTCCTGTTTTTTTGGTTTCTCCTTTGTTTATTTTAGTATTTACCACTTATTTGTTTTTCATTATTTGTACTCAATGATAATTTTTCCCCAGTTTTTTTGGTTTCTCCTTTGTTTATTTTAGTATTTACCACTTATTTGTTTTTCATTATTTGTACTCAATGATAATTTTTCCCCAGTTTTTTTTGGTTTCTCTGTTTCTATAGTTCTCTGTCGCGTTCTTCCTTAGTTTTTACACGTGGTTTTGTCTACACTGCGACATGCGTCGACAGCATACGACATCACAGGCCCCTAAAGTGGTCCACACTACATATCTTTCTAGGATATAGAAGAGCAAGAGGAAGAAGACTTATCTTTGCCCCGAGCGTGCTACAGATGGCCATGCTGTGTTTTGTTTTACCTGCGCTACGCTAAGCCACCATGGTAACGTACGATGACAGCATAAGACAGCCCATACCTGAAAGCGCTCCACTCCCAAAGTTATTGTACCTAAAATTTGGTATTTGATCCACGACAAAGCAATACGTTGCGGTTGAATACACGGGATACTGTTTGCTACAGTTGCTCTTTAAGGATGTGAATCAATATAAATTTAATGCTTGAAACCCGGAAAACATGGCTTGTGCAAGCGTATTACTATTTTTGACAGGTTTATGAGCACAGCGCGGCGCTGACTGTACCCGATGTCTTTATACTATGCGTGCTCTTCATGGAATAAAGTTGCCTCAACGTTAAACCTGCATCTCTCCAACTTTCGTGCTTGAGTTTTACAGCTTTTGCCGAGTTCGGTAACTATTTTGCGTACTGAAAAGAAAAAACTACATAAGGCTCACACCTATACTTTTATTTCAGTACACCTTAAAACATTGACGCCGAGGATCCACCGTTGAAAATGCTATAAAAAGCTACAGAAGTAACGAGGGCTGCTTAAAAAATAGTTTTATTAGGAATACAGAACACGAGGAAAACATACGATTTTGGTCGCAATAGGCAGGGCCAGGAGTTGACCGGAACATTCATATATACAGACCTGCTTCAGATTAGTTAGATCACACAAATGTACCAATTCTTAAAGGCACTTTTATGCTTGCGCTAGTTTCAGGAACAATTCACATTCAGTAAATTATTCTGAATATTTTGTCACTTAACTGCTGCTGTCCAGCAGAATACACCTATACATAGCTCGGTTTATACATAGGTGCTCAGCGCGTTGGCGTATTCCATCGTAGAGAAAGTTGGGCTCAAATGAATAAAGGCACATCTCTTACCGCGTAAAGTGATTGCAATGCGTTTGGTGTAAGTAAAAGCGGACAAGAGGTGGGAAACGGGAGGGGAATGGGGGCATCGCATAGGAACGAGTATACAAATGAGTAACTTTGTTCTGAGTCAAGGGTAAGTTAAATTCTAAAGTTTTGTTTTTTTTTTTTGGTAAAACAGATGATCAATTGTACGGGGTAGAAATGGAAGATAAAATCACATATAATTAAAAAAAAGCAGAAAACGGTCATTTTAAAAACGCAACGCCAACGGTAACAGAAAAAAACAAAATTAGTCAGCAAGACACAAGTATCCGTGTACGACTCATTCTTTCAAAGTTCGGTCTTCGAACATTTTGTTCGAATGTTTGATTCAGGTGTCAAGATACTTCTTTCCCTTTCAGCTTGCCTAGTTATGCCGGATCAACTGTATTTCACACCTATTTGTACTTGCTATCGGTTTTAATGCATACTGCTTTTGCTGATGGGGACACAAAGTACTCAAAGTATTAGAATTTCGCAGAATTTCCCACCACGCATTCACAGACGAAATCACTCCGTTTGTTGCGTCTTCTGATGCGTCTCTTGTATTCGATTTATGGATGTACTGCAAGAAACAAAAACGAATACTGCAGGCCTCGGGCCTCGTTTATTCATTTAACTGTCTTCGTCATGGTGTTGCCATGAGGGGATGCAACTTGGATAATAACATTTTGTATATTTTGTGTAAGAATGTGATAAAATTTAAGATATTCAGTTCGGGCACAAGAAGCATTCACCAATGAAAAACAAACGGTCGAAAGTGCTTAATCTAAATCAATGTGTACGCGCCTCGATCATTTTTGCCTCCATCAAAAATATGGTCGCCGTGGCCGGAAAACGATCCTGTGACCTGCAGATCAACAGTCTACCGCCATAACTACTCGACGACCCTCGAGAGTTAGCATTAGAATACCACAACGCCTTAATATGGGAGTGAAGCTAAAGTGTGTGCTAGACATTTTACTTTCTTTAGGCAACTACGCTTGAGCGAAAACTTCCTTTACTTTTACTGTACAGGTATAGGGTCAAGATTTCCAAGGACGAATTGTAAACGTGGTGAGTAATTAATTGTACCTTCGGTTTTCGTTCCCTAAGTAGGCTATCGCCGTTCCGCTGGTCTTTTTCTCTCACCTTTCGCATTCACCTGAATATATTATATTGTCCTGGTTGCATACCACCTCGGTCTGTTGAATTTGACTGATGATCACATCGCGATAGGTTTACAAGCGTTTCGGAAGCAACTTCATGATGGCACGCATTCTCTTGTAACATTTGACACTATATACGAATGACTTTGCTGTAGAAAGGGCGTAGAAAATAACTGGTGACAAACTAGTGTTTTAACACTCTATGCTCTAACTGGGTGGTATGAATTCTCAGCCATTATGGCATTATGTATTACAACAAGCCTTTTTTCAAATATACTCAGCCTTATTTCTTAGTCCGGCAGAATAACTGTAAAAAGTGACATATTTTGTTTTCTGCCCTCGTATGATAAACATAAGCCCATTAAGTTTCGCAGCCTGCCCCAAAACAGAAGGATAACATCCAGACATTTGCATCTGATATATTGTTACCGAACCTCCACCGCTAATGATGTAATCGCGAAGATTAACTATACGTTTCATTTTTGGTGTGCAGGAACGTATATTGACTTCGGTGTGTGCTCAAGCTTATAGGCTCACAGTGAACAACCTAGAAAAATCAATTAAAGCAAGCACTTGTTGCGACGTGATGCGTTGGTGGAGCGGCACGACACTGTGTTAACCGCGCAAATAAAGGGGCCAGAAACAACGCTCGGCGCAATCGTTAGTGTAAAGGATGGTGAAGAATTTGTTCATTAATTACGCGGCAAACTTAATAACGCTGTCGCGTTCACGCTCTGAGTGTCATAGATTCTTTCACTGAGCTGGCCTTAAGTGAAAATCCTTCCAGATTCGGTGTCTTCATTTTAGTCTTGTTTTTCGTTATCGATCAACAAAAAAATTGCCCGCAGCTTCCCTCGGGGGAACACTGAGGAGGATGCGGAGCATATAATTGGTTAACGGGGTGTTAAAGTGCGACTTACTTGGGTCGATGGCTAAATTGGTTAACGTGGTTGTAGGAGGGGGTGTTAAATGAGTGAACACGTACACACGTATGCGAAAGGGCGGCGCTGGTCGAAGGGACGTCGATCATTGTGTTTGTGGATTCGTTGGAATTCATTTCACCGCGACCTTGGACGTCGACGCGCCGTACAAACCAACCGACGAGCGGCAACTGAGCGAGCGAGCGCCGACCTTGAGTATATATACAGCGCGACGGCGCATGCGCTGTCAGCTGTCGAATGTTCTCGAAGGAGAAGCGCGCGCGGCACAGATGGTGGGCGACGGCGCGACGGCGCATGCGCGCGCGTCAGCTGTCGAATGTTCGAGAAGCGGTGCGGACGGCGCGGACGGCGCACTACAAGGCACGAGTATAAGATGCTTCCGCATCTAAAAACTTCACGATCATTAATTAGAAGAAATGTAAGGGCTATAAAAAACTACTGGGGCGTACCAGTTGTTGGGGAATGATATGGAAAATCATTAAGAGTTACATCAAAGTTTTGCCATGACTTATCAGTTAAAAATTATACATAGCGAAACAGGAGAACGATTGGTTTGATTCTTTTCTATTTTAATGATGGGCTAATTCTCTCAACAGAAACTTCTCCTTGTCACCAAGTTTCTTGGAGAGATCAAGTAACACAGTTTTGTTTTCAGATGCGAAGCAACTCTTTGACTAGACTGTGTAGTGCTGTGCCCCTGTCCACACTGCACTCCCCTGGCCACAGGTGTTGGGGCGCTGTCAAGCAGGTCACACCTTCCCCCGCAATGCGTGTGCGTTGACCTTACTCTCTCCGTAGCCTGTCGCCGCTCGCTGCGAGTTATCTTACTCGCTTCACTCTCTCCACCCCTAACAACGCTCGAGCCCACTCCTCACGTAGGCATCGTCCCACCCGCGCCACCTTTGCATCTTTCGGCGACAACAAGCCGGGAGCCGGAGGGTGCGCGCGCTGCACGTTCCTCGAGAATCTCGCGGCGCCTACAACGTGGACCTCCCGAAGCTGCTTGCAGAGCGATCCGGCCGACGGACGGGACGCCATTGTGAGATGCTTACCGCTACTGAGCGCGTACCTTACCTCGCTGTCGCTGGCGTTGCGAGGGTTAGCGAGGCCAATCACGTTCACGAACGGCGAGGCGCGAGCCAGATAAGCCGAACGCAAGCATAGACAGTGGATGACCAGCGACACCGATGAGGTGCTTGTCAAGAACACCAATCGCATTCGAGAATACAGACGGCGCGCAGGTAACACCGACTAGACACGAACCAACAAAGGCAAGCACAAGCATCTTCAACGCGTCCCACCCCCTGTCACTCTGGGTTCCGCTCTATAAGGGCCAAACCTCATAAGCGCGAAAATGCACGCGACAGCGACAAGCGGCGCGACGTAGATTGTCTTCGCGCGATCAGTCGCTAGCGCAGGCAAACCTCATTCACGCGACGGCTTCGGCGAGCGAATTTCACTGTTGCTGGCATGAGGCCATCTACTCGCACCAAGAAAACCGCGTAGCGAGCGGTATGCAATTTTAAAACAAGATATAGTGTTGTGTAATGGAACGGAAAGTGTTTATTATTGCCTTGCAGCACTTTTTTTATATGCACATGCGTAAACACTGCGTTATTTCTTTGTGCGCATACGTGCCTCGGGCAGGGTCACGTGCACCTATGTAGTCTTTGTCTTTTCAGGTTTTTCGCTATTGGCTGCTTGAGCCCAGCACTTCCGGGCGATGAGCGACGGTTTTCAAATCTGGAGAACCGAGCGATCGCGCAAAAACGAGCACGCGACACGTCGCGCGAACGCCGTTTCGTCGCTCATAGCATCGCTCGTCGCTGTCGCGTGCATTTTCGCGCTTATGAGGTTCACTCTAAAACACCCGCGCCGATGCCCGTTTCACCCGTGTCAACGCTGGGCGCCCCTCTATTGCTTTCTGTACCATCAGGTATTCCTTCGGGGAGATGGTTCATAGTTTTAGAGGTGAAGTATTTATGCCGCAGGTCATGCGTCTGCGATGTATGTAGTGGTAGTAGTCCGTCGTAGTGGAAGTTAGCAACCTCCACGGCCGGACTATGGAGCGGTGTGCGCGCACTCATTTGAATTGAAGAGGGAACCCGCGCGCGTTAATCATAAATAAAAAGGTAGTTATTTCTGATGAAATAACCTACAGAGACGAGTATCGGTGACATAGTCTCCAATAAAATTTGCCTTTACTTTGATGCTTACGGAACAAAACTAGTATCAAAAGGACCCACTTAAAGCACTATCCGACCAGAAAGGGTTGGCTCGGTAAACTCGCCGAAGTAACCTCCTAGTCTTCAACAAGGTTTAGCGAGGGTTGGGCCACAGTGCCATGAACTAGAAAGGATGAAAGGTAGCAACTAGACACTAAGCGCAGGCCGCAAGGAAGTGCGCGTGTGCCGCTCCTCTGGTCCGGCCGTGCCACCTCTTGTTTAGGCCTTGGAATGCTCGCTGAATGGTGGTACTTTTATATGATGAATATGTGATGAAAAGATGCGAGATAGTGGTACTTGAAATGTAGACTAGATGGACGGGCGGATGGGCACACGCACGCGCGAAGAAACAGACAGATGAACGGACGGACAGCTGCATGGATGGACGGACGCGTGGACGGACAACTGCATGAACGGGCAGATGGACGAACAGAAGGACGGACGCATGGACGCAAGGACGGTCACACAGACGGATGCACGGATGGACGGAAGCAAGAACAAATGAATGAACAGAAGCGCGGATGGACTGACGGATGCTTCACCTCACTCATCATCATGCATTCGATGGATCTGCTGTGATTTTTTATTTCTGTGGGTGAAATATTTAGTGGGTTGACTTACGAATTATTTTGAAGAAGATAACAAAAATACAAAGTGCTTGCAATTTTCTCGTTCTCATTGAATCTATAAATCGAAAATAGGGTCATATATTAGAGTAGCTGACAGAAAGAGTTCTTGTGTTTTATTTACCACCACACACTTATCTACAGATGTCAACGATAGCTAAAGAGACATTCAAAACGTAACTACAGGATGCAAGTATTCTAACCCTAGACATGGTGCAAAGCATACTTAGAAGCAGTCGATTCTTACAGCTCCGTTGTACTACCATGCGTCACATTCCACAAGAAAGCGCTTATTCAAAAGCTGCATGCGATAGTATTCCAGTAAACCAGTCGTCGCACAATGCGGACAGCATAACAAGTCGTCCAATGCTCAAGACTATTACGATAGCTTGGTCTTCATCCACGAATAACTGTGGCGCATACCTAATTAAGACGCAATTTTTCTTTGTCAGCCACTGCATGAAACACAAAATTCGCACAAAATTCGTTGCAAGTCTTAAGCGGATGCCATGCTTCTATGAATGACGAAAGATGACATAGTGAATGCCGGTCTACTACATAGAAATTATGAGTATTTATGGCGTAGTGGTTACACAGAAAGTGCTTTTCTAGCATTTACCGAAACAGTGTTTAGAAAAGGCTCTGAAAGGCCGCTCTTGCAGCTATCACTGTGACTGTGCTTTGCATGCCATGCAAGCCTGGCAATATTTTAAAATAGATCATGTTGCTTTACATTGGCTGTTACGTGTGATTTACAAGACGTCAAATTGGAAAGGTAAATATGTATGCTTGGTGTGATTCCATGTGCATAAGGGGTTCTTGAACTCAAACAGTCTTTGAACTTTTATTCTGAGGGTGCTATGCAGGATCCGCCGAGTTTCTCAACACTCGAGAGACTCTCGATATGTGACGACACCCCTTTACTAAAAAGTCAACAGTACGAAAAAGTCGAATCCACCCCTCAGCACACTGCCTTTCATGGGTTACGATGAAACATGTTCTTTTGCTGTTTTAAAACGCTTTATAAGTCGTATAACCACGATTGCTTTCCTGACATCAAGTCTGCCTAAGGAAAGTTCGTCTGTCTAAGGAAAGTCCTAAGCATCGGGCGGCTCAGTGGTAGAGTACTGGGCTGGCACCCAGTGGACCGGGTTGGAGCCCCACTTTGTTATTGGCGCTAGCTTTTACTTTAATTTCGTGCGATGTGGTTACGGACACCAGTGGCCGTGGCGGCGGACAACTACGGCGCCGCACGTGACCAGAGTTTTAATCTCATAACAGTATTCGCTCTATAAGTTATCTAATAGCCTGCCTTTTGCAGCAACACAAAGCATGAACCACTTCATCGTCGGTTCGATGACTGCGCACTACCTATGCAGGAATGCACGCACAGGCAGATGCTATTTTGTCATTCATATCATTACATCGCTGGGGCCTCTTAGTTAAACTCGAGCTTTAACGTAGCCCCAAAGGAAAAGAAGTCGAGCGGAGAAAGGTCAGAAGATCTTGGTAGCCAAAACATCGCTTCTGCGCGCCCACTCCACTGTTGTGTAACCCGTATTTCCAACCAGTTCTTCGCCCTGGTAGAAAAATGTGGTGCTGCTCCGTCATGTTGAAACCATACATGACGCAGGTCATTGAAAGAAAGACCGCCGACAGGGTCATCAATGGCAACACCTAATATTTTTTCTGTGTACATCTTTTCGTTCAAGTTATCCTCGAAAAAGCGAAGTCTCATGATCCTATCCCCGAGATAGTGAATAATAATAATGACGCTGAATTTTACTAGTCAATACCAGCAGCGTTGAGCTGTACTTTAACTTGGAAATAAAATTGTTGTCACTATTCACGATGAAACAAAGTGTGGTCATCACTTACAACATCACGTTAGACGAGAGCACATCTCGACTGGAAAATTTGCACTGTATTGACGTAATCAACATATGAAACAACGAAACTACAACGAGTTGAGGGAATATTGCTGATGACTAAAACTGATTGCCTAGCAGTCGATTCGCACAATGTCGTTCTGGTCCTGCGTTTTGCGTTCTCTGCAATTAATATTTCCCTTTTCAAATTGTCTTGATCCTTCCTATAAGTTGTGAGGACAAATGAAATGTTCAAAATAGTTATTGTTTTGGGGTAGTGAGCTTTAATTTTCCTCCCTGTAACAAACCCACATTAATACTGTCATTTTAAATAAATGAATTATGATGATTAAACCAAACCTCCTTTGGTTTAAACAGTGCTAGTGTGGCACTTTTTTTGAAATAATTTTTGTAACTCAGTAGGCAAGTGTACGCTTTTACGGGCAATCTACTACTGTGCGTACATGTCAGAAGGCCTATTCTCCAAAATAAAAAAATCATAAAAAGCTCTCTGGATCACTGCGTTGCTAACTGAAGCACACTTTAAAATCTATTTTTAAATCGCACGTATTTTTTCTAAAGAAGGCGACGTTAATCTAACAGGAAGCACGACTCAAGCTATCTGAAATTCTAATAAAAACAGCGATTTCCGAAAACATCCTATTATTTTATATTTTGTGTTTATTCTCTTTAGCAATACTCTAAAGAAAAAGGAAACTGCGCATTTCGAAAGACGCTCAAAGCCCAGCATGCAACAACAATATAGGCCAGCCGCTGTTCAGCTCAAAGAGCACGGAGTGTCTCTCGAGATCGTATCTCGCCGATGACAGACGATCTCATGTCAAGCTCACGCCTCGAACCACAAAGCTCACCGACGCCTTGTTTTGTACACAGGAGCCCGTGATTCATCCTTCCGGATTCTGCTGTTCCACCTCCAGCAATAATTCTGGCTGAGAGACGCGGCACAACAAAGCCCGCATATTCTGCACAATGCATTCTCACAGAGGCAGACAGATTGAAGCACGTGCATCTAAGAATGACAGCATGGCTGGGAATATAAAGGACAGATTGCCGGAGGCATCCCCCCTTCGCCGTCCCATATACAGTCGTTTTTTACAGGTCCAGTATGAAAACGCCCGCTGCCATTCGTGCCGATTCTTCTAAGCACTCTTGCATTGAACCGCAGAATTTAATTTAGACACGCGTTTTTTTTTAGTAATCTACGCTCCTTTCACATTGATTCTGAAGTATGCGCTTAGTTGGGTGACGTAGAAATCATTTTTTTGCGTGCACCTAATACCTACAGTACTACGCGCTTTGCATCTGTTTGGTTGCTTTGCGAACAAGCTGTGTATCACAAGAGCATTTCGTTTTATTGAGCAGAGAGAAATTACCCTTCCGCTACAAGAAATCAGCAATGAATGCGAAACAAGGAAAGGGTATCAGCTAACTATTCTGGGTGCATCTTCGTGTATTCCTACAAGACGTTGGTGTCAGAGAATACGGCAGCTCTAAGGAAAGCTGCGCTTTTTCACAATATCTTCGTGTTTAGGGCGCAGAACCTAAAAGAATATACGAGCTATGCACTGACGCCTGTCGAGAAAGAGCGCGTGCTTGCAACTGCGGATGCATTCGTAGACTCCCCCGTGTTCACAAACGCTTCACTCAAGGGCTCTCCTCGACTTAAAAAAAATGTTTATGGGAGCGCCGTCGCTTGACAGCCCAAGTCACTAAATATCGGCAATAATCTGCAGCGATTCTCTAGAAGCGCAGTGTAAATTTCAGTCGAACAGTGGCGCTGAGTTCAACTCAGTCAAGTGAAGGATGGAATTCGAATAGAGAAGCGTTCTAGAATACGAGGGTGGAAGTCCCCAGCTGCTGTTCTAGCGACCCCCTCCGCCGTTCACGTTCATGATCGTTCAAGATGAGCGAAGTGTTTCCTTTTTGATTGTGCAGCATGCTAATGCAGGTCAAAGACGGGGGAACGTCATAGCATGCGCCGTTTGAGCGATGAAGGTGGGCCGATTCGTGTGACATCTGCTTCAGCAGCACACTTCGCCCGCGCTGGCATGCTTTATTTGCGTGTGAAACATACATAAAGCGGAATGATGTTATCACTTTGGCAGGCATGTGGCGAGGAAGGTGAGACCGACAGCAACACACTTTCACTATTTTCGACATATTTGCTATATCAAGAAAATATGGCACAAAAATCTGGCAAGCCAAATTACTCACCGCTGGTCCACCAAAAAATTGCGGCCAGCTCCACTTCGCGAACAGAGTCGAAATTTTAAACCTGATGCCACCTTCGTCAGGCACACGCTCACCGATATCTGTGCGTGTCTCAACGGTTAAACTTTTTTAGAAAGCCTCGCCTGCACCCATCTTATCGCGACGCAGCTTTGCCTCCTACGGAGTCCTATTCTTGCCACGCCATATGACCATGCGACAAGCTCGGAAATACCGCCTATATTTCAGGCCTGGTCCTAACACAGCGCCTTCTTTAGTTTACAATAACACTTAGATGTGTCTGATGCAATGGTTCACCACCCTCTCCTCTTCCCTTTTCATGATCAAGAACATTACCTAGTGTTCGCGTGCGCTTTGTGTTCATGGGGTAGAGAGCTCATCTTAAAGCCTCATGTCGGAAATCGTATGAAGTAATGTTTTTTTTCGGTCATGTACATATACGTGGGGCAGCTTATTGCATTCCTCGCGTTCACAGTGTTGGCGTGTTAGTGATTTTTAAATGGAAAGAAGAGAAAAGTGAGCCCCGTAACTGTCTCCCAGGGGGGGCTCACCTAAACAGTCGCTCACGAAGGGGGGGGGGGGTGTAAAGGTAGGGATCAAAGGGTAGGATTAAAAGGTAAAATAATACAGAGGAAGGAGAGAGCGAGGCGCAGAGACAGCGAATGACAGAAAACGACGGAAGTAAGGAGCAGATAGGAAAGGTGGATATGGTCGCAGGAGTCCGAAGACGGGGCACCACTCGGCGAGAGATCTCGTCGGCGTTAGGAGATGGCGTAGGGTGAGCCCAGTAGTCCAGAGGTGCGCTCTCGTCGGCGATCGCGGGGGCACGAGAAGTCCAGCGAGTGAGTTTTCATAGTGTTGGCAGCCACGCCGGCTCCGTAAAACAAAAAATTATGGTGTTTCGAGATAGCGTTTTACCACTCGTGACGCTCTGCGTGGAACCAATGGGGAAGCATCACTGCGAGGCTGTTGCATGTTGTGACAATAATGAAGGGGGCTCGCATGCGGCATGGGGTGGGAGAGAAGCGGCATTGGTTTGAACAACAAAGAAAAAAAACACGAAGGAACAAATCTGACCTATTAAAAATGCTGGAGAAGAAAACACGCCTATCAGATCTCTGTGGGAAAGCGCTCAGACGCACACCTGATGGAAACAGCCTTACCAACATGCAGTGTCGCATCGCAACCTCTAAATAAACTAAGATGGGCTGACGGCTGCGGTTCAATAGCGCCCGTTTGCATTCGCATGGAAAGAAATCCAAGAGGTGTTGCCACTCCCTCCGTGACGTCACTTGCCTGGACCAAGCGGGCACTAACGAGACGCTGGGAAGCCACTGCCACCATCACCTTCAATGAGAAGGTAAAACGTTCGCAGCGAGTTTTACACGTTCAACAATTTCGATTATAGTTTCGCTAAAGAAATATTTTGTCGCCAAAGATTGCAACCAAAACGAAATACATGGTTCTGAAATTAATGGAGACAACCTTCATTCCTGGTAGCAACAACAAAAAATAGTGAACCCATTGCGTTTTCCACAAACAGGCACGTCTAGCAGCCACGCCGTGAGCTGGAGGAGGTGGCCTTTGGTGACGGCACAAACGCCCGAAGTGGGCAAGCCAACTATGCCACCCGCCGCCAACGTCTCTCGATACATGTATCTCCCCCCATGTAGAAGGAAGGAAGAAAAACAACCGAGAAAGGGAGGTTAACTAGGCACATGTCCGCTTTGAAATCCTATACTAGGGCAAGGGAAAATGAGAGAGAGGAAAGAGAATAAAAAAGACAAAAGTGTCAGTAAAAGGGTGGACACGTGTGCAGCGGTGGCACTGCACAAAAGGTAAAGGGGTTCTATAAGTCCACCATCCTCAAAAAGCACAAGAGGCCTTTGACTACATTTTGGCCCGCTGCAAGACGAGGACGCTGCTACAGCAGCATCTGCCCAGATAGTATATGATCGTTCAATTGTAACAATGAATCGGAAAGTTTTTGTCTCTCTGAGGCAAATCGAGGGCAATGGTCATAGCAGATCGTCGATATTTTCTTCGGTGCCGCAGCTGTCGCAGTCCGCAATGTCGGTCACTCGAATGAGGGTTGTAGAGTCTTTTGTGAAGGCAACCTCCAATGGAAGCCGTCGATGAAATCCGGATGGAGGTCGAATGTACAGCTGAGGGTTTATTTGGTGAAGTCTTGCATGTCTTGTGCTTGGGGTCTTCAACTCCAGCACACACATACTACGTGCCAGGTGAGAAAGTTGCCTTGAAGCGTCTGTTCTTGACAGAATAATTGGAAGGATGGGCTTTTCTTATTGGAATGTTTGAGCCACGTTGTCTGTTGAATCATTGCCACTGATCTTACGATGACCAGATAGCCTCTGCGAATCGACCTTGCGGCCTGTTTCTGTGACATGGTCAAAAAGCTTGACAACCTCATACGTTAGGTGTTCGTGACCTCGTCGAAGAACTGACTGCATGCTCTGTAAGGTCGGTATCTAGTCGGAAAACACTGCCAATTTACTCGGTCTCTGGATTCGATGTACTCCGGGGCACCACGCAGAGCCGCAAGTTCTGCCGGCGTAGACATAGTGGCATGTGACAGCTTGATTTGCAAAGTTATGTTCCGAGCTGGTATGACCACCGTACCGCCATAAGTAAAGACTGTTTGAATCGTTGGTGCATATGTGTATGTGCACGTGGTGACTGAAACTTTTGTGCAATAAGAACAGGCTGAATTGCTTTAGGGCTGACAAAGGCAAATTTGATTTGTTCCGCAGATCTCCCCCCAATGGTTCCCACAGCCGTTATGAACAGACCGGTAGCGAACAGTGCTCCTGGCTGGGGTAAAGGATTAGCCCTTTTGCGGAAGTTGGACAGTGGCATGAAAGGAGAGGTGGAGAAAAACGAAGAGGTGGACAGGAACACGTGCATCCTGCATGTGCCTTAGTCATTGTCCCGTCACAGTTCACGTTCGGATGCTGCCACCGAACGCTTACAATCCATCAGAAACACAGTCAACTGCTCATAATTACGGGAAACCAATTCTGCTCGTCAGAAATGTCCCATCTTTCCTATAAAATTTCGAAACTTTGTCAGTTTTTCCCACTTTTATTCAGTATCTTTTGAGCTGTTGTGTCTCGATTGGCGCTTGTTAAAAGGGACACTAAAGAGGAATAATGGCTTGGTTTTTGGAAAGAACTCTTTGAGAACTGTAATTCGAA
The DNA here is from genome assembly GCA_013436015.1 of Rhipicephalus annulatus. Lineage (NCBI taxonomy): Eukaryota > Metazoa > Arthropoda > Arachnida > Ixodida > Ixodidae > Rhipicephalus > Rhipicephalus annulatus. The sequence goes on along the minus strand of WOVY01009408.1, from coordinate 1,743,615 downwards.
ATGCTTCAATTTTGTAAGTTCATCATTTGCGGAGCAATACAAGGTTGAATTCTGATTTTTTTAACTTTCCGCAAAAACTTCGCACGCGACGAAAAAAAATCAAAATGTATGTTCTGAATTTCCATAATTCAAGCTCAACAAAATTTTATGAAACTTCTTATGCAATAACACCCGCATATAAATTTGTAGCTCATTTTTATTCATTTGAGGCTACGTAGGACCCAATACACGTCTTCTAAATTTTCTACATGATGGTGTATGGTGCGGGAATTTCAAGGTGGCATCGCTACATGCATTTTCTTTTTGCGCATTTTCTTGCTTACCGAGTGTCATATCACGATAAGAATGGTGTTTTTGGTGTTTCGAAATGGTAATTTCCTAAGAAACGAGAAATAGTTTTGCTCTGAAGTGTCTCTTTGTAATGTGTCGGGCTTTAATGTCCTTGAAGGCTTATGTCGAAGCCTTTAGTATTCTACTCGAAGGTAACAAAATATTGTGCGTTATTGAACATACAACAAAGTTTTTCCCGACCAAATCAAACCTATGACCGATTTATAAGAGCAAGGTTTAATGGCTTAACAAAGGTACGAAGTGAAATGGTAAAAATTGTTGGTTTTCAAACAAACACACACGCTCCAGAAGATGTACAGACTTTGTTTCCATTGATTTGCTAAAGTTTTAAAGTTGTCTCTGCTTAGTAAGCACGTTTGTATTGTTCTGCCTGTCCTGGGATCTGTTTACTTGGTAGTTATTCTTAAGTGTTTCGGCTTGAAACGTAGCTCACACACCTTAAAAACGTTTCTGAAAAATATATATGCCAGGCTTTCTGCACCACATGTTCCTTCCTAAGAAGCTACAAAATAGGAAAAATTTTGAGGTGTTTGCAGGCATGCAAGTTCAGTTGAAGGGCAGCGGCATGTATTTCAAGGGCCAAAAGTATATATATATATATATATATATATATATATATATATATATAATACCACAGCAGCGGTAAGGAATAGCACATAATACAGCGGTGAGCACTATTTCGGCGAACACGTGATCGCGTAGCCGATGGCTATTGGCACCGCGTAACACTCATTGCCGAAAACATTGCACATGCGGAGCATGTGGTCTGCGTTACACTTATTGCACCGTGCGCACCACGTCACGTATGCACTTGTTCCTTGTCCGACACACACATTTTCGTCTGCTAAGCCGATGCATTCTGCACTTCTAGTTATTTCTTTTTTTACAGTTTTATTTCATAAAAAAATCAGAAGTAAACTGCTTTACACTCAGTTTTGTAGTCACGTACCAATTTTTATACGAGGTGGATCTTGAAATGCAGGACATGCCGGCCTAGCCGACGAAAATGCGGATAGCAGACGACGAACAAGTATGTCAATGACGCGTTGCGTGCGGTGGAAAGATCATCACAAAGCACATTTGTAATGTTTCTAACAATGGATGTTACGTAGCGCTGGTTGTGCCGTTGGCTACGCATTTGCGTGTTCACGCTAACAATGCTCACTGCTGTAGATAACCAATGCACGACACTATGCGCACCAGCCCTCGTTTCCTTTTTCAAACTAAGTGATCGGATGTGTTACATTAAGAGCGAGGTGTTCTGCGCAAATAGCGAACGACTTACTGAACCGGGAGGAAAAATGCCTGTTCTGATAATACATTACCCTGCGCGTTCGCTGCATCATTTTTGCTTCTTTGGAGTTCTGAAGAAACAGAACGTAAAACGCATCTCTTGCTCCACTGGTGAAATCGGTTGAGTAGAGCACGAAGGTGCTTGTACTTCGTAATGATAACAACTGTTGGGGTTCAACGCCCCGCAATTGCCATTTGAAGATAAGACTCCGTAGTGGAGGGCCCCTAAAAGTTTGAACAACTGCTGTTCTTTAACGTGCACCTAAGTATAAGCACACAGGCCTCATGCGTTTTAGCCTCAGTCGAAAAATGCGGCCGCTGTGGCCAGGATTTGACATCGCGCCCTGGGGGTCAGCAAGCGAGTGCCTTAGCCACCACACCACCGTGGCGAGTACGCAGCCATTTCGTTCCGCTGTCGTTTTTTAGCCATGACCACGTATCGGCAAACGTGCGAATGAAAAAGGCGATATTTACGCATTTTCCAGCACTGTCTCGGGGTTCGGGGTGCTGCACTAATGCCGTGGTGAGTGCTAGTGAAGCTCAGCTTAAGTGCCTAGTATGAACGCCTCCTAAAACGAGTTTGAAGTGCACAGGACATCTTTTTATAGAAAGTGCCGAGCGTGCCAAATGTGGTACTTTTAAGGCAACTCGAAACCAACTAGTACGAAACACACATACCTTCGAGTCACGGAGAGAACGCACATAAATGTTATTCCATTAAACAGCACGCTTTTGTTTCACTTTTCGGTCATCTTTGGCTGTGAAAACACTGGAACATTCGGCACATTGTCAATGCCGGTGACAGTTGGGCCCGTAGCGTGGCCCATTCAGAAAGCTTGCAGGTGTACTCTACGTGAATACTAGGCGTGCGAAGCACATCACATCACCACGCAGCACTTCAAAGACGCAGAAATACACTGTCTTCTGTGCAGCCGAAAAAAAAAACACCAGCATCCTACGGCAGGCTTCGTAGGCCAGCCATTCTGCTATCTCGAGCAATGGGAACAAGCATGCTGACGTCTACTTGGCAGGAAACTAGGATCTAAACTGAGTGACGTTAGAGGCAGTGCCCGTAGTAGTGAGCAGATCTGAAATTGTTTTAGGGGCGAAGCTCCTTAGGGCGTGAGCTGTGCGTCCCCTGTAGCCTGTATGTAGCCACCTCTAGTTTAGTTCTTGCAGTGTTCACTAGATGGCGGTACCGTCCCCTGTATGTAACCACCTCTAGTTTAGTTCTTGCAGTGTTCACTAGATGGCGGTACCGTCTCCTGTATGTAGCCACCTCTCGTTTAGTTCTTGTAGTGTTTACTAGATGGTGGTACTTGTAGCTGATGATGAAAAGATGCAAGATGTTATAAACTAGAAAGCGGTACTTGTAGTTGATGAAAGACGCGAGATCTTATAAAATAGGAATGATGTCACATATGGCGCGTGTCATTGGTTGAAGGCAATTGTTCGATTTAGTGCGGCGACGTACGCTAGGGGGAGCGTTGTAATAAAATCGAGTGGGCAAAATGTACAGAGGATTCATGGTTTACCAGGTTTACACCCGGAGCTTCGCCCACTCATCATAATTCACTTCGTGGATATGGCGGAATTTTTTTCTAGGTGGCTTTGACAAAGATAAGCCTCGAGCAGTAACAGCTGCGCCAAGGCCTATTCAAATGGGTCGCGAAAGGTCGGGCAAAAAGTGGTTCCGAAGCTTTCGCCAGTGACATTGATAGATATGTGGGGTTTGACGTCCTAAAACCACCATTTAATTATGAGAGACACCGTAGTGGATGGCTCCGGAAATTTGGACCACCCGACGTTCTTTAACGTGTACCCAAATCTGAGCACACGGGCCTAAAACATTTTCACCTCCATTGAAAATGCAGTCGCCACAGCCCGGATTCAATCACGCGACCTGTAAGTCAGCAGCCGAGTACCTTAGCCACTAAACCACCCTGGTGAGACTTGCCAGTGACATTAGCTTGAGGCCTTCCGCGTGTGATGTCTTTGCCCATCAGCTTTCTTCTAATAATATGTACGTGTAGAGCGCAAAGACTTTGGAAGTTTTTTATTATTACGAAAATTCTTTTGTCGAGTGCCCTCTCTCTACGCTATTGCTACTGAGTACAGCCCTTGCACTGCGGTGAAGCAGTGCAAGGGCTGTAAATTGCGGGGAAGCAGTGCACTTACCCTGTAATCAACGCTCTTATACACTCTCTAACACCCGGTGCTCTGGTTTCTAAGGGCGAGGGTAAGCGCGCGCGCAAGCTCATAAAATACGTCAGCGATGACACACCCCCTCAAGTTTTTTTAGTGTTCCACCGACGCCTCCTCTATTTTATCAATGCTAGCCAGATGATCCCGATGTAGTTGTCCACCACCCTCATGTGTAGCCTTTTCCTGCTCTCTCCCATCACCTAGTCTTCACGTGCACATGATTTGCGGTCATGGGGGAACGTAGCCCCTCTTGCAGTGCCTCATGACGGAAATCATACGAAGTAAATTTTGTTGTGTACTGATCCAGGGGGCGGCGTCTTGCATTCCTCGTGTTCACAATATATACTGGCAGTCACGCTACCTTTGTGAAAGATAGCGTGTATCAAGATAGAGTGTCTTCATTCGTGGAGCTATGCGGGAAACAGATGGGAAAGCGTCAGTGCAACGCTTCTTCGTGTGCTGCTCTGTGGCACGGTGGTGGCGGGCGTTGCTTGCAGCCCCAAAAAAGCTTGAAGTAACGAATCTGACATAGGTATGATAATGGAGTGGGAAGCACGTCTATCGCATCTAAGGGGCAAAGCGCTCGGAAAGACGTGTGACGCAAGCAACGCCAGCCATGATCTCGCGTCACAACATGACCGCTCTCTGAACTAAAGTGGACCGATGGCTGCTACCGTTGAGAAGCGGGCGTTTGCATTGGCATTGAAAGAATTAAAGGAGGCATTGGTTGCACACTTGCTTGCGTTCTGTGTTGTGCGAAAAATTATAACGTGGGTTTTATTATCGGTGATCGTCTTGATTGCAGGTTATAACGAGCAATGCAGATTACATTTAACGCAGAGTGTTTTTGTCGGTTCAGCTGTAGATAGCTGTAGATATACCAAGTTTAGTATGAGGTGATAGAAACTGATGACGAAGGTAATTGACACCCCAAATAATAAACATGACATGGAAGTCAAGTACGGCATAATTTACCTCCGCTTCGTAACATTGTGCTGATTTTAAAGTGACCGCAGCAGAGGGTGCTAAGAATCTCTGGATCTGGACAAGCCACCATTGGAACCTGAACTCGGCAACGTTTAACGCTAGAACGTTATCTAGTGAAGGAAGTCTAGCTGTACTAATCGAGGAGCTAGAGGGTGTTAAATAGGATATAATAGGGCTCAGTGAGGTTAGGAGGACAGATGAGGCCTATACGGTGCTACAGAATGGGCACGTCCTTTGCTATCGGGGCTTGGCTGACAGAAGAGAACTAGGAGTGGGGTTACTAATTCACAGAAACATAGCTGGCAACATAGAGGAATATTATAGCATTAATGAAACGGTGGTAGGTATCATAATTAAACTGCATAAGAGATCCAAGATGAAGGTGGTACAGGCTAACGCACCTACCTCCAGCCATGATGGCGCTTCAGTTGCCAGCTGCTATGAAGACGTGGAATCGGCAATGAGTAAGGTAAAAACACAGTACAATACTGATGGGAGACTTCAATGCAAAGGTAGGCAAGAAGCAGGATGCAGACTAGGCAGTAGGAGATTATGGCATCGGTACTAAAAACGCCGGAGGAGAGCTACTAGTTCAATTCGCAGAACGCAATTATTTACGGATTTTGAATACTTTCTACCGAAAACGAGGAAACCGCAAGTGGACATGGAGGAGCCCTAATGGCGAAAATAAGAATGAAATAGATTTTATAATGAGTGAACACCCAGGCATCGTGCAGGATATGGAAGTAGTTGGCAAGGTACGATGCAGTGACCATAAAATGGTACGGTCTCGAATTCGCCAAGACTTCAGAAAGGAACGACAGAAACTGATAAGCAAGAAGCGAATAAATGAGCTAGCACTGAGAGGGAAAGTACAGGAATTCTTAGCCTCGCTTCAGAACAGGTACTCGGCTCTTAGTGATTAAACCAACCTTAGCATAGATACAATGAATGATAATCTGACGAGTATCATTACGGAGTATGCAGTGGAAGTTGGAGGCAGGGTAGTTAGATAGGACACCGGCAAGCTCACCCATGAAACGAAGAATCTTACTTAAGAAGCGTCAAATCATGAAAGTCTCAAGTACAACAGACAAAAAAGAACTGGCAGAGCTTTCGAAGTTGATTAATAGGCGTAAGAAGGTGTCCGATGTAAGAAGGTATACCATGGAGAGAATTAAACACGCTCTGAAAAACGGAGGAAGTGTCAAAGCAGTGAAGAGAAAACTTGGGATAGGCAAAAATCGGATGTATGCACTAAAGGACAAAGAAGGCAAAATAACTACCAATTTGTATAGGATAGTTGAAATAGCGGAGGAGTTTTACAGAGATCTGTACAGTAGCAGGGACAACCAAAACTTTAATACTACAAGAACTAGCAGTAACCCAGATTACACCCCACCAGTAATGATAGAAGAAGTCAGAAAAGCTTTGGAGAGCATGCAAAGAGGCAAAACTGCTGGTGAGGATCGGGTAACATCAGATCTGCTGAACGATGGAGGACAGATTGTGTTAGAAAAACTAGCCACCCTGTTTACGAGGTGGCTCCTGACGGGAAGAGTACCAGAGTCTTGGAAGAACGCTAACATCATCTTAATACATAAGAAAGGAGATGACAAGGACTTGAAGAATTATAGGCCGATTAGCTTGCTCTCTGTAGTATACAAGCTATTTACAAAGGTAATCGCTAATAAGTAAAGAAAACATTAGAATTCAATCAACCAAAGGAACAAGCAGGATTTTGAACAGGCTACTCAACAATCGACCACATTCATACTATCAATCAGGTAATAGAGAAATGCTCAGAATATAACCAACCACTATACATAGCCTTCATAGATTACGAGAAGGCGTTTGATTCAGTAGAAATATCAGCTGTCTTGCACACACTGCGGAATCAGGGTGTCGATAAAATATATATAAACATCCTGGAAGAAATCTACAGGGGATCAACTGCTACCATAGGGCTTCATAAAGAAAGCAACAGAATACCAATCAAGAAGGCTGTAACGCAGGGGGACACAATCTCCCCAATGCTATTTACCGCGTGCTTACAGGAGGTTTTCAGAAGCCTAGATTGAGAACAGTTAGGGATAAGAGTTAATGGAGAGTACCTTAGTAACCTGCGCTTTGCCGATGACATCGCATTGCTGAGTAACTCAGGGGACGAATTGTAACTCATGAGAACGGAGTTAGACAAGGAGAGCAGAAAGGTGGGTCTTGAAATGATCCTGCAGAAAACGAAAGTAATGTACAACAACCTTGGAAAAGAGCAGCGCTTCGAGATAGGAAATAGTGCGCTTCAAGTTGTAAAAGACTATGTCTACTTAGGGCACGTAATAACCGCGGATCCGAACCACGAGATCGAAGTAACTAGAAGAATAAGAATGGGGTGGAGCACATTTGGCAAGCACTCTAAAATTATGACAGGTAGATTGCCACTATCCCTCAAGAGGAAGGTATATAACAGGTGTATCTTGCCGGTGTTTAGCTACTGAGCAGAAAACTGGAGACTTACAAAGAGGGTTAAGCTTAAATTGAGGACGAAGCAGCGAGAAATGGAAAGAAAAATGGTAGGTGTAACCTTAAGAGACAAGAAGAGAGCAGAGTGGATTAGGGAACAAATGGGGTTTAAGGATATCATAGCTGAAATCAAGAAGAAGAAATGGACATGGGCCGGGAATGTAGCGCGAAGACAGGATAACCGCTGGTCGTTAAGGGTAACTAACTGGATTTCCAGAGAAGGCAAGTTGCTTAGGGGGAGACAGAAGGTTAGGTGGGCAGATGAGATTGAGAAGTTTGCGGGTATAAATTGGCAGCAGCAAGCACAGGATCGGGTTAACTGGCGGAACATGGGAGAGGCCTTTGTCCTGCAGTAGACGTAGTCAGGCTGATGATGATGATGATAATGATAAGATTAAATAGTGTGGGTGTGTGCGTGCGTGGGTGTGTTCATGTTTGTGTTTAGATATCAGCCAGAGTGATAGCGTGCTCTTTACTAACGCTACATCAATGTTCATACGTAAGATAACTAATTTAGGCATTATATATCAGACAGAGTTTCATAGAATGATGCCTAGAGGGGAATCTGGTGCTAGTGTCTACGTGGGCTCTTTCAGCGGTGCTTGTAATCCCATGGTAATTATGGGCAGTTCCGGCTTCGGATCCGCTTCGGATCGATTACGTTCTTGAAATTCGCAACGGTTCTTTTCCGAGTGCGGAATAAAGTGATTTTAACCTATATACAATTGGAACTTGCTACATTTATTTGTACGCAAATTTTGTTGGAAAACATTTTGTGACGAGCTGGCAAAACTGAAACCGGGCAAACTTAAACATCAGGGTATGCTTTATTCTGCCATTGTGTTCCAGATTTGGCATCAAGGTTTGAATGATTATTTTTTTAGCACTTTAAAACAAACATGCTCGTCTTGTTCTGAAAAGTAAGCATTATCTATTTATGAAAATAACAGCGCAGTATTAAGCGGCAAACACTTAATGTTTCGTCTTCTGCGTTGCTAATTGCGTCTGTCCAAGAGGTCTGCCCCAACTCACATCTGCTTTGTTCTTAAGTCGAGTCAGTCAGTGTGACGGTGCGTCTACTTAGCATCGTCATCGTTTTGCAGTTGATTTATTACCAGTGTAGACAAGAAGCGCTCGTAAACAAATATGAACTCGATGTAATATCTTGCCCTGGCATGAGACGCTTCATGTATGAGTGGACGACAATTTGTTTAAACTGTCAAATTCGACTAGTAAAGCTTCAACGTCACAGCGAATTTCAGACCTAATGGTTGGTCCTAAGCCTTTTTGAACAACAAAAGCGCTGCTTCAGTGCTTTTCACCGCACACCACTACCCGCGCTGCACAAAGAGCGAAACTGAAACGGTAGAAAACAGTGTGTAGACAGTTCGCTAGCTAACCTTATCTAATCCGAAGCCTGTACTTCCCATAATCCCCACAGAGTTACACGATCGCAAGGCTAGATTGCTTTCTAGGTATTATTGTATGAAACTATGATATCAGACAAATTTCAGGCAAATGAAGCTTTGTGCCACCCACAGGATATTTACGACATTAATGTACCTCATGTTATACATGAATGACGTTGATTAATTTACAATGACACAAGGAACTATCGTGCATCATTTCGGCGTGTTTATTCAATAGATGTCGCTTTCGTTTGAAAAGAATAGCGACATGATTTCCCATAAGAATTTCACGATAGCTTTGTGAGTTTAATGTAAATTTGTATTTCCCTCAGAGTTTATCCAGAAGGTAGTTTTTTTTGTAGGTTTGCTTCGAAATTCTTTAGCATGGGAGTTCTGCTTTTTTTCACGGTGGTCAGTTATCTAACGATGTAGTCAGTATACCGGGTGCATACGTCTCACTGTGCATTACGCCAAAGCCCCGAACTACTTAAGATGTACGCCTATAATGAATAGCGCAACACACGTGGAGTTCAAAAAAGCAAATTAATAAAAGCTTGCCACTAATAAATATACGTTGCGTGCTTCGGGAGACGTGTCTTTGTGTTTATTGAAAAAAAAAGACTTGGCTAAGCTTTTCAATATTAATAAACAAGTATAAGACGATATCCGGACGAAAAGAAGGGTAAAAGTCATTTTAACTTTCTGTATGCCTATCTAAACATTAATATACTGCTTACATTGCTCTAGATGGTTGGACACGTGCGATCCAGTAAAAAGTCATTGTTGGAGGCCAGGTGGTGCACTGGCTCTAATGTAGCCAGTAATCACCCGCTTTCTGGGCTTGACATCACATCGTGCGAGCAATGGGCACTCACTTCAAATTTGCTTTTTACTATCACTTTTTTTGTTCTACGTTCGCTAATTCCGCTTGTCTGCTATGAGGACAAAAGGAGAGAACAAAAACATGGCACGAAGCTGCTTTTTTTTCGCAGCGAAGTTGCGCTGTTACCTAAAGTACAAGGAATAACAGAAAAAACACAACTTGGCCACATTCCTGCCTTGCTCCAGCCCATGTCTTTTCATCGTTGAATATTTTTGAGGCCGCTTTTATATGTTTCGTGTTATAACCAAGATGCTTTGCCTGCTAGAGAGCAGAACTTTATAGTTTTGCTCGCTCCTTTTCATCTTTCTGCTGTTCATGGTCTCGTATTCCTCTGCAGTCCCCGCTGGCGGCTGTCCTTAACGCACCTACTCCACCATCTGCTGTCATGCATGGGAGTGTAGATAGCTACTAACCTTCGCTGCCTGACGCAGGCTCTCGTCGCTGCAATAAGTTACTTGTCCCTGTTCTCTGAGCATGCATCAAGTTCTTGCCCTGCGTCCTTTCTTTACCAGGTCGACAATCGATAGGCCCGCAACGCGGTGGCCTGGTTGTGTGGTAACTCATAGAAAATTACTTCCGTTACGGCTGCGTCTTTGATAGCTTCCGCAAATGGAAAGGCGAACACGGTGCTGTTCACATCTATTAGGAGCGCGAGAAAATGGCACCTACTACAGAAATGCGAGGAGCTGTGAACTTTTTTTCTGGCTTACTGTCCTCACCATGCTATTATTGATGTTTGAGTTAACGAAAGAAGGGGACAGGAACGTAGGAACACTTATGCAGTGCGTTCTGTCATGATTGGTCGAAGGCGCCTGTGCCTTTCACAGTGTTGTCAACGGTTTGTGAACAGAATAGTGGCCTTTTCTCTTTTTTCTCCTTCCGCTTTGCAAAACCACTTGCCCTGATTGCCCTGCGGTGTGGTATCTGATAGTACCGGTGGAGCCCACTCACAACACAATTACGCCATTCAGGGGCGTAGCGAGGGTGTGGCCTACCGGGTAACATATTGGTATGGTACCATATTTATGTACATGTATGTAGTTCACACAACGGTGAGTATATACGAGAGAATAGAAATACCGGTGAGCTGCATTGGTGGCCGCCGGCAATTTATTACTTCATACTTAAGGCATTGTTTGCCTAACTTGTTGACTGTCCAGCTGGCCATGTTCAAATTAGTGCGTGGGTGACAGCACTGTCACAGGAGAACATTGTCGGATTCCTATATTATTTTTTCATGGCTAAGTTTACGCACAAACAGCCTCGTCGAAGAGATTGGGCTCGTCCAATAAGTGAATGCTCAGGAACGTGTACACGACTTTACATGTTCGACGCCACACAATTAAATACGAGAGCTCGCCGTATACGCTACTCTCCTCGACGAACCCTGCACCATCTATCCCTAAGGATGACCACTGGTCATTTATACGCTTGCCCAGCGGTATTGTCAACGTAAAAAGGAGCAGGTATCCGTGCACTGAAACGCATAGAAGCTTAGGGCTAATTAGCGAGCAACCAAGCACACGTCCTTAATCAAGTCAGGTGAAATGCCCGTGTCTTGTTCTGCAGGCATATGGCTATGCTGTACGCACACGCTGAAGTAGGCGTTGCTTTGGGCTTCTGCGGGCAGCCTTTGGCCAACGCGGAGACAGTGTAATATCCACTGCATACGCTTTGTTACGCACAATTAGGTGGATAAATTTTGTGTTCGATCATCGTTTTTGATGTCAATTTTCAAGGCACCTGGGACAGCGATATGCCTCCTGCACTTATTTTTAAATATGACCTTTATTATAAACAGTAATAAATGGAAGTTACAATTATAAGTATAATAATTCTTTCTGAAATCAGTGTTTTGCTATTTTTATTGATCTTGGACCGCGCACTTTGGAGATCACTGCTAGCATTGTCGTTGTGCGCCACTTTTCAGCCAAACCACGTTTTTAGGAGGGCAAGCAGCCTCAGTGAAAGGGAGACAATGCTGCCGTTCCTGATAAAAGGAGCATTTAGCCAGAGCATTAGTGCCCCTTCACTATATTTGAGCGATAGGGCAGTGGTATTTTTGAAAAAATAGCCTGCAGACGTGTTTGGTTTGGATCCGTCCGTCCACCTGTCCGTCCGTTCGTCTGTCTGTCTTTCTGTCTGTCTGTCTGTCTGTCTGTCTGTCTGTCTGTCTGTCTGTCTGTCTGTCTGTCTGTCTGTCTGTCTGTCTGTCTGTCCGTTCATCCGTCCGTCCGTCCGCCTGTCTGTCTGTCCATCTGTCCGTCTGTCTGTCTGCCAGTCAGTCAGAGAACACAGTATCTTAGCTATCACCGAACTTTGTGTTTTGCTATATATAAAGCCTATACAGACAGCTACTTTATTTCAGAGAACCGGTAATGAGTAGCGGTTTTGTCCAATTTCAGCGACATATACCCGCCAGAAGCTGCGGACGCCCCGTAGGGGTTCTCCACTAACCCGTACTTCAGTCAGCTCTGAGGTTGGTACAGGTTTAACAACTTATCTGTTTCGCAATTTGTTCGTTCTGTGTCCATCTAGAAAGATATCATCGTCACGTCCCACAAAATTGGGGAAATTCACTTCTAACCACTGGTCCACTAAAACTGAAGAATGAAAAATTTGCAACTACAACATCGAAACGTCACGTCATTCTCAACAGGCCTCGGAAAATCAACCATTCAATGGAGACCATGCCTCTGCATCAGTCATGCAGTTGATTCTGCCAATGCTTTTCGCAGCACTTAAGGCAATCCTGTCTGCCCTACCGGAAGCAAACAACCTGCCAGAAGTAAAAGCCCTGCTGCCTCTGGAAGTACTACTGTGTCAATAGTCCGGGTCAAACCTACGACAAGTAACATATGAATAAGCGCTACAAATATGTCTCCATATACCAGTGGAATGCCAATGGTCTTCGAAGGAAGTGTGCTGATTTCCGTAAACTCCTTCTGCAGTAATATTTTCCAATACTTTGCATCCAAGACACTTCCATTACACTTTCAACCTCTTTCCTCAAAGGCCGTATAACACTAGTTCCCAAGAAAAACCAAATGTCCACGCGACCAGAAGATTGGCGCCCTATTACCCTGCTCAATGTAGATTAGAAGCTCTTGGCCAACATTTTGGTGCGCCGAATCAGTCCATTTCTTCCAACATTAATTGCTCCCCACCAGGTCTGTTCTGTTCCGGGCCGAGAAATACACACCCATACGTGGTTAACGCGTGACATCATTCAATACACCACTAGCCGATGTGCGCAAGGACTGTTGGTTTCATTAGATCAAGAGAAAGCTTTTGATTTCATAGAACATGGCTACATACTAAATGTTTTACACGCATACGGATTCCCGGATAAGTTCATTGACCTCATCCACGCGATGTACACTAATTCAGAAAGTACCCTTTACTTAGATTCCCGTGAGAGTCAGCATTTAGAGTCACGCGTGGGGTACGTCAAGGGTGTCCCCTCTCCCCAGTGTTATTTATCCTTGCATTAGAACCCTTCTTAAGGGCCGTTGAACATCACCCGCAGATTCGTGGCTTACCTCTACCCGGTAACACTCAAGTAAAGGTCACTGCATATGCAGATGATATTACTGTATATGTACATAATGAACAGTCACTGCAGCATGCTCTTGATACATTCCATGATTTCGGTATTATCTCCGGTGCAAGGTTAAACTTTTCGAAAAGCCAGTATTTTTTCATTGGCAACTCCAGCGGTCGTATGAACATCACCTCGCCTTTTCAGTGATCTCCTGAGAATTCAATACTCGGAGTTACTTTCACTGCATTTAGTATACAGGATAGCATCTGGTCATCCGTTGTACAAACTCTTCTAAGTGATATCAAATCAGCCAGGTACTTCGAAATCCCCCTCCTGGAACGCCGATACTTAACTCAAATGGTGTACCTAGGAAAATTTTGGTACCTTTGCCATTCTGTTAAACCACCGCTCCACGTCTGCAGGAAAGTGCAAAGCTGCATCAGTTCATTTTTTTTTGTCTGGTGGCACAGAATTGTTATCGTGTCCAGCGTTAGCTCAACCGTGAGATCAAGGCGGTTTTGCATTCCCCGACGTTTCCGTCACGGCTTCTACATTGTGCCTCCGCACTCTATTGCGAATACTAAGCAATGATGGCATGCCCGCTCAGACACTGGCTCGCTACCACTTGGGGCCATCACTACGTGTCTTTTTGACGGATAGCCAAATAAACCAAGGCCCCCAATCAACTGAATTGTCATCTTTGTATCGAGCCCTTCTGGCATTTCACCGACGTTTGGAAGCTACGTGCCCAGGGATAGAGGTGGCCGATTCTAAAGTGGTGGACACAATGGCCGCCCTTCTACGGCCCTTAGTGCCCCAGCATCGTCAATCTGTATTGAACCGCGCTTGGAAACCAATAACTGCCGCAGTGTTGCCAGGGCATCTCAGAGACTTTGTCTGGAGGTTGGGCTGGGGCTTGCTCCCCACGCGAGATCGGTTGCAGCGATGGCAGGTGGTTCGCACTCCCACTTGCCCTAACTGCGTTAGGGTAGAGACCAATTGACATGCGACGTTTGAATGTGTGGTTTCCCGCCTTTTTTTGGCGTGCGGTTAATGCTGGTTTTCGGGGACAGGGTGTGCGAACTTTCGTGTCCAACGACCGATTTTCGCGTAGCCGCTTCTCTGCTCTGTTAATAGTTGTGGGGCTGTTCAGCCTTTGAAGAAACCGATGTGAGGCCGTAGCTGCCAATTGCCGCCGGCGTGCTTTGTGGCCGATACTGGGGAGAATGAGACGAGAGATCCTCGCGTTCCTCTTCGAGGAGCTTTTCTTCCTCGGGGAGCAAGAATTTCTGCGGCATTGGTCGTGCCCTTTCGTCAAGGTGGAACACGAAAGGATACAACTCATTTTTCGACCAACTTGGTGTTAAGCAGCGCCATTTGAGTTGTTTTGTATGATTTCATTTGTTACATATCGTGTTTCATTGCATCTATTGTATCGTTATACCATTGTATCATGATATCGCATTCAGTTCTTGTGTACATATATGCCAACATTGTCATGTACATTAGAGCAAATGTCTTCACTGTAACGTAGTGATGTTAGTCGTGAAATATAGATGTGCCGAGGTGTATATGCCCTGTTACTGGAATGGTATGAAGCCTTTGTGTTCTGTACATGCTGTAAATAATTTTTTTATAAACAGCAATGAATAATGATTTCCGTCTCTACAACTACGTGATATATAAGTCATCTCGTCGAAGTGGTCCTAGCAGAGTACATTTGTGCGTCAGAAAGGACCTACCTTCTCATCAAATTCACTCAAGTGATTCGGACTTCCCGGAATTCGTCGCTTGCAAAGTATCCTTTAGTGAGCAGTGCGTTACAGTGATCAATTTTTACCTACAACCTTCAAGCCGCATTTCGGTAGAAGAGCTAACAAATATCTTCAACATTTCTAATTCATATACGTTTATATGCGGAGACTTTAATGCGCACAACATAATCTGGGGTAGTGATCAATGTGATGCGCGTGGGAACATTGTTGAGTGTGCCGCAGACAAATGCAATTTGACAATTTTAATTGACGGCTCCCCAACTTTTGTCCGAGGGCATAATTACTCTAGTTGCATCGATGTAACCTTGTGTTCCCAAGGTCTAGTGAATGGTGTGGTATGGACAACGGATGTAGAAACACGTGGGAGTGACCATTTTCCCATTCTAATAAATCACCCCTACTTGCGAAAAGACGACACCAGACTGTACAGCAAACTGACGAACTGGAAAGCTTTTCGGCACCACCTAACAAACCAAAATAGTGACCTCACGACAGTTGAAAGCTTTACTGAATTTCTGCAAGATAATGCGAATATATGTACAAAGAAAGTCCCGATTCCAAAAGACTATGCTTCAGTCGATGGAGAGTATGAACATCTAAGAGCCATCAGACGACGTTCAGAAAGGGCATATTGACGCAGCGGAAGTTTAGAAGCATACAAAAATGCACAGAAAATCCACTGTGTACTGCGCAGACGGCTAGAAAATTTAGGTAAACGACGCTGGCGTGATTTCTGTGGCACGCTCTCTCCCCACACACCTGTTCCAAGAATTTGGCTTGTAATTCGAGCACTTAGTGGCCCTGTAACACAGAGCTTCCCATTTCGTGCTCTTGCTGTAGCCTTGGACAAACCGGAAGCTGTGGTAGCAGATGAATTTTGTCAACATATCAGTAGGCCCGCCACATCACAATGTGCATTATTTGATAATTCTGTCGCGTTAGCCAGCCAGAAAATTAATGCTAGCTTTTGGGCCCAGCATCCTCAACTAGACCCTGTAATTACGTTAAAGGAGCTGCATTGTGCTATAGCATCATGTCGTCCAAAATCGGCCCCTGGACCGGACGGCATTACGTACAATATGCTAAAGAACCATGGGCCCACAGGCACAACTATTCTCTTAGATATTTACAATAATCTATGGACGCAAGAAATTGTACCCGAGTCTTGGAAGTCTGCTCGCATCATTCCGATCTTAAAACCGGCTAAGACGCCCTTGAACCTTGAATCCTTCCGTCCAATCAGTCTGACAAGCTGTTTATGTAAGGTAATGAAAAAAATGATTGATGCGCAACTTCAATGGTGGTGCAACAAAACTGGTGTATTCTCCAACTACTTGACAGGTTTTCGGAAACAGAGATGCACAATGGATGCAATACTGGACTTAGTAACGTATGTGGAGCAAGAACGCGCCTGTGGTAGTTTGACGGTTGCAGTGTTCATGGATATCAAAAGGGCATTTGACACAGTCAGTCACACTCATGTTCTGCTGAGTATGTTAGAACAAGGACTGTCCGGCAGGTCTTTGCGGTGGGTATCTAAATTTTTATCAGGTGGTAAAATATTCATTCAGACGAGCGAAGGAAAAAGTGCGGAACACGACGTCAGACAGGGAGTGCCACAAGGAAGCGTACTCAGCCCTTTTCTTTTCAACTGTGTTATCGCTGATTTAGCTAAAAGACTGCATTCCAGGTTGAAATACTCCTTATATGCAGATGATGTGTGCATTTGGGAATCTGGCACGGACATACGGTTAATTCAGATTGCATTGCAGGACGGAATAAATATTATCAACAACTTTTTAAAAGAAAGAGGAATGAATTTATCGCACGCAAAGACAGCTGTATTGCCCTTCACCCGTAAGAAGTTAAAGAACTTCAATCTCAATTTAGAAGAAGAACCACTAATGATTGTGACACAGCATCGGTTTCTCGAAGTAATACTGGATAGGCAGCTGTCATGGGCACCTCACATAAAGAAACTCGAAAACGAGGTGAATACGCTAGTGAATATACTCCGCAGAATCGCTGGGACATCATGGGGTAGATCTGTATCATCCATGCTCGCTGTTCACAATGCTTTATTACGACAAAAAGTTGCATATTCTGCAGCAGTGTTACACGGTCTTTCCCGCACTTCAGAGGAGTGACTTGAAAGACTGTTAGCTAGGGGACTGCGCGTCTGCATAGGTGTTCCACGAGCGACTTGCAGCAGCCTTGTCATAGCAGAGACTCGACAACCACCCTTTCCAGTCATGAGAACAATTGAAACATGCCGCCATTTTTTTTCGCTTACAGACGCAACACAGGGACCACCCATTGGCACAGGAGATTTTACTAAGAGATAAAAGCAATGCTCATAACGATGTACAGAGTAATGTACATATATTACCCAGATATGAATTTTGGAGCTCTGAAATGGACTATCCTCCATGGCTGCTTGTAATACCAAGCATTGAATTCTCAGTGGATGGCATTATCAGAAAGAGAGACATGTTCATCCAAGCTGCTCAACAACTAGCGCTTTATCACATACACATGCGGTATCCAGGGTACATACATATTTACACAGATGGCTCAAGTAATACAACGTCTTCAACATCGGCATTTATCATACCACAGCTCAATATTCAGGAATCGTTTAAATTTTGTCGCATGACGTCATCTACTACATCTGAGCTCTTCGCTATTCTGTATGCTCTAAAGTTTATAAACTCGGTAGCAGACGCTAGAAAATGGGTACTTTTCAGTGACTCACAGGCCACATTAAGATCACTCTCCAGTACAAACAGGACAGTAATAAGTGATAGTATGACATACGAAACGCTGAAGGAGCTCACCAAAGCAAAGAAGGCGCAACATGAGATCAAATTCCAGTGGATACCTGGCCACTGCAACATTCCTGGAAACACAGCTGCCGATGAAGCAGCACGACAAGCACATCTTAAAGACGTTACTGTTTCTTTACCAATTTCGAAAAATGAATTGCGCAGTATTATAAAAAATACAACTTTCAGAATGAGCAAAAATGCTTGGTTTGACCAAAGTACAAAGAGCTGCGATTTATATCACATCGATCCATGTATTGAATTCAAAATTACGCTGGCATTAGATGATAGAAGGTTGGAAACTCTAATTCACCGATTGAGGCTAGGCACCGCGTACACAAAACATTTTTTGCACAGAATCGGCAGAGCTGAAACTACCGAATGCGAATGTGGATTTATAGATGAAGACGTCTGTCACCTTCTCATAGACTGTCCACATCATGACACGCCGAGACGCCGTCTTAAGTGCGAACTGTTCGCATTGGACCGCAGACCATTTAGCATGAAAAAACTTCTGGGCCCGTGGCCAACTGGAGCTTTACAGTCCCACGCTTTACAAGCATTAACACGTTTTTTACAAGACAGTGGGATCGCTGACAAGTAATAACAAAGAACAAACCTTCATTTGTAACATATGTACTTATTATTTAAAGTATCATGTGACACCCATCACGTGTGTGTTGTGAAATAAATGACGTGTCAACTATTATGTACATACAAGTGAATGCATCTTTATAAGGACCAAACGTGTGCTTGGCTGTTTTGTGCTGGTTGACCGAATAATAACGAGGGACATTTCCACAGACTTCTTACATTGACTTTCGAACATTTTCTTACCATTGTGATATGTGCGTATAAGTGTGTCTTTGCATATCTGTGCCCGAGATTTATATTTTCCATGCACTGCTTTGTATGTTTTGCTTCAAGATACGTGTTCAAGTTTCAATCAACGGCTAAAAAGTAGCCGGCGCCATAATGGTGCGCCAACATCTCCTTATATATCATATCAATGAAAAAATGCAAAATTTAGCCTTCGAAACAACGGTGGTGGCGGTTCTTAGACATCGAAGCAATGATGGAGATCCGAACACCACGAGTACTTACAACGAGATAATACTAGGTTACGGTAAACGCAGCTGGTGCTGTGAATTTTCCGATGCCATGAAAGGCGTACGCTAACGACGAAGGAGCCGTAGATATATGAGAGTTGCCAACGATCTGTTTTAGTGCGAGTTTTTTTCTGGAATTACGACTTTCGTGTCGTTTATGAAACTGGCTGTGGCTTAACTCAAGCCTCATTGCACCGCGAATAAGTGCAGAAACAACTCAGTGTCACCGGTGTAAAGGAACAATCTATAAGCTACCTATCACCTCTATTATATACTTATGAGTACTCATGTCGAAGACGACAATGATTTTTTAATCACAACCGACGACGCCAACACTGCCGTAGACACCAGAATTTCTGCGAAAAGAGCTCTTTTACGTTCTCGACTAGAAAAACAGGTTTATCCTTAGAACTTCTGCTGGTTCAAGTATTCGAAGGTATTCACGCATGTAGAAGTGCTTCCTTTATGCATCGAGCTGGCGAATTCCACAGCGTGACGTAGCTGATCGTTGAAATGGATGATACCACGTTGGGACATGTGTGGGGTGGCATTTCAAATGCGAAGCAATCACCCGTTGTCAAAGAAACCCGAACACCAAAAGAAGTTCCATTTTTAAACTAAATCATGAAATCTAAAACAACAATAGCCCGTTCTATCTTATAAATACTTTCTTGAATTGTGACGTTTATAATCTCATTGAAAAACAAATGCACAAAACAGCACCGCGAATATAAGGTATCTCGCGAGAAAGCAAAATTACAAGGATAATTAACACGTGAATAAGAGTTTATTTTCCTCTTACACAAAAGTTAGCTCAGAGCACAAACGATGTGTAGATGAAAACAAGCAAGCAAAAATTGCATGCCTCGAAGAAAAATAGGACAAAGCAATAAAGACAACGCGTGCGTGAAAAAAAGCGGGCAAAATCGGAAACGGAAATGCGATTTAGACAAGCGGATGAACCAAGCAAGGCCTACCGTACGGAACACCCTTTACGGTTCCTGACTCAACAACCCAGAAACAGTTCCCGGCGTATCTTTCAAGAAATCTTCTTCGGTAAACTGCCTTCACTTCGTGTGCTTCTATGTTTTATTTATGTTCGAGCTTTTCTTCTCTGCCCATCTTCTCGTGCCTTTTCAGGAATCCGTATATCTTCATGTTTACCTCGCAGTATTCTATTCTTTTTTTTGTTTCTGGAGACGGCCGAGCGCGTGGTTGATAAAGCATCCTTCACACCAATCCCAAGCCTACATCTACGGGGTTTTTGCGTAGAGCATGGGCAGGTGCCATTGCTGTCCTTTTTCAGAACGAGAACCTTGGACCAGTAAATCGTCAGGCCATCCATAAAACTGTCATTTGCATGCGGAAATAAAATGTGCAAGAACATTTTTTGAGCAGCTGCTACAAGGTAATGAAAAAAATCACAGCATATCCATGGAGTGAATGATGATTGGTGAAGCGAAGCGTTCGTCAGTCCATCCATGCTTCCGTCCGTCCATTCGTTCTTGCTTCAGTTTGGTCATGCGTCCGTCCGTTTGTTCGTCCATCCGTGCGTCCGTCCATGTGTCCGTTCATCCGTGTGATCGTCGATGCCTTCGTCCGTCTGTCCGTTCTTTCGTCCGCCTGTCCGTCCGTGCACGTGTCTGTTCATGTGGCCATCCCACTGTCTGTCCGTCCGTCCGTGCGTCTGCCCCTCTGTCTGTCTGTCCGTGCATTCGTCAGTCCGCCCGTCAATCTGTATGTCCATCCGTCCGTCCGGCTATCTAGTGAACACTACAAGTACAGCCATCTGACATCTTTTCATCCTGTATTCATCACCTACAAGTGCCGCCATCCAGCTGACATTCTAAGGACCGCTCTTTCGGGTATGTGCCGCCAGTGGTTATGCACTACAACGAGGGACGAAGCTCGAGCAACGCCACTAAAAAAGCTTTGAGTTAAAACTGTATCATCACAAATCAAAATCTGAACTCTAAAGCATGTAGCTCATCGTATTAGAGCGGTGCATCACAATAAACATTAGGCACATAGCTTCATGATGTTTTCAGCTTAGTTGACGGAGAAATGGGTTCACATTAGTACCGGGTTCTGGGGGCTAAATTGGAGACCTTTTTTTTTGGTTCCGCTATAGTTGCGATCATACTTTTGTTCCGGTGTTTGCGACGCGCGGCCAGAGATTCCTAATTTCTTAAGATTCCATCACCCTGCAAAGTGGAATGCTGTGAGTCTACATCCAGGTCAAGGCTGTTTGACATTCCAACGGAGGGTTTTTTTATTGAAGTACACAGCAGAAGAAATGTGTGGGCCATTGAGAAAAAAAGCAAACAATTTAATGTTATACCAGGAACATGAATTGCAATTCAACTGCATTTAAAATTCGTGTGCTGCAAGCAAACATTTTTTCGTGCGAAGCATTTGTGTTCGTACTGCAAGCACTCTTGGCGTCTTTTTGCGCATCTATCTATCTAGGTATCTAGCCGCTTACGTCGGGTGCTTTCTTGATCACCCCCTTAATTTAACGTTAACCAATTAGTATGGAAAGGTGAGATAGCTTCACGAAGATGATGCGCTGGACAAGACCTAAATAATGTCACAATGCCATGTCGTACGTTGTCAGAGAGAGAGACAGAGAGATAAAGATACAAGAAAAGGCAGGGAGGTTAACCAGACGCACATCCGGTTTGCTACCCTGCACTGGGGAAGGGATAAAGGGGAGAAAAGAGGTTGCAGAAAGATGAGAAGGTACACACAATCACGAGCACACTCGGGGAGCACACACAGTTTACAGGCGGTCGCTCAGGTTTGTTGACTTAGGGTAAAGAAGCAGTGCTTTAGTTGCTTTCTGCGCAACTGAGGCAGATGCCCAAGGTCCTAGTATCTTCTGCACACAAAATGGTCCGGGGTCAAGTCGATTCAAAACCTTCCGTAGCTGGCATCGCTGTGTGTCGTAGCAAGCGCAGCTGCACAAGACGTGTTCGATGGTCTCTTCATCTCCGCAGTAGTCGCATGTAGAAGTGTCTGCCATACCAATGCGAAAGGAGTACACCTTTGTGAATGCAACACCCAACCAAAGGCGGCATAACAGTGTCGCATCGGAGCGGGAAAGTTGTGATGGTAGCTTTAGCTTGAGCGAAGGATCCAGTTCATAAAATTGACACCTTTGGAAGCTGGTAGACGACCAGAACGTGCGTGTGAGATCTCGAGCCAGCAGGTAAAGTTGTCTTGCTGCATCATTCCTTGATAGAGGAATCGGGACTACACGGGTTTCTTCATGAACTGAGCGGGCTGCATCATCGGCTAATTGATTTCCGGTAATACCGATATGTCCAGGCAGCCATTGATATATAATATCATGCCCTAGTGCTAGAGCTTCATGATGGCAAAGTCTTATTTCTTGTACCAGTCGGTCATGGCTCCTCCTACGCATGGCAGACTGCAAACTCTGAAGCGCTGCCTTCGAATCACAGAATATGACCCATTTTCCTGGACGTTCTTCAACGAGATATTGTAAAGCAGCCCTTATAGCAGCAAGCTCTGATGCCGCAGATGTAGTCATATGCGACAACTTAAACTTGATTGTCATTTCTGCAGCCGGAATTACAGCGGCACCTGATGAGCTGCTGGATGAGACGGACCCATCAGTGTATATCTGCGTTCGGTCTAAGTACAACTCATGTAATAATAGCAGTGTTGCTTGCTTCAATGCTACTCTGGAGTGACTGCTTTTCTTTTTGATTCCCGGAATTTCTAGACGTACTTGGGGCTGGTCTAGGCACCACAAAGGGCATGCCGTTCTCGCAGCTGGCGTATATCCTGATGGAATGCTGTTTAGGTGCTTGGCTATGACGTCTGAAAACGTAGCACGTGGTCTTCCGGAAGGTAGAAGGGCCAAGTGGTGGTCGGGGACACGGCTAGCATGTCGAATGTGCGCTCTGAGGCAATTCACAACTATATATGTCCTGACCGGATGGTCTTTGGCAAGCATGATTGTGGCATAAGTAGAAGCGCATCGGGGCAGTCCTAGGCAGATACGCAGTGCCTGACCCTGCAAACTCTCCAATGAATGAGTATTCGATTTGCAAGTGCTAGTCAGTACCGGCAAGCTGTAGCGCAATAGACCCAGAAATAGGGCCCTGTACAGCTGTAGCATGGATGCCACAGAAGTTCCCCATGCTTTACCGCACAAGAATTTCATGATATGCACAATAGATAGCAGTCTCTTCTTCAAGTACGCACAATGTGGGCTCCACGAAACACTTCTGTCGATTATTATGCCCAGGAAACGATGCGTCCATGCATATTTGACACTCTGCCCATTGATGTAAACAGGGTATGGCGTCATTGGTTTGCGTGTAAACGCCATCAACGCGCACTTCACAGTTGATATATTTAGGCCTTGTTTCTGAAGGTAGGCTGTTGTGAGGGTTGCTGCCCGCTGTATTCGTGCACGCACCTGAGGGCGAGTAACTGCAGCACTCTAGAGGCAAATATCATCGGCGTATATGGATAGGCACACCGACTTTGGCAGAATCTTCACCAGACCAATGAGGGCCACATTGAACAATGTGGGACTTAAAACACCTCCCTCAGGCACTCCGCAGTAGGTGTAATGTTGGACAGTTGTACCCTCATATGTTTGTACAAAGAAACCCCTGCCAGTTATATAATCTTTTATCCATTGAAACATTCGTCCACCAATGCCCATTGCTGCGAGAGAAGTGAGGATGGCATCGCGAGCTACATTATCATATGCACCCTTCACGTCAAGAAAGAGTGCCACTGATATGCGCTTGCGACTTTTTTCTTGCTGAACAAATGTCAATAAATCGAGGACACAGTCAATGGAGGCGCGGCCCCGACGAAAGCCTGCCATGCAAGAAGGGTATTTGGTGTATCGTTCCAAGTACCACTCGAGACGAAATAGAACCATTCTTTCCATCACTTTTCCGAGGCAGCTTGCGAGGGCAATAGGGCGATACGCTGTCAAGTCCAGTGGTGATTTTCCCGATTTCAAAAGTGGTATTAGTCGACTAATTTTCCATTCTCGGGGAACACTGCCGCTGAGCCAGGAGTTGTTGAAGCATGTTAAAAGTTCTTTTCTAGCTTTTTGTCCAAGGTGTCCCAACGCACTATAAGTAATACTATCAGGACCTGGTGATGACATGCGCTTAGAAGCGACTAACGCACGTTCCAGTTCTTCCATGGTGAACGGAATGTCCATTTCTGGTAATCGTGTCTCAGGAACGATCACGGCGTCGATGCTCTCGTTCATAACATTCCCGGCAACTCTCGTGCAAAATTCTTCAGCCACCTCGAGTTCTGTTTTTCCATGATGGAGTGCCAAAGCTTTAAAAGGGTGCCGTTGTTATGGAGAGGAGCGAAGACCACGAACTGTTCTCCAGATATATGACAGCGGTTTATGAGGGTCTAGAGATTCGCAGATTGCTTTCCAGCGTTCGCTCACCAGTTTGTAAATGCGTCGTTGAATCTTTTTCTGGAGCCGCCTTGCTTCCCTCAGATCGTAAATTCATCTTGTGCGTCTGTATCGTCGTTCAGCACGCCTTCGTATAGCTCGTAATTTTTCCAGTTCGATGTCAAACTGTGTTACTTTAGACGAAAATGGTAATTTACATTTGGACGCTTGCATAGCTTCCACTATGGTATTTTCCAGGCTGCAGGCGAGGCCTTCTTGGCAAGCGTTCTCAACACGCGATGTAAACATCGACCAGTCAGTGCCAATTGCAACACCGGAAGAGAAATTTTTTATGATACCATCGATCGTCACGTAGGTGGGTATGTGATCACTCCCATGAGTCTCAATATCGCAAAACCATTTAACTTTGTGAGAGAAGCACCGTGACACCAATGTCAGGTCAAGGCAACTGCCATACGTGAGACCCCGCAGATATGTGGGGGTACCATCGTTCATGATAGAAAGGTCGTAATCGGAAGCGAATGTAACAATCTTCCGGCCCCTGGCATTCATCCTAGTGCTCCCCCAAAGCATGTGATGGGCGTTGAAGTCACCGGTGATGATCCAAGGCCCATCGGTTCTCATTAGGATGTCTTTTAATCTGTCGCAGTCAAATCGCGATGACGGAGATATATATCCACCAATAAGCGTGAACAAAACTGCATTCTTCTTCTTACGAAGACACACGTAGTTATTGTCGTCATTTGAACTTATTGGGTGCGAAAGATAAGTCAAGTCTGTGCGAATGTAAACAATTACTTTGCTTCGTTCTTCGCAAGCGGCTGAACAAAAAGCTTCATAACCGGACAATCTATAAGGCGTTGATACGTTTGGTTCACATATGACAAGTATAGGGAATTGATTGGCCCGAACAAATTGGCGAAAGTCCGAGATACGGGACTTCATGCCTCTGGCATTCCACTGAAAAATCGACGCACTTTTAACTTCAGTGCGGAAGTGGAGAGTTTGTTGAGCCATTGTGCTTATACGAAGTTAGCAAGAACTGGATTCAGTGCATCCAGTATTTGCAGTGCACTCTTAGCAGACGGAGATTGTATGCTGCTCATTAGCGTGCGAATCGTGGCAATTAATGATTGCACGATTGCAGCCACTTGCCTGTCTTGGTTGGAAAGATCTCGAACCGGGACGCTTGCAGTCACTTGCCTGTCTTGGTTGGAAAGATCTCGAACCGGGAGCGTGGACTGGCCGTCATGAAGCTCCTTCGGTTCGCTTGATGCTGCTTCCCTTTGAAGTGCAGGCCACTCTGTCGCAGTTAGAGTATGCTCACTGGCTTTGTCCTTTACAGCCTTTCCCACGGCATGTGGTCTGGGAGGCAAAGGAAGTGATACTGATGAGGGATCACGCAAACGTGTCGAGGAGGTAGCGGGCGTCCTCAAAGACCGACGTCGACGTGAACGACGCCTTCTGACTTTAGCTGCGGCTTCTCGATGAGATGAGTGATCGCGCACCATCTCCTTCAAAATGGCAATTTCCTTCTGAATCCGCGGGCAGTCCTTCGATGTGGCTTCATGGGATCCATTGCAATTAGAGCATTTCTTGACAGTTGCGACACACTTATCCGCTTAATGGTGCTCAGCGCAGCGGTGGCATACCACCGAATTCTCGCAGACGCTGCTCACATGTCCAAGTTTCATGCATTTACGGCACTGGAGAGGCTTTGGAATGAAAGGCCGCACAGCATGTCTGAAGTACCCCACCTTCACATGAGAGGGGAGTGATGTGCTCTTAAACGCAATTTTCACACAGCGAGACTTGCCTAGCCGGGTGACATCAACAATTGGAGTATCAGTTGTTGACTTGACAAGAACTTATTTGAACTTATTGGGTGCGAAAGATAAGTCAAGTCTGTGCGAATGTAAACAATTACTTTGACTTTGGCGCATACCCAAGGGCATGCATGCGCTTTTGGTATGCGGGTATGTGCCTCGGGTGATTGAAAGTACCTACCCAGGAATTATCTATCTATCTATCTATCTATCTATCTATCTATCTATCTATCTATCTATCTATCTATCTGTCTGTCTGTCTGTCTGTCTGTCTGTCTGTCTGTCTGTCTGTCTGTCTGTCTGTTTGTCTGTCTGTCTGTTTGTCTGTCTGTCCAGACGTCTAGGGCTGGGTAGCCTTGTGATCAGACCTAAGAGAGAGAAAGAGATATGGTATGAAGAAAAGACAGGGAGGTTAACCAGAAAGCAAGTGTCTGGTTTGCTACCCTGCAGTGGAGAAGGGGAAATGAGAGACAGAAAAGTAATAAAATGGGAATGAGAGAAAGAGAGTGGGACGGAAGTGAAACATACAAACACACTAAAACGTCACAAGCGTTCGACGAGGCGGGTCGATCACAGAAACTTCAGGAAGGCCTTCATCGCTTTTTGACGTGAAGCTCGATCATTCCGGTATTCCAAAATTGATTTTTCGGAAAACGGATGGTCGTCGAGGCGTGCAAACACTGCTGACAGGGACTGTTTCTGAGAGTTATACTGAGGGCACTGACACAAAATATGTTCGATGGTTTCATCAGCGCCGCAATGATCGCACGCAGCACTGTCTGCCCATCCGATGCGGCAAGCAAAGGCGTTCGTAAAAGACACCCCAAGCCACGTGCGACAAAGAACGGTTGTTTCAGATCTGGATAACCCATATGGAATGGAAAGTTCTAGATGTGGGTCTTGACGGTGAAAATGGATGTGTAGAAATCCGTGCGTGTTCCACAGAGACCTGGTGACATCGTGCGCGAGCGTATTATTCCTTGCTGTTGCGTCGCTTCTTCACAGTGGAATGGGATCCATCGTGCCATTCGTGAGCATTCTTTGCTGCAGCATCAGCATGCTCGTTATCGTTGATTCTGCAGTAGCCTGGTAACCATTGAAAAGTTACATCATGTCCTTTCTGTAGTATTTGGTGATACATTTGTCTTGTTTTCAGCACTTTTGGTCTTGAGGCCCACGACGTAGCGCAGTTTGAATGAAGTACAGAGCTGGTTTCGAATCGTTGAAAATGCATCATTTTAGATGTTATTCTTGATCAATCCAGCGGAGTGCACAGCGGAGTGCTGCGAGCTCTGTGGCTGTCGATGTTGTTTTGTGAGACGTTTGAAATTGGATTGTTTCGGCTTTTGCTGGAAAGATCACAGCTCCTGCAGATCCCCTTAACGTTTGTCGAACCATACATATAAAGTTTAACATCGTGTTTATATCTTTCGTGCAGCATACTTAGAGTCAGCTGTTTCAAAGCTGGTGTCAAGAGATCCGCTTTTTTGCGAAATCCTAGCACTGTTAAGCGTAGGTTTGGGCGGTCTAAACACCAAGGGGGTGTGAGGATACGATCCGGAGGTCTGTGACCTGCTGGAAGACACTCCCGGTGACTCAATACTCTTTTACAGAAAAAGGCGCTTGGTCGGTCTTCTCGAAGCGAAGCGAGGTGGTGGGCAGGGGCACGAGCAAGGTGCCTAATATGCGTTCGAAGCACCTCTAGAGTAATGTGCACTGAGGTCGGATGGTCTTTGGCGGTTGCGATGGTCTCCGCTGTGGATGTGTAGCGTGGTAATCTAAGACAAACTCTGAGTGCCTGACCCTGAGCGTTTTCGATTGTGCGTATGCTACTTTTGCAAGAGTTCATCAAAACAGGCAAGCTTTAGCGCAGGTACTCCAGGAACAACGTCTAGTATAGCTGCAACATTGCGTGTACTGACGTGCTAACGTTAGTACACGCTGGGCTAACGAGGAAGTGTTGAAAAGTTATACGACCTGTATGCTAACTTCAAAGTTTCATACGACACGGAGTTGCATTTTGTTATTGTTCAAAATACCATTGATTCTTTTTTGTTTCCTGAAACACAGAAAGTTACATAAGCGGTGTGTCAATGGATAAAACTGGGGCATTATGAGTTTTCCCGATGAAGGCAGCATATATGCATTCAATTAGTAAATTTAGGCGTTAAAAGTAACTTAAAACAAAAAATACCTTGAACTCGCAATTGATGATATAAAATAATTACGAATCTTGACTTAACGGGCGAAAACCTGGTTCATAGAGCCAAAGGTAACTACGGTCACCAGACAATAGGCAGTCATCATGGAGGCAAAGCTAAGCCAAACATTCTGGTAGTGGCAGTGCCAAGCATCGTTACACTGCGCCATACAATGCTTCCTTGTGCCATTGTTAGCAGGAAGCGAATTGTACTGGAAGATTGATGATGTGTTCATTCGTACAGAAAGCGATGCGCTTGATGGGTGCTTGGAAAAGCCAAAAACAATGCTCCGCTGCAAACAGTCTAGACAAGAGTGCGAGGCAAACTCTAATTCGTGCAGTGTATTTTTACTTTTCTCGGTTATTACTTTTCACGAAATATTACCATAACTTATGAAGCAGAGTGTAATTATAGATGGGCTCGCGGCGGAAAGCAGACATGACCGCTGTTTAGGGCTTCCCGTAAATTTGTATGGCTGTCCGCCTTCAGGCTTTTAAACAGGGCCTGTGTCAGCGTAAATCAACGGGCGGGGAACGCATGCAAATGAAGTTTAGTCTACTTCAGCTACAGCGGCCTAGTTCTTTCTGTGAGCCGTTTTGTTATTTTCATGCAAGGAAATCCTCAGACATTTGGAGCTGTCATAACAAAGGAAGCCTCGTCTGTCAAACTGCGCTGCTGCATGCTTTGTGCTAAGTTGTTTCCTATTCTGCTATTCATCCGTGCAGGTTCCTCCTATGCTTTATAGCTGAGCCGGAGCTTCAGAAATGTGTGCCACGTATAGCTAGAAGAAATGGGGCAGGATTCACTGCAGTCCCGGCAGCGTTAATATTGCGTATGTATTGAGCAGAAAAACAACTTCCTGTTAGTGTTGATTACTTCTCTCAATAAATATATAATATGTGTCCATTGAATTGGTATTGCATGACTAGACATTGCTGAATGGGACTCACGTCAGCCATCTCCCTGCCTATTTTTTTGTCTGTACTTGAGTCTAAAAAGTGGGCCACCTCCCCATGGCGTTGACTCGTTCGAAACGAGCGTCGACGCGGGTGCTGCAAAAAAGGTTTGAAGCAAAATTTGGTGCAGCGTTTGCTAGAGTAAACGTTTGATTTAAAAGGAAAACATTGAAAGTGGGTTGGTTTTCGTGTGTTTCATCGCCGATAAACGAGCCGAAGGAGTGTTTTCACTCGCCGTGCGATCGAGCAGTGGGTGGTGGAGAGGATGAAGCGAGAGAGAAGTGTGTTGCGAGCAGGAAGAGGGGCTGGAAGCCACTGTGGTTGAGGGAGAGAGTGACGTCAAGGCGCAGCTGCGTTCTTACCTGCTTGGCACCACTGCAACACATCTGGCAAGTGTGGATGTACGAAACAGCGTTACACAGGCTATTCGATGAGCTGCTTCACATCTAATAATTATGAAATAAAGTCAGTAATGGTAAATGATATTTGACCTAAAAGAGTGACGGCCTGTACGAACGTGGTGTGCTCTGTGATTTCTGAGATTGCGCAAAATGGCCAACAAATAAACGAATAGATTGGGTAAGTGCACTCACATATGGTTGAATTAACGAATTAAGGAGGAATAATGTATTAAGTAGTTTAAATAATTGGGAATCATCCACGACCGTTGACCATTGACTATGCATTACCACAACAAAACCTAAAATGACCACACACAAGATAGTTTTTTGCTTGATTGTTTTCCGAATATTGAAATGGCATATCCAGTGACATGACCAATCCTGTTAACTTCTTTTTATATCCCATAAAAGCTCCTGGAGTCATTTATATTTCAATGTGGGACCCGTATTATGTGTCAACTAAAGCAGTGTTTGTGGGCTCTGTTATAATGCATCTATAGCAATCGTACTTGGTAGGGACACTGTAGCAGAGACCGGCATGCAATAGGAGACGGTAGCTCACGGATTGTAAGCGTTTGAATGTTGATATTAGGTGATATGCATATGCATCATGGGAATGCAGCAGTAAGGACATGTAGCACTCTGGGGTCAAATCCAGCATGGCTGTACCATCAACAATTAATCGTTCCCGTGTTTTGCAAAAACGTCATCAGCAGACACTCCACTCCCTCCCACATTTCTGCAGGCCTTCCTTTTCAGACGTAGGGCATGCAGCACTACTCTCTGTCAGGCTGCAGATCATCGCTCAGGCAGAAAAAAATTCGGCAGATCCAATATATTTTAGGAATCTACGTTATGCTATGCATGAGGCGGGAAGGCGATGGTGTTGTAACGTAGCGACACGTGACGAAAGGATGCTAAAGATACGTACGTGTGTAGTACGCACAGAAATTCATCGAACATTCGCTTATGTTTTGTATAACCATTTTATACACTTGCGTAACGATGCCAACAGATACATGAGTGTCAGAATCACAAGAAGAGGTAAGCTGATACGTAGCGCTTGTGCTCGCCAGGATGGTAACTCTGGACACTGCTACAAAAATAAGCTTCAGTGGATTGCACCTGAATAGGATTGACGTTAACCTGACATGACGGCATAGTCTTAGGAGTATATTTGTAGTACTTAGAAAATAATATAGTCATTTTTGCAACCACACTTGATTTTTCACTAATATTTTTTTCTGAAAAGGGCCTTTTTACAAAGTAGTATTATGACCTGCCGTTACTCTTGGGCGGAATACCATAGATAAGGTGCCACGCAGATTGCTTTGTTTCAATTCCTGTTGGATTCATGGTGTATATTCTTTGCATTCGTCGTGTCGAAATTGCCGATGTAACCTTTTCTCTTGACAAACTCGCGTTAAAATTACCGATGCGTGTTCAACCACTCAAGGATAGACATAAACCGTGAATGAACTGTGACACATACCAGCATACCTGTGACACATACTCACCCGTGGTATACGAATACGTGCCACACGTTTCTGGCGGAAAGAGTTTGATGACGTATGAGACGGCATACTCATCAGCGAGTCATATTCGACAAACCATCTTACTCTCCCATAAAATCTTTTCTTTGGTACATCTCCGTAGTTATTGATTGATTGCTTTATTTGATTCGTCACAGTACATTGAGGCGAGGTGGAGGAAAAAGCCGTAATGGTGGCTTCAGGGATCCTTCACCCCCGTTGTGAACAATAGCCGTAGCTGAAGGACGTTACGACATTTTCCTCCGCCTCGTCTCAATGTACTGTGACGAATCAAATAAAGCAATCAATCAATAACTATAGGGGTGTACCAAAGAAAACATAGTATGGGAGAGTAAGATAGTTCGTCGAATATGACTCGCTGATGAGTATGCCGTCTCGTACGTCATCAAGCTCTTTATGACGGCTTGAGGGATCCTTCGACCCTCTTTTGAACAATGGCAGTAGCTGAAGTACATAACAACATTATCACAATATCATATACTTCGTACAGGGCATCACAATATGATATACTTTTTCCCTAAAGCTGCCATATTGTATTGTGGAAAGATCATTTTATCAAAGAAAAACTTAAACGTGGTTTATACATAGCTTACACAAAAAACAGACCCGACGCGATCTTCTTCACCTAAATAAATACCTACATAGTTTACACAACAAAAAGAGCTGCTACTTCTGCGACACTTAAATGAGACACATCTACACCATTGCTAATATAATCATTTAGACTTCTTGGCAGTGTACATCGAAGATTCTAAAAACGATAGATAAACAAGGAACGTTCCACATTTCTGTATTCCTTGTTTCGTACGCTTCTTCCTTAAGCTAAGATTCGCAATCTCCGTAAACAAAGAGTTTGAGTGTTTGCAGCTTAGACGGTACTCTCGTAGCAGTCTGTATTAATATAGGTCATTCACTTTGATTATTTTGTACTTTTTTAAACAGTGGATCGCAAGGTGCTAGAAATATAGCGTTCTCAATCAACCTTAGTATGTTTTTTTTTGTATTTC
Organism: Rhipicephalus annulatus; assembly: GCA_013436015.1. Taxonomy (NCBI): domain Eukaryota; kingdom Metazoa; phylum Arthropoda; class Arachnida; order Ixodida; family Ixodidae; genus Rhipicephalus; species Rhipicephalus annulatus. The sequence continues at coordinate 1,711,333 of WOVY01009408.1, read as the reverse complement.
CAGTGATTTCTGTATTTCCAGCTGTACAACGACTCCTGGCAAACTGGCATGGTTCCACAGAAACGGAAGTCAAGTCGCCTCATTCCACTTCTCAAAGCCGGCAAGTCACCCTTGGACGTTTCCTCTTACCGCCCGATCGCCCTCGCAAGCTGTGTGGGAAAAGTTATGGAAAGGATGATTTTAACGCGTCTGGAATGGTACTTAGAGTTCTACGAAATATATCCAGATGCTATGTCCGGGTTCAGACGATGCCGCTCGTCAATTGAGAATGTAGTTGCCTTGGTGAAATATGTGGAACACCAGAAGGCCTGCAAACGGTTATCTGCTGCTCTGTTTCTTGACATTAAAGGGGCATACGACAATGTCACGCACGAGGCCATTCTCAGCGCACTAGAAGGAGTGTCAGTGCACTAGAAGGAGGATATATGCATGGGTTCAGAGCTACCTACAGAATTGATCAATTCACGTGCAGACAGAGAATGGCCCGACACACGAGTATTACTGCAGCCGAGGAGTCCCGCAAGGCGGAGTGCTAAGCCCGACTTTGTTCAACCTAACACTCAATGAACTAGTCGGCAAGCAAACAAGCAGTGTACGACTTTCCATTTATGCTGATGACATCTGTGTGTGGACATCAGTTGTGACTCGACTTCAACTTCGCGCCCGACTTCAGAAGGCAGCATCAGTGACATCATACCACTTACCCAAACAAGGGCTCGAAATCGCAAGTGAGAAGTGTGCAGTCGTGGCTTTCACCAGAAAACCAATGTCCGCTTACGGCATATCAATTAACGGGCAGTTGGTGTCATGCAGCCGGAGTCACAGGTTCTTGGGAGTCGTAATCGACCGAAATCTGTTTTGGACACCACACGTAAACTACGTGAAAAAGCGGCTGACTGCCATTTGTCACTTATTCAGGTTTCTTGCTGGGAAAAGTTGAGGAATGTCTGTCGAGTCTATGTTACGGCTGTACAAGGTACTATTTACTGGATTCCGGCGGTATAGCCTACCTGTTATATCTAACACGTGCAAAACGAACCTGCGCAATATCCAAAATATTCAAGCCCAAGCGCTTAGGATATGCCTTGGTTTACCCCGCTGTGCATCGACAGCGGAAACAATTGCCATTGCACAGGACTACTCAATCATGACGCACATCACCATTGAAACGATGCGTACGTACCTCAGGCAACATGCTAGGAATCCTTCCCACCACTTGGCAACCCTCGCTACTGAGAGGCCCCGCACGAAATTTAGTGCAATTGTCTGTGCTCATCGTGCGTCGTTTACGTCAGGTTTTACGCCTGCTAAGAAACTGGTGTATCCTCCGTGGTGCCTGACACTTCCACAAGTACGTGTTTCAATTGCAGGAATACAGAAAAAATCAAATTTGCCTTCATCAGCCTTAAAACAATTGAGCTTGAGCCTTCTGCACGAAACGTACAACAACCACGTGCACATATACACCTATGGTTCAACCACAGCGTCTGGTTCTGGTGGTGCGGTGGTGATTGCAGCTAGAGGAATCACTCTGCAAATCAAACTGGCACATGTCACTACGTCTACGGCAGCAGAACTCGCGGCTTTGCGTGGCGCCCTAGAGTACATCAAATCCCAAAGACCGAGTAAATGGGCTGTGTTTTCCGACTTAAAACCAGCCCTACAGAGCTTGCAGTCAGTCCTTCGACGAGGTTGCCATGAACAATTACCTTCCGAAGTTTCAAGCTTGTTCACCACGTCACAGAAACAGGCCACGAGGTCAAGTTTCAGTGGCTTCCTGGCCATTGTGGGATCAGTGGCAATGATTCCGCAGACAACGCGGCTCGCACATCGCACCAAGAAGAGCACGCCCTTCCGATTCCTTTGTCAAGGACTGACGCTGCACAGCAACTTCGTCACCTGGCACGTAGTCTGAGTCTGCAGGAGTGGAACACCCCAAGCATAATCCATACGAGACTATACCAAATAAACCCTCGACTGGAACTTCGACCACCATCCGGACTTCGTCGACGTGAAGCTTCACTTCTTTGTCGCCCTTGGTTGGGGGTTGCCTTCACAAAAGCATATAGAACCCTCATCGGATTGACCGACAACGCGGAATGCGTCGTCTGCCGCACACTAAGAAGACATTGACCGTCTAATATGCTATTGCCCTCGATTTGCCGCTGAAAGACAGAAGCTTTCAGACGCATTGCGACAATTGTACGATCGGCCACACTCTGTGCAGATGCTACTGGAACACCGTCATCGCCTTTCGTCGGGTCAAAAAGCAGTCAAAGCTGTCTTGTGCTTTTAGATGCGGAGCATCTAATACTCGAGGCTTGTAGTGCGGCGCCGTCCGCAAGGTTCCTCCTCCTTCTTCCACCATCTGTGCATCCCTTCCTCCTCTACACACCGCGCGCGCTTCACTCCTCCACCATATGTGCACCCTTCCTCCTCTACACACAGCGTGCGCTTCTCCTCTTCACGAGAATTTGCTAGCTGTATAATGTAGCGCGCATGCGCCGTCGCGCTTCGAGAACATCGGCAGCTGACGCGCGCGCATGCGCCGTTGCGCTTCTCCCCCTTCTCGAACATTCGACAGATGACGCGCGCATGCACCGTCACCCACCATCTGTGCCGCGCGCGCTTCTCCCCTTCGAGAACATTCTACAATTCTCCTGATTCTCCAGTGGACGCGCATGCGCCGTCGCGCTTCGAGAACATTAAACAGCTGACAGTGCATGCGCCGTCGCGCTGTATATATACTCAAGGTCGGCGCTCGCTCGCTCAGTTGCCGCTCGTCGGTTGGTTTGTACGGCGCGTCGACGTCCAAGGTCGCGGTGAAATGAATTCCAAAGAATCCACAAACACAATGATCGACGTCCCTTTGACCAGCGCCGCCCTTTCGCATACGTGTGTACGTGTTCACTCATTTAACACCCCCTCCTAAAACCACGTTAACCAATTTAGCCATCGACCCAAGTAAGTCGCAATTTAACAACCCATTTCACAACCACGTTAACCAATTTAGCCATCGACCCAAGTAAGTCGCACTTTAACACCCTGTTATCCAATTATATGCTCCGCATCCTCCTCAGTGTTCCCCCGAGGGAAGCTGCGGGCAATTTTTTTTGAGGACTACAGGCCTACGTGACCACCTTTGACTTTTGTGTAGTGCCACTGCTGCATACGCGCCAACCGATTAACTGACAATCCTCCTTTTTTTGTTTTTTCTCTCTTTTTCTCTTCCCTTTCCTCTCTCTCTCATCTTTATGCCCCCTTCCCATTCCCCCAGCGTAGGGTAGCGAACCAGGCATGTGCCTGGTTAACATCCCTGCCTTCCCTCTTGTTGTTTATCCCTCCCTCCCTCCCAGTGATTTTGTTAGGTTTGTTTTTGTAGTTATTCCTCAAACCAAATGGCAATAGTTAGGATAAGTACTAAATTATCATCCTCATCAGCCTCACTATGTCCACTGCAGGACCAAGGCCTCTCCCATGTTCCGCCAGTTAACCCGGTCCTGTGCTTGCTGCTGCCAATGTATACACGCAAACTTCTTAATCTCATCTGCCCACCTAACCTTCTGTCCCCCCTAACCCACTTTCCTTCTCTGGGAATCGAGTTAGTTACCCTTAACGACCAGCGGTTATCCTGTCTACGCGCTACATGCCCGGCCCATGTCCATTTCTTCTTCTTGATTTCAGCTATGATATCCTTAACCCCCATTTGTTCCCTAATCCTCTCTGCTCTCTTCTTGTCTCTTAAGGTTACACCTACCATTTTTCTTTTCATTGGTCGCTGCGTCGTCCTCAATTTAAGCTGAACCCTCTTTGTAAGTCTCCAGGTTTCTGCTCCGTAGCTAAGTACCGGCAAGATGCAGCTGTTATATACCTTTCTCTTGAGGGGTAGTAGCAATCTACCTGTCATAATTTGAGAGCGCTTGCAAAATGTGCTCCAGCCCATTCTTATTCTTCTAGTTACTTCAATCTCATGGTTCGGCTCCGAAGTTATTACCTGCCCTAAGTAGACATAGTCTTTTACAACTTGAAGTGCACTATTTCCTATCTCGAAGCGCTGCTCTTTTCCGAGGTTGTTGTACACTGCTTTCGTTTTCTGCAGATTCATTTTAAGACCTACCTTTCTGCTCTCCTTGTCTAACTCCGTAATCATGAGTTGCGATTCGTCCCCTGAGTTACTCAGCAATGCAATGTCATCGGCGAAGCGCAGGTTACTTAGGTACTCTCCATTAACTCTTATCCCTAACTGTTCCCATTCTAGGTCTCTGAAAACCTCCTGTAAGCACGCGCTAAATAGCATTGGGGAGATTGTGTGTGTGGGGGGGAAGGGAGTACTAATTAGTGATTTGTATATCAATACCTTAACCGAGTTGGGGATGATGTACAGGATACGGGTGACTAACCAGTTATCCAGCCTAACTTTATTTGAATATTGTTGATGTGGTCTTCCCATTGGAAGAAACTGGAGAAATGCACCTCAAGAACTTTCACTGACTTTCACTATTTCTGTATCTGAGCCTCTAAATACAACGTTGCTCTAAATACAAGTCACTTGCTGATCTTTCGCATGAAAAACTATTGCTTTTGTTTAAGTTATAATTATTGTTAAACTATTGTTACTTGCGCAGTTGTCTAACTTCTGTATGACCTCATTAGCCTTATTAGAAAAAATAACATGTGATGCTGACGTGACAAATATACTTGTGTCAGCTGTATAAACAATAAACTCTACTTCTGGGCAGATATGGACTCTGTCTTTAATATACAAAGTGAACAATGAAGGGTCAACGATGCTCCCTTGTGGTACACCTGAAAATATATTTTTTTACCTGATACTAAATCATGTAGAGAAACAAATTCACATCTATACGCCGGATAGCTTTTAGGTAACACGAGTAAGAGCCCGCGAATGCAATAATCGCTTAATTTTTTAAAAATAAAATGCCATGGTGAATGTAGTCAAATGCTTTTGTGAAGTCAACAAAAATTCCGACAACTTTATTTTTATGTTCAAGCTGTTGTAGAATATATTTTTTTTTTGATCCAGTAGGGCAAGTTCTGCAGGCTTATGTTTTGGAAGCCATATTGCCACTTTGTCAGGACATGTTTGCTGCAAAAACATGATAAACTACTAAACATATTTTTTTTCGAAACCTCTCCGAAATACGGAGAGAATTGATATTGGTCAATTATTTGCAACGTTATGTTTGTTCCGCTTTTTGTAGAGAGCAATTACGCGTGCCGTTTGCTTTTTCGAAGGACAAACCCCTGTCGAAATACAAAGATTGAATATGTGTGTCAGTACTGAAGTTATCTGATCGATAACATATTTCACTAGTTTTATTTGCATGCCATCGGCGTCCGAGCTGCGGCTATTTTTTTAAGCCGAGGAATACTGTGTGAACTTTTGGTTCAATAGTATGCGCTAAGAAAAACGTGCTTGCAGTTTCTAAACCCAGGGTTCGGCAAGCAGCGGGTGATCTATCGTTAAAGTCGCTGTAAACGAAGTAATCATTAACAACATTGACCATAGCTTCTCCACTGACCAAGTTTTCATCATAAAGCACCTCCATAATTTCTTCCGTTTTCGGATTGCGGCACATGAAAGAGTTTATTCTATTGCACAAAATATCTGCTCGTTTTAAGCACACAACTAGTAAATACTTGTATGTGATACAGCCCCTTGGTTTTCTTAATTTTTTACTTAAGGCATTTCGGAACTGCTTGAAAGCAATTAGGTCCGCCTCTTCGCGCGCACGCATGAATTTCGAAGGTGATCACGAGAGCATGAGGACGTGGTCATCTAAATAGACAGATACGTAGATATAGGCTAAATTGCCTGCAATACGCATAGAAATGCTTCGCATTTGAAACTGCCAATTTTGTGTATCAGGCTAACCCCGCCTGCTGCAATGGCACCACCTCTACTAGCAATCGTTACGACCAGTTATGCGTTAAATTAAGAACTAAACACTGCACGTGCCAATTTTTCCAGCCAGAGCCTGGCCTGGCTTGAAAATGTCTTGCTCCGGCCCGGCCTGGGTGTTTTTAATGATGGCCCGTACACGGCCCGGGCCCAAATGATGTAGGCCCGGCCCAGCCTGTTTAAGCCATTTATGCCTTGATACACTGTCTATTCTTCGGTTTTTGCGAATATACCTGCCGCACATAAAGTACTTTGTAGTGTTTTGAGAGCTGCTTTCAGTATCACGACTGCCATTAGTTCTGTGTATGCTTTCGGGTAATTATGCCTGTAACACCATTGTGAAATAATTGCAGGACAATATATTGCGGTGAATGCTGCCTCTCCCTTTACGCAGTGCTAACCCCACAATCCTACTTTTGCATTTCGGAAAAACGACTACAAAACGTAACACCCTTAAAAGTTAAAGAAATGACAAACTTTTACAGTTTAGGTCTATATAAAGTTCATACGAGCTCGGGCTGTTCAGTAAAAGTAGCAAGTCTTCTGAAAACTTCAGTGATTGGACAATGCAATAAACAAAATGCTCTAGCTGCTTATGGGAGGAGTACACCTGGCTGGGCATCTTTACAAAAATAAAGCTTTCGTGTTGATTCCTCAGTAAACAACAGTCCCCAACACTCACAAAGTTTTAGCCCACAAAACAAGAAGGTTCTTTGGCCCATCCTTATTCCCCTAGTTTCCGCTTCCGCAGTGCCACATATTTGTCAAAGCCAGTCACACCGGCTAGGACATCAGCCACCATCCTCGCTGTTTTTTGATAATGTCCATCTCATCTTTGTGTGACCGCCTTCGAACTTTGAACGCGTTGTGCCTTAAAACAAAGTCGTAGTATGTGTTCTAAACAATCGTCTACTAAAACACCGAAGTTATTCAGTCGGTGGCCTTGTTTAAGGCTCCCTATAGAACTCGGCGTGTGGGATGTCTGGAGCACGATCTGTCGCAGCAATCGAAAGCGGGAGAGGGGCAGTGGCCTCGTCGCCGATGGCGCAAGGCATTAGTGCAAACAGACGAGTGAAGTTTGTTGCTCGCACTTGTGGTTGCAGGCTTGCAGCTCGCGACAGTGACAACAACAAAAAAAGGGGGGGGGGATGTGTGGAACAAACGAAAACAACGACTATAGTGGGAAACAAAAGGTGGAAGATAAAAAAGCCACATGTCAGCCAGAGACACTTTGACGATGCACTCGAAAGGCATTCTTGACATTTTCAACATGTAGTACGCAGTGCATAAGGCCCTCTCGTCTCTAATGGAACAACTATGTAACTTGCGAAACCATGTGGCGCAAGGACGTGGGACCTTTTCGGACACCAAGAAAAGATAAGCTAAGCACGTACAACATGTATACGTTAAACGTTCTACAAGAGTAGGGCTTAGGCCGCCAGCTATGTTGTGTGCCACTTAACCGTTAACCGCCCAAAACCGGCAGAAGTTGAAAAAAGTTCAAAGGATGAAAAGTTTCTCAACCGGGGGTGTGCCTGGAGCCGTTAGGCAATAATGCGCTAAATATTGTCAATATATCCGGGACAATACTCCTCCCCCCTTCTCCTGTTACAAAGGGTACTCCAGAAAATCGTCATCACATTCATCAACTTTTTTGAAGCTCCTCCTCCCTTCTATTGCGGGAGCGTTTTACGTTTTTGAGCGCCATGGGAATATTTGCGCTTCGACGAATAGTTTAACACGATAGCGTTAAAGAGCTCGTTTTGTAGAGTGTCTGGCGTTGGTGCTGGTGTCAGCGTCTTTGGTTGTGAGCCAAAAATCCTCATCTTGGGCATGACCGGAAAATTGGGAACGATCTAAATAAAATAAACAACAAAACCAATTCTGGGTCTGAGCGAGGATTGAACTCGAGTTCTTTGCCTGGCAAGCAAGTGTGCGATCACTGAGCCAGGCGATTTTTTATGGTATTTATTACATTCTGTGTTTGAATGAGCAAAAAACGGCACTAAGAGTTTGTAACTTAGGTACAGCGGTAATAAGCGCTCTAGCGTTAGTAAGGGAACAGCGGATGAGTAACGAAGTTCAGTTGGGTAGCGAGAGTTCTTGAAATTGCGTTATACCTAAAAGGTGGCAAGGCCAAGCATCTAACTAATATGGTTCACCAGTACAGTTCGAAGTCCATTTCGTCATAAAAGTCTTTTAGGTGAATTTTAATAAAATGTTGGCTTGAAGAAATTGTGGGTTCTGCGCTGCGGTCTTGCATACGCGTCTACCATAGGCTGTGAATGTCCATGAAGAAAAACATATCGCAAGGTCCTTCATCAAGTGATTTTGGCAAAAGACAACGTATAGCCTCAGATTTAATATCGAAATTTTTCTTTGGGGACCTCTGAAGGACATCGCAGAACAAGATAGCGTTTTTGCAACCCACAAAGCAGTGTTTTATTGTCTCCGACAATTAACATATGAAACAAAAACATATTTTTTTGTTAACCATGTTTTTACGGGCAGTATTTCAGTACGTAGTTTAAAGCCTAAAGAATAATTTTAAATTTGTGAAGACATACATTTTGCGCACCCATTTCAAGACAACATGATCTGGTAAATCGGAGTACAATAAATGGTACAAAATAGATGGCAATAGCATAGATTGTAAGTCCTTGTAAAATGCCATGCGAGACACTGTGCGAGAACTCTATAGAAAAGCGAGCTTTAAAGACCCTAACTGAAAAATAACGTTCCTGAATTAATCCTCCAAAACACGGCTGCTCGGAAAAATTTGAAGAAATAACTAGGTCAGGGAATCCACTCACAAAAGCAACCTGCACGAATGAATTAATTACGGGAAAAGAATTGTCACGTGAAGAGACATAGGGGAAACTGCCGTAGATACAGATGTTTTAGTCCTAACCAATCGGCGGTAACTGGCCTAAAATTGTCATGATGCATGCGCTCAAATGTAGAAGACTATATGAAAGTTGCTTGGAAGTATAGTAAAAATAAATTACACTGCCTTGAAAGGCGGTAAAAGTAACTTGCATGTTTCACAAACACATGTATCCTGTACGCGAGCTTCCCAATGCAGCATGCAATGTCGCAGTAATATTGCGTGTAGCCTTCAGCCGTCAGCACCTTCCATAAACGCTCCGCCACGTGTTTTGCAGCAGTTTGATTGGCGCTGACACCACGTACGTTTGGGTTCTGTTGCCAAGATGCTAACCATGCATGCCGTTATACTATCCAAGCCTACCGAGGTGTTATCTCGGCAAACGTGTCAAGCATTTCACGGCTGGCATCAATCAAACTAGCCCTGGCGACGCATCAAAGTGTTCATGGTAAAGGTGCTGACGGTTGTACATTGTGATCAGGCGCCAGAACCTGCGAGTATCGTGAATTCATAACTTAAAGCTTGCCCCCTTCTACAAAAGACACACATACTGCGCCTGTTTCCTTAAGGCCACGAAGTAGGTGCATACCAACCTCGGGGAGACTTCACGCCAACAATTACCCGTAGTTGTAAAGCATGTTACCCATTACACAAAACGCAGTCGCATTGAAATGTTTCACTGACATAAGCCATTTCTAACTCAGTACGCACTATAAGGACAGGGTTTCACTATCAGGTACAACTACTAAAGGCGAAGCTGAACGATCACTCAATTGTTTTATGGCGCACATGTTTTTATCCAGGAACAGAAAAATAGCCATATCAGTGAAAGTGCCTACTTGTTTGATTAAGTGATTGCAGTGATGTTGCTTTGAAAAATATAATTCAAAAATAGGGTAATCATTACAACGATGCAATGGCACCAACTTCTTCTATTATACTTTATATTAGAAAAATAGATGAAAGAAATGGGTTGAAGGAGACGCACCATGGGAAAATAGGTCCTATATCTCGATAAAAATTTCTGAGGCCCAAGCTTCAAGTGCAGAGCTGGGCTTCCTTCTTAGCTTTTTCTTTTTATTTCATCTCTTTTTGCTTTGGTTTTTATCAATCTTTCTCTTTTTTCCCATCTTTTTGTATGTATTTGTTGTTTATTTTGTGGTTTCTTTCTCTTTGTTTCTGTGTCTGTCTTTTGCTTCATCTCTGTCCCACGCTCTCCTTGCTCGTGCTTGCGTCCTCTTTTTTTTCATGTCGTTTTCTTGTTCCTCTTCTTATATATATACATATTCCTCCCCCTCTTGTTTCCTCCTCCTCGCCCTATCTTCTCTTTACTACACATTTGCTATAAAGCACTACGCAGTTCTTTCCTAATTCTGTCTGCCCGCATGAGTAGCAACGCTCGGCATCGCATGGTGAATTAGCGGCTTCGACTCCCGCAGCATCATGAGATTTTTTGTTAGCCAAGATTTCACCTTGCTTTATATGTTTATTAAATACGATAGTCTTTCTTGGGGACCTTCGACAGAAAACTTTGGTCTGTCTGTCTGTCTGTCTGTCTGTCTGTCTGTCTGTCTGTCTCTCTGTCTGTTTGTCAGCCCTGACGATACCTCAAACGGCACCAAACGGCCAACCCCATCCGCAGCACCCACCAATATTGCTCAAGGTTTAGCGTACATAGTTGTGCGCTTGTCAATTAAAGAAGCAAATATTAGGCATATCTGAGGCGCCATAACAACATGTCTATGTTTTTTATGTCTGCCTTTACACTCGAAGTGGCACACACAAGTAACTCTAAGGACAGTAGCGTTTTACGCGCTGCTCTGACAGTGCAACGCGATGCTCAAGAAGGCATTTCCAACGATTTTCTACGACGGCAAGGAAGTGGCACCTGCCCATCGCTTTGCATTCTACATCTTATCACCTCTGTGACTGGCGCGCATCTTTCTCCGCGGTCACGCACGCCAGATGACGCTCGTGTCCAACGTCCCAAATGCGCTTGTTCGCCTCCGTTACACGCTCGAGGCACTCTAACGCAGCACCTTCAGAATACCATTCACCGATTTTCTTGCGCAGAACATCAAATAAACGTTTTGTTCACTCTCTTCAGACCCAAGACTATCGTCTTTACACAACATTTACAGTGTAAAATGTAGATTCGGGCCAATTTTTTTTCCCTTTCTGTCCATATGGTTCTTCTAGGAGCGAAGCTCCTTATGACGTGGCTTCTGCCTCCCCTGTTGTCGTAGGGCGTAACCCGTGGCACACACTCGCCTACCAGTGGCACATGCCCGCATTCGGGCACCTAACCGTATGTGCACATGTTACGAAATACGTAGCATGGCGTTTTTATTCCGCTCTCGATGTTAAAGCGCTGACAGCAGAAATGTGGTACATGCTCTCGTTTAGTCCTGGGATTGTCCGCTGGACGCCGGTACTTGTATATCATGAATATATGATAACAAAAGCGAGTTGGCGGTACTTCAAGTGTTGACTAAATGGACGCGCGAACGCAAGTACAGACAGACAGACAGACAGAAACATCGACGAACTGACAGAAACATCGACGAACTGACGGACGCACACACAGATGGACGCAAGAACAGAAGCACGAACGGGTGCACTACTGACGGATGGACGCATGCAGATGGAAGCAGGGATAGGTTGACAAATGCCTAACCTCACTTATCATCATTTATTCCGAGCCTATGCTACGATTCTTTTTGCTTTATTTCTTTTAGGGGCAAAGCTTCTTATAGCGGCACTTGTTTGTCTCTCGTAGCCGTTGTAGTGTGTAACAAGCATAACATTTTGACCCCCAAGGTGGTGGCGGTGAGAGATTTCTTCTGTGCGTTGTTGAGCAATAAAAAATAACGCTCAATGTACATGCCAATGGCTGCTAATGGGGAATGAGAGACAGGAGTATTCGGCTTTTAGTTAACGTGAACGCTGCGATCCGCATTAGCAGCCACTGACATGTACATTGAGCACTATCTGACAAGAAAGGGTTGCTACGTTATACTCGCTGGGGTATTGGATTGGATAGGATAAACTTTTATTTGTTCCTCCAAAACACAGATCACTGTGGTGCGGGCAGCTCCCACGTGGGGACTGAGATGCCAAGCTCCTCAGCCGCCTCGTGGGCTTGGTGGACAGCCCAGAGCTGATCTGCCAAGGACGAGCTGCGGATTGCCGCCTCTCATCTGGCAGAGGTGATGTTCGATAAATGAGCGAATTCGGTGCCCTGCCAGGGCATGTGTTCTAGTGAAGCTATTTCCCCACAATGTGGACAAAGATTACTTGGGTATAGGTTAGGGTACATGATGTCTAACATTTTCAAAGTAGGGTACATCCGCGTTTGCAAAAGCCTTAATGTAAGTGCTTGGGGCCGAGTTAGATTTTTGTGAGGTGGAGGAAAAATTCTTCTAGACAAGTAGAAATGTTTAGTGAGCTTGTTATATGTTGTAAGAATTTTCCGGTTATCCCCTTTACCGGTAGAACGCATCCCCTGGGAGGCGCGGTTGGAGAGGTCTCGCGCCGCCTCGTGTGCTGCTTCTTCGAGATTGGGAGGGGAATCGTTGATTTATCCAAGGTTAGCTGGGAACCAACTCAGAAGATGATGTGTTATGTTCTTGCCTTGCAGTATTCTCAGCATTTGTTCAGAGACCGTCCCCTTGGCGAACGCCCGTAGTGCTGCCATGGAATCACTGTGGACGACTTCAATGTTATCCATCTTGAGTGCTAAGGCGATGGCCACCTGTTCCGCAATGATTGGGTCTTTCGTCCTGACCGTCGCTGAGTTGACGTCATGGCCAGCCCCATCGACCACCACTGCCACAAACGCTTTCCTATTGGAGTAGGAAGTCGCGTCAACAAATACGACCCGTCGTTCTTCGTTTGAGACTTGACGAAGTATAGTCCTGGCCCTCGCTACTCTTCTTCTGACGCTGTGTTCTGGATGCATGTTTTTTGGTATAGAAGATACCGTGATATTCTCCGTGATGTAGTCGGGGATATCATTGTAATTCCGTCTGATTACGATTGGGTGTTGGCCCAGCTCCTGCAGGATCATTCTCCCCGACCTTGTTGTAGATAACCTTGCAAACTCTGCTCTCTCTTGGGCTTCTGCTATTTTTTCTAGCGTGTTGTGAAAACCAAGCTCTCGCTAGGGTAACCTCCTTAGTTTTAGAAAGATTTAGCGAGCGTTGAGCTGCAGTGCCATGAATACAATGAACTAGTATATACCATGAACTCGAGGTGGTTAAAGGTGGGAAGTAGATACGAAGCGGAAGCCGTAAGAAAGTAAAAGCCGAATTCTCCTGTGTCCTATTTCCCATTAGCAGCCATTGGCACGTTCATTAAACACTATCTGACAGGAAAAGGTTGCTACGTTATACTCGCTGAGCGTAACCTCATTGGTTTTAGAAAGGCTTAGCGAGCGTTTGGTCGCAGTGCCATGAATACAGTAAACTAGAATATACCATGAACTCGAGGTGGTTAAAGGTGGGAAGTGGACCCAAAGCGCAGGCCGTAAGAAAGTGTGCGTGTGCCACCTCTCGATTAGTCCTTGGAATGTCCACTAATTGGCAGTGCTTCTAAATAGGGACTATATGATGAAAAGATGCGAGATGGTGGTACTTGGAGTGTTGAAAAGACAGACGAACGGACACACAGACAGATGCGTGGATGGACGCCGGGGCGGATGCATGGATGAACGCAGGGATGGACGCACGAAGAGACGCACGCACGAACAGGCGGATGTACGCATGGACGGTCACACAGACGGACGGAAGCAAGAACGAATGGACGGACGATTGCTTCGCCCCACTCTCTATCATTCACTCTGTGGATATGCTGCTAATTTTTTTCTCGCTCTCTCTCTTCGTTCTTTCCTGTCGCCAGTCACGGTTATCACCGGCCATTCCGCACACGTGTTTTAATGAGTGAAACAGACCACCACGAAAATAACGAGAGGAAGAGAACGACGCAGAGAGCACCTGACGATTTTTAATCATGTCAGTTTCTACTCGCCCTAGCCGGCGTAAGGATTTTACGGCTCCACAATCAAAAGTGGTTACCTCCTTTAGGCGAAAGAAAAGAGTGAGCCAGCACAGAAATGACCAGATCTTGATAATGAGGCAGCGTGCCTGCAAGTCACCTGATTCTTTTTACTTAATGCCTTTGAATTCAGTGTGCAATGTTGTGAGCAGCTGTTTTTATGGTGCCTATCTTGCATCGCCTGGCACGTTTTCATTCTGTTGTAGGATGTTGCACTCAAAAAATGCCCCTGGCTAACGCTAATACTAAAATACACGTGGTACTAAGGAGAGAGAGAACTCTTTATTGAAATACCGAGAATTTAGCCGATATATAAAAATCGCTGACTAGCTACTCTGCGTGGGGAATGGGATTGAGGATTCAAAGTACGAATAGGAAGAGAAAGAGGGAGAGAAAAAGTCAAAATAAAAATATAGATGATAGAATAAGAAATAGAGAGGAAAATGGCACTTCTTTGACCATTGAAAGAGGACACGCGTTGATAATATTTTTGTGGTGTCAAAGTACAGCTACAGCTTGTCTAGCTAACCGATACTGTCTAAGTATGCAAACAAAAGTTTCATAGCACGCCTCTGTAAAGTGGGGCAGGCTAAAGGTCCCAATACGCACTCAAGGGAGAAAGTTCTCTCGGTCATAGAATGCATGCAATCTTCATAAAGCGCACACTCATCAGCGTACGCTCTAAACTCAAACAATGTGTGTTCCACAGTTTTGATGAAGCCACAGTTGTTGCAATACGGACTCGCTGACTGACCGAAGTGGTACCGTATGCTGTTAACATAGGCAATGTTTAGACGTAGACGATGGTGTATCGTTTCCAGATGGCGAGGAATTTTGAACGAGAGTCTTGATGTCAGATAGAGGTTGATTGAGTGAAGGAAAGCATAGTGATGTGTCGGAAGGTTTCAGCGTCTCTTATTTTCTTCAATCGCAAGTTTTTTAGCCATCTGAGCAACATCTAGAATTCAGTGAAATACGTTCGTCTGTAATTGTGGTGTCTAAGACCTTCGCGTGCTGCTTCATTTGCTTTTTCGTTGGCGGAAGTGTCATAATGAGCCAGCATCTATTGAAATGTGATAGAGGTCCCTGCGGTAACAGCCAGTTGATGTGGGTATGCTATGTCGAATGAAATGGGGTGAGAATTCGCTTTCTTTAGGAGGTTGAACATTATCTGTTCCCTTGGAGTCGGTGAAAATTACCCTTTGGTCCGGCGTTTGGCGCAAGATGTAAAGGACAGCTTCTTTGATGCCATGAAGTTCTACTGCTGTCGAGGATGTCTTCTGTGGCAGTCGACAGAATAGCTTTGTCTTGTAGAAGGGATATAAAGTCCATAAGCGGAAGTCCCCTGAGTGGTTGAGGCGTCGGTGTAAAAATGCGAGTGCTGGGCACAGTTCTCGGCTGAGAAGAGGAGAGTAGTCTGCATCAGCGCAGCCTGTGACATTCATCTCTTTGCCCCATTGATGCGAGATACAACTTTTTTTTTATAATTAGAGGTGAAAGTGTCTAGGGAGGGAATGTGGCAGGCATTACTTTTTGTGGCTGGTTAGCAGGGGAGAGTTGAAGCATTCGCACAGCTTGGCCGAACGCAGAATTGATGTGCATTAAGTGAACTCGGTACAGGAAATGGTTTTTACGTTATAATACGTGTCCAAGATGAGTACGCATTGTTTTTTTGGATAGAGATGATATCCAGTGGGAGACATCTTCTACACTTCCCAATGCTGATGAGCTCTTTGGAAGCCCTGGACATATTCGTAGGCAGCTATTGCGTGCGGCTTCCAAATTTCTCTTATTTACTGGGGATAATCGGTGAAGCACCGGTAAACAATGCCGTAATGTTCCTTCAATGTATGCTTTCTGAAGCAGTACCATTGAGCGGCTTCTAAATCCCCATTGTATTCCAGCCATGAATTTGAAGAGTTGAGTTGCTGCTACTGTTCTAGTTCAAAGTTTGCTTACCTGAGGAGATCTGGAAAGATGTCTGTCGATGACGAATTCCAGAAATATTTGAGACCATACATAGGTCGGCGCCCGTCCACCGAGGAGTAGTGCATACTTGCTCATTTTCTTTCTTTTCTTTCTCGTGAAAGCAATGGCTGTGCTCTTTTCTGGTGAAAGGTCCATGCCTCGGGGCGATATGTGGAGGTGTTCAGTAAAGCTTTTTGAAGTCGCTGCTTGGTGATGTAACGTGACCTTGAAGTAAATCAAATACAGATGTCATTGGCGTAAATTGTATACTCTCGAGGAAGTGACTTTTTTGTGTATCAGGGTAAGCCTGAAAAGGAGCAGGTTGAGCACGGCACCCTGGGGTACACCCTTCTCTGCTGTATAGAACTGTGTGAGACCATTTGGAGTGCTCATATAGATTTTCCGCTCTTTTAAATGGTTCTCAATCCATTTGTATAAATTCTCTCCTAGGCCAGAATCACCCATGTTTGCGACAATGGCATGGTGAAAGACTGAGTCGAAAGGTGCCTTGATGTCAAGAAATACGGCTGTCGAAATTCTACCTGCGCAGCGGTTCTTTTCAAGAGAAGAGACAAGTGCGATGACATTGTCGATAGCCGACCTGCCTTGGCGGAACCAATTATTTCTTGAGGAAATTCGTTGCGGCTTTCTAGGAACTATGTCAATCATTTATGAATCATTTGCTCCACGAGTTGGTCAACGCAACTCAGTAGGGCGACAGGCCGGAAAAAGGTGTACTTGTTGACTGCTTACCAGGTTTCAAAATGGGCACTATTTTCGCCAGCTTTTACTCAACAGGGACCACTCTAGACATCCAGGAGGAATTTTAATATTCTGAAAGTCGTAGGCAGGACGCGTGGGGTTGCTTTGCAATGGCTTCATAGGTTACTTCGTCATGGCCAGGTGATGTGCGCCTGTTTGACTCACCGATGATGGTTCGCAGATGATGGTTCTCCTTGATGTCACATTTGCACCAGCAGCTGATATCATAATTGGATAGTGAGCACTTCCACGCGTTTCCCAGGCGGTGCACCAGTCTAAGTTGCGAGCGACTGAACTTGTTACGAAGGTCACGTCTATGCTGCTGGTAGTCGTGGTGCCTCGTAGGTAGGTGATGCTGCCGTCATTTAGGGGTTCAATTGAATGTTTTGAAAGCAGCTCTGCAAGCTTAGCTTTTCCACAACAAGTGTGTGAGCTGCCCTACATTTCATTGTTGGCATTGAAGTCTCCACAAATGATGTGCGGGGAAGGTGTCCTTGAAATCAATTTTTCAGGCCTTGAAGCGTCGAAAGGCTTGCCTGGTTCCAGGTATACTCCGATTAGAGTGCATTCCGGATTACCTACTACTGTTATAGCACACACATATTCTTTGTCGCAGTGGGGCGGGATGTCTTCCGCGGAGGCTGGAATGTCTTTACGAAAGGCGATGAGTAATCTTCTGATATCGTCAGGTAGCTTTGAGTGATGAAAATAGTACCCGTTCATTCTAAAATTTCAGTCGGCACGCGATTCAGAATTGATGATTGGAAATTGGTATTCTCGCACCAGTCGCCGGATGTCTGAGAGCTTCGAGCAAAGGCAGTGAGCGTTCTACTGGAATATGGTTCATGTGCGAAAGATTTTCTGAATGCTCAGTTCAGGTGAAGATGTCGCTGGGAAGCCATAATTACTACTGCGAGGGAGAACGCCCCAGCGAGCGTAAGACGTCGACACCAATGACTTCATTGTAAGAAATGATGCTACCTCTGGGATATTTCTTGACGAAGGATATACGCAGACAAGGGCTTTGAGAGCTGCGAACACCATCGAAATCAGTATGCGTGCAAAATCTTGGTCTGGGTTTTCGTGTTGTTGCCTTTCGCAGATCCCTCTGTCATGTTGCGGTGACTGAGACTGGTAACCGCTGTACTCGACCGATGAATCTTGTGAGACGCTTTGTGGTGGTTTTGAAAGATGCGATGTGCCAGTCGGCTTCACACGTTTCTTTTTCGTCACATTAGCATACGTGTCGCCAGATGCATTTCGGCTCTGTGACGATCTTTCCTAGCAAAAGTCTTTCATATTTGTGAATACAATTTCTGGATTCGGCGGTGGTTCATGGCGCCTTCGTGATTTCCCTTGTGCTTGCTCCGACGAGCGTACAAACGTAGTGGTCATCTTTTCAACACACCCTCCATATGAAGCAGGGTGGAGACCACCGAAGTTAGGATATTTAAGTTGTGCTCTTGAACTACACTATTTGTTTGAATGAGGACCAGCGCAGACTTTGCAGCGCACCAGGCCTTTGCAATGTCTCGATATATGACCATGCCTCTGGCATTTAAAACACTGTGTAGCTGCCCCGACGTACACGGCCACCGTTATAGCTACAGAACCCAAGCGTAACCTGTTTAGGTAGTGGTGAATCCTTGGTGAATTCCCAAATAAGGGATAGACGACGTACCTCTTTCACCTTGCCGCCATCTTTGAGCGTGTAAGTGGTGAGTCTTCTTGACGACACGATGCCCTGATCATATATATAATCTTGGAAGTCTTCATTTAGGTAACTCAGAGGGACATCTTGTTTTTCTCATAGTTCGCTGTGTAAGAATATGGGACCCGGGCTTCCACCAGTACGCCTGCTAATTCAGTCACCGTTAGTAGACGGTTGGCGGCCGGCAGGGTCGACACTATGACCACCAGGCTTCCGTACTTGTGGTGATGGTTAAGAACTTTCTCTTGAGCCGACGTTACAACGGCTGATGCGAAAGTGTTAGGTTTAACTTTCCATAAGCTTTCTGCATCGGTGGTTGGCCTTAAGATAACAGAAACGCGGCCAGTATCCATTTTTTCTTGCAGGATACAACTGTAAAGGATGCCTGCACCACATCCTCTGCAATTTCATCCGAAGGATCGGAGCCGTCTTGTTCGTCCCGTAGACTCTTATTCGTTGGGCCATGGTCTGTAGTTCCTTCTACAGAGGCTCCAGGAGTAGTAGTTGCCACCATTGCCATAGATGCGGCGTCGAATGCATCTGTCGGCGATGTTTAGTGCCATGGTGGGTAAGGCACAGGCCATCTAGAAGTCCGTTTGACGTGCTTTTCCAGGTGGGGGGGACCTCCAGGTCGCCATGGTGTGAGTACGAAGCATAAACAAGTAATACAAACCGTTAGACTGGGAAAAAAGCGGCAGCATATTCATGGAGTGAATGATGGAGAGTGGGGTGAAGCATCCGTCCGTCTATTCGTTCTTGCTTCCGTCCGCCCATTCGTGCGCCTGTGTGGCAGCCGTGCGTGCATACGCCAGTCCGTGCGTGCGTCTGTTCGTGCGTCCGCACGTCCATTTGTGCGCCCGTCCCTGCGTTCGTCCATACAACCGCTCCTGCGTCCGTCCGTGCAGCCACCCGGGCGTGCGTTCATGCATCTGTCTGTGTGTCCGGTCGTCCACCTATTCAACACTCCAAGTACCACCATCTCGCATATTTTCATCACATATTCTTCTTATAGAAGCACCGCCATCCAGCGGACATTTCATGGACTGAACGAGAGGAGGCACACGCAAACTTTCTTACGGCTTGCGCTTCGTGTCTCCTTCCCACTTTAACGCACCTCGAGTTCATTGTATATACTAGTTCAGTGTATTCATGGCCTTGTGGCCCAACGCTCGCTAAACCTTTCCAAAACCAAGGAGGTTACGCACAGCGAGTATAACGTAGCAACCCGTTTCTTGTCAGATAGTGTTTAATGTACATGCCAATGGCTGCTAAGGGGGAAAGAGAGATAGGAGAATTCGCCTTTTAGTTAACGCGCATGCTGAGAATTTTTTATTGTTCAACAACGCACAGAAGAAATCTCCTAACGGCACCACCTTGGAGGTCAAATTGTAAGACTGGTTACACACTACGACTACTACTACGACTACGAGAGACGGGTGCCGCTATAAGGAGCTTTGCCCCTAAAATAGCAAAACATTACGAACTCATCTAACACAGGCAGTGCTTCAGAGTATCGTCGTCTTCTTCCACCGGTACTAAGGAGTGATATATCCGCGCTGTGTGGTACAGCATCAGCATTCGTATAGTCAGTATATAGTGCAACGAAAACAGCTTGTGTTATAGTGTAAGCCACTGAATACCCTAGAAACACGTGACCTGGTTCAAGATGTCAAGTTAGAATATGGAAGAAGCTTAAAAAGTGACGACGGCAACTAAGTCTACAATGTCTGTAGGAGACAGTGCGGTCGAATACGGATTTTTAAATAAAGTGAGCGGAAGTTGAATGTTACGTTATACGTGTGCCTGAGGACATCAAGAAGACAAAATGACACTGTAAAATGCGTAATAGAATACATTCACTTACTTACGTTACAATGAATTCAGAAACGAAAAGGATACTAAGTGGGTGAATGCTTGCATAATGATTTAGGTTTTCTTGTAGCAGATAGTTTCATTGTCCTTCTTTTAATTCTGTCTTTATGGCTGTGTTAGCTCCATATCCACTCCTCTAAATATAGTAGACAGACGTTCTCCCAGGGGTAGTTCACCACTTCGTCCCTTCCTCTATTTTTAATTTTAAGCCAACCTTATATAACTCACTGATCAGAGGATTACCTGCTAGGCCAAGAGCCTGACGCCAATGAGCACACAGGAATCCCGCCTTCAAAGGTGCTTCTGTCAGCTGCGCGTATGCATGGTGCAGTTTCCTAACAATATGCTCTCGAATACGAACATGCCGGTGATGAGCCGTTTCTGACATAGGAATGCGATCCTTAAGTGATGTGATTTTTAGGGGCGAAGCTCCTTATAACGGCATCTGTTCGTCCCTCGTAGCCGTTGTAGTATGTAACAAGCACAACAATTTGACCTCCAAGGTGGTGCCGGTGATAGATTTCTTCTGTGCGTTGTTGAAAAATAAAAAATTGTGCT
This sequence comes from Rhipicephalus annulatus, assembly GCA_013436015.1. Taxonomy (NCBI): domain Eukaryota; kingdom Metazoa; phylum Arthropoda; class Arachnida; order Ixodida; family Ixodidae; genus Rhipicephalus; species Rhipicephalus annulatus. The sequence continues at coordinate 1,690,597 of WOVY01009408.1, read as the reverse complement.
CAATGTACATGCCAATGGCTGCTAATGGGGAACGAGAGGCAGGAACATTCGGCTTTTAGTTAACGCGCACGCTGTGATCCAAATTAGCAGCCATTGGCATGTACAATGAGCACTATCTGACATGAAAGGGTTGCTGCGTTATACTCGCTGGGTGTAACCTCCTTAGTTTTAGAAAGGTTTAGCGAGCGTTGAGCCGCAGTGCCATAAATACAATGAACTAGTATATACCATGAATGAACTCGAGGTGGCTAAAGGTGGGAAGTAGATAGGAAGCGCAAGCCGTAAGAAAGTAAAACCAAATTCTCCTGTCTATCATTTCCCATTAGCAGCCATTGGCATGTACGTTGAGCACTATCTGACAGGAAAAAGTTGCTACGTTATACTCGCTGGGCGTAACCTCCTTAGTTTCAGAAAGGTTTGGCGAGCGTTGAACCGCAGTGTCATAATTACAATGAACTAGTATAGACCATGAATGAACTCGGGGTGGTTAAAGGTGGGAAGGAGACCCGAAGCTCAAGCCGTAAGAAAGTGTGCGTGTGCCACCTTTCGTTTAGTCCTTGGAATGTCCGCTGGATGGTGGTGCTTTTATATGGAGACTATATGATGAAAAGATGCGAAATGGTGGTACTTGGAGCGTTGAATAGATGGACGAACGGACACACAGACAGGTGCATGGATGGACGCATGAATGGACGCAGGGGCAGATGCATGGACGAACGCAGGGACGGACGCACAAACAGACACACGCACGGACGGGCGGATGGACGCATGGACGGCCACACAGACGGACGCATGGACGGACGGGAGCAAGAACGAATGGGCGGATGAATGCTTCGCCCCGCTCTCCATCATTCACTCCGTGGATAGGCTGCTAATTTTTTTGTATCACGTTGCTACCATTAATTGATTCCCCAGATGTGAACGCATAAGCGTCTTTGCCGTCTGCAGCAGCAGAAGTGTTGCACCGCTAAGCACGCCGACTGTAGTCCCATTCACGTAATAGAAGAACTATACAGCTAGGAGGGAGCATTGAGTTATGTGATAAAAAGAAGGAAAAGTACGCATACATGAAGTTTCACCTCCCGCGTTTTTACGGCTCCGTAATTTTTTTTATGCAGCCTCAGTGCCTTTGCACACTTTCATTGTAGCTAACTTTGATGGTCGCTACATAGAAAAAGAACTTATTCCCTCTCTTTCATTGGAAACTGGAAACACGAAGATTAGGTTAAAGAGTGTGCGCTGGAAGTGTTAAATGCAGGTTACAATACCGATTGAAAAAATAATCACATTGTTGATGTGATTGATTGCACCCCCGATTTTGCGAGTAGATTAACCATGAAGGTTTTTGTATTGGGACATACAGCAGGCGCCACCGTAACTGTTTTGGTCCAGTGATAGTACACAGCTGATAATAATTAACGTTAGACTCATCCAATCATAAGCCGGCAACCTTCCGGCGTCATTTCCGCTCGCAGTAGTTCAGGCGAGCGCCACTACGAGTTATGCAGTTGGCAACGAAGTTTTTAAGCATTAGGTGGCCCCTTTAAAGAATAAATAGGTCTATTGCTTACCGCTTTTCAAACAAGTTCTCTGATATGCCATTTCAGATGCTCTGAGGACGAAAAGTATATGCTATCAGGGTGCCAATTTATGTAAGATTATGGCTGCATTGACCCCAGCTTCATTGCACTAGGAATGTGTACGGCTTTTATAGAAGGGCTCTTTTGCTTCTTTAGAAAGTACCGAACGCGACAGAATCATGCATTATACAACGAGACTGCGTGCCATTCGAGATAAATGTTACAAAACTAGAGAGAGAGAGAGAGAGAGAGACAATAAATTGAGGGAAAGCCACATAGGTTAACCAGATATCAAAGCTTCCGGTTTGAGCCAATATTCGATATTGCTAAGGGAAGAGAGAATGGTAAAGAAAGATGGGAAAGAAAGAGAACAGCAAAATAGACGCGCGAAAAAGAAAAAAGAAGTGAGCTGGGGTGCTATAGCCTATTTAATAAGCCACGCAAAAAGTTCAATATGGCCTTCGCTAATTTACAGTGGGAAGATAAATCACTTCGACTTCCAAGCATTGACTGTTCTGACAAGTGTCCTTCGTCAAGGCGAGCTAACGCAGGATCAAGCTGCCGCTTTTGCACGCTCTAACGAAGGCAGTGACAGTGAGCATGCTCAATGTTTCATCGCTGCCGCAATGATCACAAGCATCACTGTCTTCCATGCCGATTAGAAGGTGAAAACATTGGTGAAAGTGACACCAAGCCACATTCGCCAAAGTACCGTTGTCTCAAGTCCAGAGAGTCCGGACGGAAGCCAAATCTATTTTATTTATACCCATGTGCCGTATTCACTCAGTGTTTTACAGGAATTCTGCTTCTTCTTTAGCAACTTTTCGGATTTTCATTGCAGCATCAGTTTTTAAAAATGCAATAGATTCTTCACCATCTTCGTTCGCTGATTCAGCAGCTGCATTGACAGGTTCTTTGCCTAATATGCCGCAGTGACTTGGAAGCCACTGAAAGGTGATTTCGTGTCCTTCGCCGAAGAGTTGGTGAAGCAGCTCTCTAATTTCTAGCACTAGTGGTTCATCAGTTTCCAGACGTGAGGCGAATACCCAACACTGTTGTGTTGCCTTGGAGTCCGTGAACACGCTTCAGTTCTTTGCTTCTTGGTGTTTAACAACTTTAACTGCGCTACGTAGCAGCACGTCACGCAGCTGTAGATGACGTCTGGTGAGACAACCGAATCTTCGTCGTTGTCACTGTAGCAGATCACCGACCCTGCAGACCCATCCAATTTAGTTGAAACGTCAGTATATAGATGGTTATGCTCACTTTACTTGTCATACAACAAGAGAAGGGAAAGCTGCTTTAACGCTGGAGACGATAGCCGGGCTTTTGACCGTATGCATGGAACCGTGAGTTGAGCCTGTGGATGCCTTATGAACGATGGGGGAGTTGCAATTCTAGATGGAGTGGTGTATCCCGTGGGTATGCGTGTACGATATGACAAGTCTGTCTGGCAAAACGAGGGACGAGGTTGGTCTTCTGGCAGTGAGGCTAGATAATGGGCAGGTGCGCGAACAAGATGTCTCACGTGTGCTCTGAGCATGTCCATTACGATATGCGTCTTGAGCGGGCAGTCATTTGCGATTGCCATTGCCTCAGCTGTTAACGAACATCGCGGTATCCCCAGACAAACCTGCAGAGTCATAGCCTGGATGCTTTCGAGAGTGCGAATGCTGGTTCGGCAGGCATTGCTCAACACAGGCAATCTGTATCACAAATAGCCGAGAAAAAGCGTCTCGTACAATTGCATCAATGCATGTACTGAAGGCCACCAAGTTTTTCTTCCAAGATATTTGAATAAGTAAGCTATTTCTGTCGGCCTCTTCTTCAAGCGGGCCACATGTGGACCCCAGCAGAGGTCTCTATCAATGAATAAGGCTAGAAATCTATGCGCTCTGACATATTGTAAGACTTGGCCGTCTCTAGATATAGCGTATGGTCTCATTGGCTTTCGACTAAAAGCAATCAATGCGCATTTCGCTGGCGAGATCTTCCGACCCTGTTCATTGCGGTACAGTGCTACATACGTCGCAGCATTCTGAAGCCTTGTGCATACCTGAGGTCTTGTCACGCCAGATGCCCAGACAGGGACACCGTCAGCGTACATAACTAGCTTGACCACACTCGGTTGTCGTTCACAAGACCAATGAGAACGAGGTTGAAGAGGGTTGGACTCAAGATGCCACCTTGTGGAACTCCATGATGCGTGGGGTTTTGGGAAGTTGGACCATCTTCAGTGTTCACAAATAAAGTCTGCCTTTGTAAATAACTGCGTGTCCAACAATTCAGTTGTCCACCTAGTCCATCTTATTCAATGGCTTCGAGGATAGCGTCATAAATAGCGTTGTCGTATGCTCATTTTACACCAAAGAACATGGCAAGAGATAATCGTTTACATGCCTTTTGATGCAGGACATACGTGACAACATAGATCTATAACATTGTCGATGGAACACCGGTGACGGCGAAAACCAGCCATTGCGTTCATTACAAAACTATTTATTCAGTAATATAGCGAGGGTGCAAGGAAGAGGTGTGGATGCTTCACACTGTCCTTCTGAAAAGTATATAATTTTCCGAGCATGTTGGAATTCTGCATTGTCATTTTGTTTTTGCGTAAGTAATGCATGTTCCTCAGTCGTAACCAATTTTCTGTTTTGCACAAGATAAAACAGAAGGTTTCTTGGTGCATTCTACTAAGGTTTGCGCATATTAGGGCTCAGCCAACTGTTTTCGAGTTTTAGTGTCATAATAAATAGTCAGGAATTTCACCATTTTCATTATTCGCGGATTGAAAGCAAATGTGGGGTTGTCATTACGTTTCCTCTTCGTCCTATTTCCCTGACAGTTGTTGCAGCAGTTCCGTTGTCTCCTAACGTCGATTCACGCGCGAACATTTCTTTGGAACGCGTTTACGTTGACATAGACTGTTCGCATTCTTCAATTTTTATTGAATATGGATTACCCTATTCTGCATATTAGGCTACATTGTCACACCTAGAATATTTTCTGCATAAAAAATGTCTGCATGCCTCGTAAAAAGAAATGTAATTCATCTCGATTCAACACACCTGTAGAAAATCTACACGTTAGTGTGATTGTCAAATCGATGTTAGATTGCCGACCATAAAAATGTACGTACAGCGATGACATGAACTGTCCCTTGGATACTTCAACCAAATATTTCTATTGAAAACAGCATAATTTTAACAGCACGCAATATTTTTTTCAGGATGAAAAAAAGAAGTACAAGATGTGAAGCACAAATTAGCACACTTATAGAAGCCTCAACATCATGTTTCGATTGTTTGAGTGATGAAGCCTACAGATGAAGCCCACACTAGTAGTATATGAGCAACAATTGACATTACACACCCAGGAGGAGGGAGGAGGTAAGTTTATTTACAGAAAGGCAGAGAGGTCGGCCTGAGCGATAGCTTGCTCTAGCCTGCTACTCTACAGCTTACACACCCATTTGTTGCATAAAGTCAGCCAATTCTCACTCGTCCCTTGGCACAAATACCCTTAAAGAGGACGACTTGACGAAATGGGGAAACCAGCTTAGGGACGCATACACAAGAGAAGACGACACACACACGCTCTTTTGATTGATAGATATGTGGGGTTTAACGTCCCAAAACTACCATATGATTATGAGAGACGCCGTAGTGGAGGGCTCCGGGAATTTCGACCACCTGTGTTCTTTAACGTACACCAAAATCTGAGCACATGGGCTTACAGCATTTTAGCCTCCATCGAAAATGGAGCCGCCGCCGCCGGGATTAGATCTCGCGTCTTGCTGGTCAGCAGTCGAGTACCTTAGCCACTAGACCACCATGGCGGGGCCTCACACACGCTTCAGTGTGTGTGTGTGTGTCGTGTTCTCCTCTTGAGTACGCGTCCCTAAGCTGGTTGCTCCGTTTCTTCAAGCATGTACCAACAGGCCCAGCAACAGATTCTCCTGCAAAAGAGTGACTTTTTACAGCAGACACCAAGGGCATTTATTACTACACGTATAGTAGTAACGCGCAGTAACTGAGGTGGTGTCCAGCGTTCATGTGGCCATGCATTCGCCTTTCTTATGGGCAGAGATCAATATCAACAGGTGTTTTTTCAATTAAGAAAAATTTTCTTGAGAAGAGCCTATTGAGGGAAGAATCACATAAGGGCAAGCTAAAGGGTTCTGACTGGTTGACAAGATGGTTTTCAGGCTTCTCGTTTTGCTACCCTATATAAAAAAATCAAAGTAGCTTTCGCCGTGTTTTTTTGCCAGCACACTATAGCCATTCATTCCTCAAGGCGGACCACCACAAATACAATGCTGCACACCCTGTCCAAAGTGTACAGTGTCATGTATAGGCACCTGAAAGAGTCAGCACCTGTAGGCACCTGTAAGTGTAAGAGTCAGCAGATAAGAATGCTCTGTTAGAGAGACTACACCGTAGAAAGGCAGCACTCCACCACAGGGCTCAATGAGCGTTGTTGTGCGTCCTGTTCTCCCCTTGTGTTGCAAGTGTCTTTGCCTCGAAACCATTTTCTGAGTTTTATATTTTGTCATCTATTTTTCATTTTCACTGATCATACACTACCAGTGTAGTGCAGGGCTACCAATCACTCATGAACATGCATCAAGATCACATGCCTTCTTTTCATCTCTCTTTTACTTCCCATACAAAACGCAGGCTGTTCGTGTGCAAATCTTGAACAACTGTGTTGTTGTTCCGAGTTAAGGATTCAAGTTTTTTACGTCACAAAAAATTTACACGAAAATCAGTAAATTCTTGTAGTTATAAGCATGAAGTCTAGCATGCCCATTTAGAAAGGTTATCTTTTATTTGTTAAACTACAACAAAAGTTAACTTCCATTTCTGAATATGTATTGCATGATGTAAGGAGCATTTGTACTTACTGTCTCTATAAGATATGCGGCATGAGCACGACAACAGTGGCGCTGAAGTCGTCAGAAAAATGGACAAGCATTTAAAACTTTTAAGCTAGCTGAAACAGCCGGTGTTCTTGCGCCAAGAAGCTGTTGTAAAACATAAAGAAACGTTATGGTTTAGCGTCGTTCGCGCAGCCGAGTGGCCGTTAAGCTAAGTGGACAGGTCACGTCGTTAGGGTAAATAGGCAGCAAGATTGAAGAGAGGCACACTAGAAGCCGTTACTGGAACGAGAAAACTGGCGCAGCTGATGCTCTCTTTGCTTGGTGCTACGTTTATCTGTTGTAACATGTGAACATGCGGGTCGAGGGAACGGAAGAGAATTACGGTTGTTCAGGGAGCATTAAGGACATGGGGCAAACAAAAGAAAAGACTGCAACCACGCTTACAGCATATATGTGCAAAGAAGCAGTTTTGTTATGGTCTGTTTGCGTTTGTGTATTGCTGATTGTTTCAAAAGCTATCCATTCTTTTACGTAACTGTTTCAGCTTGCTTGGCACATTTTCTATTTACAGATACAATAAAACTCCAATGGAGCCACATATTTTAATATCCAGGCTTAGAGATTTGAAATAATTTATCAGTTAATCGGGGCCGAAAACATAAAATTCGTTTTCAGTCAATTATCTAAGAGGAACATCGCGGCTTCAATGATAACTAAATCGAACATGTTTTAAACGATCTGCAAGCGTCCTACGCCAATATGGATTGCATCTGTGCATTCTGAACAAATAAACGAATATGAGCGAAAGAACACGCTAAAGATGTAGATTCCATTCCTGCTTAAGCATTACTGGGAGGAAGAAAATGAATAAACAATCATCAACATTCGATTGGTAAAGATAGGCGAAGTAATATTTTTTATAAATTCTCATTGGCGTGGCGCAAAGGAGTGATGGGCATTATTAGTCAATCAGTTTGAAGACTCCAGTTTTGTCTTAGATTGGTCCTGCTTCCCCACCGCATACCATTCTGAAATGTGCGCTTGTTCTAGCACGATTGCAGTCCTTGCGGGTGAGAGGTGACAAGGAAGGGGGTCTGGGGCCACCTGGACCACCCGTCTGTTGCCTAATTTATTTATACGCGTTTGTCACCATAGCTTGCGTAGTGAATTTGAGAATGAAGAATTTCTTAACGTATCAGCCGGGAGGAGGGGTGGGGCAGGGGGCGCAAGCTTTTCCACTGAAAAAAAATTAAGAGAAGCAGAGCCTCCCCCCCCTCGCCTCCCTTCTGACAGTGGTCAATTTTGGCTGCACGCCGGAAAACCAATCCTTAAGGCGACTTTTTCCATCACCACACATATCACACAATGATATGGTTACGAAGGAATGGAAGTGTTACGAGGGAATGCTACAATGTCATAAACTTGCAACATTCCTGCTGCCACTATTACCACGATAGCGTTAGAGAGCTCGTGTCGCAGGAATTCCGCCGTCGGCTTTGGCACCGTTGGTTGTGAGCAAAAAATCGCCCGTGAGCGAAAAACTCGCTACAGAGATCGCCACGGGAGGCCGCTACTTGTCCAGGCGTGGGCACGTGATCACACTGAGAAAGGCGCGCATTCGAAGAAAAAAAAAGAAGAACAAAGTGATCAAGATCATGAAACACAGCTGGCGTAGTTCTTTTTTTTTTTGCTCCTGCCACCCCTCTCTAGTTAGCTTCCAGCGCTTTCGTCGGGGCGAGAGAAAAGAGAATGCAAATGCAGCATGCGACAAACCTTCGTAACTCCACTCGCACTGGACGGATTTTTAAAACTTTTGCGGCGTTGGATTCGTGAGGCAATAAGCTCTTCTAGTGAACTCACTCCATGGTTACTTGAAAAGTGTTTCAGGGCCCCTTTAATGCATTTGTTCGACAGGTGTTACTACGAAAACAAGCCCATTCGGCGATTTGTAGGCGCATTTGAAAGGCCTCAAATTACGTCCGAGACCTCCGGGATAGTTGAGCCATCACCACCAAAAACACACAGGAAATTTCAAACAGGTCCAAAAATAGACAACTATGTCCATCTAGGGGAAAACATATCATGCCTTTCCAGAGGCATTGATCAAGCAAACAGCAAACGCTAGATAATGTGCTGCCACAAGTAAGTCATTTTCGGACTCTTTATGGCCTCCGAGATGGCGAGCGCGCGGCGTGTATCTTAGAGGCCATGCGACTCTTGCTTTAGACCAAAAACCTGTACGTACCAATCGCGCGCGCGCGCTGGTACAACCTACTGTGCGTGTGTGTGTGTGTGTAACAAAACATAATAATGAGTATGCACTTGGCGGTTGAATGGCAAACTAGGGGTCGGATTTCGCTATCGCGTTCAACTCTTGAAAGCGAAGCTTGAGGGTCCCCATTTTTTTTTTTGCTGTGCATGTCGCTTATTTCAAACGCTTTCATGCCTTGTGCTGCAGCATTGAAGAACATGTTAGCACTTGACAGGGGCCCCCTGACATTAGACAATTCCTTCATACTATCATTCAGCTGTGCATGGCTTGAAATTGGAATTACTGGAACCGCAGTTACGCATAGGCACGAGCGAACTTTTTTAGCGAAAGCTGTTATGAGATGACAATTCGGGTCATGCGCGGCGCTATAGTTGTCCGCCGCCGCCATTGTCTGTAACCACTTCACAAGAAATAAAAAAAAACCTAGTACTAAGGACGCAGTGGGGCTTGCCTTAGGCAGACTTCATGTCAGGAAAGTATTCGCGTTAAATGAGTACTAAAGCGTTTTGTAATAGCCAAAGAACAACCAGGCGTCATACAATGCGAATAGCGTAACGAGTGGGTCGTCCAATTTTTCAACTCATTACAAAAACTTTGTCTTGATCCCCTATTAATTGTGGCGCATACCCAGCTATGGCATAATTCATAATCGCCCCCAGCCACCGCTTGAGCAATTGGCACAAAATTCCTTGAAAAGGTTTAGCGGATACCAGGCTTCTCAGATGCATGATAAAAATGGCGTAGTGAATACCAGCCTACTACCCAAAAACTTTTTTTATTAAAGTCGTAGTGAGTACCCAGCAAGTGTGCTTGCAGGAGTTATGAATTTTTGTTTAGAAAAAGTCTGAACCGCCGCTCTTCTAGCTTTCGCTGTGACTGCGCTGCGCCTTCCCGCAGGCCTGGCGTTTTTTTTTTTTAATGTGAGGCATTTCTTAGCGAACTTCGGTGACTTTAAGCGTATCTATCTATCTATCTATCTATCTATCTATCTATCTATCTATCTATCTATCTATCTATCTATCTATCTATCTATCTATCTATCTATCTATCTATCTATCTATCTGATTGATATGTGGGGTTTAACGTCCCAAAACCACTATCTATCTATCTATCTATCTATCTATCTATCTATCTATCTATCTATCTATCTATCTATCTATCTATCTATCTATCTATCCATCTATCTATCTATCCATCTATCTATCCATCTATCTATCTATCTAGCCGCCTACAGCTTCTAGCTTTCTTGGCCGTTGCAATAAAGGTATTTATACCAAACTTGGTATGGGATAACATGACTGTATAAAAAACATATTTCACTAGTCATAACATGAAAATCATTACATGTGTGTCATTATAGTCATTATTTTCATTTTATGGTCCTGCAGTTCTTGCGGTAGTTTCGTTCACATGGCATATTGCAAAACTGGTATGGTATGGCATGATTGCATGACGAACACAAGCGAGAAACCCTAACATGAAAATAATGACGTGCGTGCTATATAACAAGATGACCACATATCAGCTCATGATGCACTCGCGGCCATTTCGCTGTCGTCTCATATACCAAATTTGGTATTACGGTGCGAGAATGGATGACGAAGGAATATGACTGTAGCAAGCATGATAATTATGAGATGCGTGTTTAGTAACAACATGACTACATGACCCACTCATGATGAGCTGGCGGCCGTTTCGCTAGCTTCACTTACACAAAATTTTGTATTATGGGACGTGAATGCATGACGAAGGTATACTGGTGCAAACATGATAAACATGAGATGCGTGTCATGTAACAACATTACTAAAACTACGCTCATGATGCGCTCGCGGCTGCTTCACTAGCTTCATATGCACCAAACTTGGTAAATGACAAATTAAAACATCATAATCCCGACATGCATGTCATGTAACAAGATGACCACATATCAGCTCATGATGCACTCGCGGCCATTTCGCTGTCGTCTCATATACCAAATTTGGTATTACGGTGCGAGAATGGATGACGAAGGAATATGACTGTAGCAAACATGATAATTATGAGATGCGTGTTTAGTAACAACATGACTACATGACCCACTCATGATGAGCTGGCGGCCGTTTCGCTAGCTTCACTTACACAAAATTTTGTATTACGGGACGTGAATGCATGACGAAGGTATACTGGTGCAAACATGATAAACATCAGATGCGTGTCATGTAACAACATTACTAAAACTACGCTCATGATGCGCTCGCGGCTGCTTCACTAGCTTCATATGCACCAAACTTGGTAAATGACAAATTAAAACATCATAATCCCGACATGCATGTCATGTAACAACATGACTACATGCCATACTGATGATGCGCTCGCGGACGTTTTGCCAGCTTCACATATGTCAAATTTTGTGTTACGTGACGAATTAAGTGACGAAAGTATGTGACTGGTGCAAACATGATAATCATCAGGTGCGGGTCATTTAACAACATGACTACATGCCACACTGATGATGGGCTCGTGGCGGTTTCGCCAGCTTCATATATGTCGAATTTGGTATTACGTGACGCCAGTGGATGACGAAGGTATCTGACTGGTGGAAACATGATAATCATGAGATGCGTGTCAAGTGAGAAAACGACTACATGTCCAAGCCAAGGCGTCAATACATTTTGACGTGACACGGTGCGTGTGCTCGCAGGCGTTCATTTCGTCGCGCCTAACCGGCGTTGCTACACCAGGCACCGGTCCTGCCATATACTCGCAGGCGCGTGCTGCGCTGCGTTGCTTTGACGCATGCGCGTTTCAGAGCATCCGGCGTCCATCCGTCACGAAAAGAGGGATACGCAGTCTTGTGTGGGTAACCGGCGCGAAAAGGAGCATGTCGCATTTCGCGCCGGTTGCCGTCGGGTCGCGCCGACGGACGCTGGTCGCACCTGGCGTCAGATTATAGAGTGCTCGCGTTTTATTAACGTAGTCTCGCTGTTCCCAGCGTTTGCTCACGCCAACGCTATATTGGAGTATATTGGGTCGTTTATGATGCACTCGCAGCCGTTTTGCTAGCTCCAAATATACAAAATTTGGTGTTATGTGGCGTAAATGAATGACAAAATATATGACTGGTGCAAACAGGATACCGCTGACACGCGTGTCATATAGGAACATGGAACATACCACGCTTATAGCGTGCTCGCGGCCGTTTCACTAGCTCCACATATACTAAATTTTCCATCACGTGACGTGAATAGATGACGAAGGTAAAGAACGCAGCGTCCACTACAGCGTCTCTCATAATCTTATGGTGGTTTTGAGACGTTAAACCCCCCATATAAATCAAATCAATTTTAGAATAATGGTAGCATAATTTGATGCTGAACTTGAACATCAACTACAAAGAAGTCGGGTGCAGTTGTCTGCAGGAGAGCGTATGACACCTACATTACCTCACGTTTTTGAATATTAGGTACAGTTCTGATATTCCAGCATGGATTTGTAACACTGAACCATGACCAAAACGACCAGTGTACTATTGTGGAGATAATGTACCAGCTATAAATATCCCAAATTTCTAAATAGCAAATGAATGCAGTAGAAATAACGATTTTGAGGTTAGTTCTGCACAATTTATTGACCCCATCTGCACGCTGACGATCGCGAAAGAGATGTGCAGAAGCATTATTAATTGGGAGGGAGACCTACCTGTCCATCGCTAATTTGTGTACGTCATACTTTAGCTTGGTGTGCGTTCCGGCATTCACATGAACGGCGGTGTCATGCTGAATAAAGGTAAAAGTATCCGCTCCCCAGAAATAATATCAGTAAGTAAGATCAGTTTAAGACTCAAAATGAGTAAAAAGCACTCTATATCGCTAATAAATGCACCTAAATTCTAATTGCGGAACTAAGTAATCGTCGAAATCCTAAAAAAATGGCAGCATATCCACGGAGTGAATGATGGAGAGTGGGGCGAAGCATTCGTCCGTCCATGAGTCCATCTGTGTGACCGTCCATGCGTCTGTTCGTGCGCCCGTCCTTGCGTTCGTTCATGCATCCGCCCCTGCGTACGTTCATGCGTCCATCCATGCATCTGTCTGTGTGTCCGTTCGTCCATCTATTCAACACTCCAAGTCCCACAATCTCGCATCTTTTTATCATATATTCCCCATATAGAAGCACCGCCATTCAGTGGACATTCCAAGGACTAAACGATAGGTGGCACACGCACACTTTCTTACGGCTTGCGCTTCGGGTCTACTTCCCACCTTCAACCACCTTGAGTTCATGGTATATACTAGTTCACTGTATTCATGGCCCTGCGGCTCAACGCTCGCTAAAGCTTCCTAAAATCAAGGAGGTTACACCCAGTGAGTATAATGCAGCAACCCTTTCTTGCCCGATAGTGCTCAATGTACATTCCAATGGCTGCTAATAGGGATCGCAGCGTGCGCGTTGACTAAAAGCCGATTGCTCCTGTCTCTCATTACCCATCAGCAGTCATGGGCATGTACATTGAGCACTATTTTTTATTGTTAAACAACGCAGAGAAGAAATCTCTCACCGGTACCACCTTGGAGGTCAAATATTATACCTGTTTCGGGTATGTGCCACTGGTGGTTACGTACTACGAGGGACGCGCAAGCCGCGCCATAAGGAGCTTCGCCCCTAAAAGGCGCTACTGCCTCAGCGTGGGGCTTGAGGCGGTTCGCGGATTCCAAATGCAAATGTTAGAGTAGGGTAAATATCCGTGCAACGTTTACGTGCGAAAACGCATTGTCTTCAAATAGCTGAGAATGGGATGCTGTCACTGACACGCGTGTGTCTCGCGAGACAAATAAGCGAAATTTCTTACAGCACACGCACGTGCGAGAAACATACGTTGGTTTTGACAGCCGAACACAGCCTCGTCGCGCTGGTAGCAGCGAATTTCAGTGAGTGAAACACCCGCGGTTGATGTGGAAGCACTAAAACGACGCACGAACACACGGTAATAACTCTAGCATAACGGCGCACCACGAACCGAAGTCAGAGCAGAAAGCGCTGATTGTGATTACCTTGTGTCTAACTATTCGCTGATCAAACTATTCGCTGATCAAATGCATGCGTAAACAAATGCGTATGGCGCGAAAAAGTTCAAAGTTCCGCCGACGGTTTGCGAAAAGCCACTTGGTAGGTATGTACCCAGGCATCTGCCATCTGCTTCACGTGCATGAAGTCCCGAGTTCGAGTCCAGTGCTGGGGTGGTCTGCAGATGTAGATGATTGTGATAATAATGGTTTTATAATTACCTATGGTCATAATATCTACCGCATTATTGGCGAGAAACAACTCTCGAGTTGTTGTTGTTGTTGTTGTTTTAACTGTTTTGCTGTGGAGAGGTTGAGGAGCCTATTGCCTCGGCTACTCCATATCACAGAGTTCTGCAGCGAAAAATAAAATAATAATACAGAACGGTACCCAAAAATTAACAATACGGAAAAAGAGAAAAAAACATAATAGCACACTGAAACCAGTTCAAATAACCTGTCAATACACAGTTTTCTTCACGCAGTTCACTCAGTCATAAACTACTTTCACGCACACCTTAGTACTATAATACCAGTATATACATGACCACACTTTACATAATACTCATTTCTGGCTGTCAGTCATAGGCGCTTGTCCAGTCCGGTCTCCACTAAAAAGTCTGTCAGGAAGATTATTGCCTTTTTCTGAAGATGCATCTCAGGCCATGGTCCAAGTAGTTTCTTTATTGTGAGGGGCCGTCTGTCCAAACTTGCTAATTTGTTCTTTAATTTTTCTCTTTCTTTCGCGTATTTAATGCACTCCAAAAGAATATGGCGAACATTTTCTTCTGCATGACCACAATGGCATTCCGGTGAGTTGGATCGATGTATCTTGTGCAGGAAGCTGTTTGTGTATGCTACTTCCAATCTAAGTCGGTGGATCAATGTCTCTAGGTGTCGTGGAAGGTCTGTCGCTATGGAAAATTTTCTGTGTGGATCAACTTCATAAAGTACCGTTTCCTTTGATTTAGGGCTCTCAAACCACTTCTCCATCGAACAATGGTTAGCCCCTTGCGATATAAAATGTCGAATATCCGTCCCGGATAGAGGGATTGTGCAATCCCGTCCTTCCTTTAATGCTTTCTTCGTGAGACTATCAGCATCTTCATTTCCCTTTATTCCAATGTGGCTGGGTATCCATTGAAATACGATGTTGTGACCCTGCGATGAGGCATATTCCACAGTTTCTGCGATACATTGTGGTATTTCACCATTTCTGTAAGGTGATCTCACATTTCTGATTAGCTGAAGAGCAGGTTTGCTATCAGTGCATATCACCCATTTTCGTGGATCTGGATTCTCGCAGATAAGCTTAACTGCTTCAAAGATAGCCACCAATTCTGCTGTCGTCGATGAAGATTTGTGCGATAATTTGTACATCTTCTTTTCCTGAATTTCGGGTATAAAGACCGCGCAGGCTGACGCTTCTTCTGTGCATGATCCATCTGTATATATCTTCGTTTTTTCATTATGCATTACATGAAGCTGATGAAGTACCAACTGTGCCGCTACTAGAGGTGCCATGGCTGCTTTCTTCTCTATGCCGTCTATTTCACGGATAACGTTGAGAAGTGGCAGCGTCCAAGGTGGTTTTGAAGGTTTCCATTGTTTAAATTCTGGTACTACTGCTTGAAATGATGATATAGTATCCTGTAGTCTCGTTGCCGTTCTTTGTGTTAGTGCACCAGATAAAAAATGACTTTCATGTTGCTTGAAAATTCTAAATAAATTTCGAGATGTTTCTTTAGTTCGCAGTACTGCCAAAGGTGGCTCTCGAGCCTCCGCATACACTAAATCACTGGAAGTTGACCGTGGTAAACCCAGACATACCCTCAAGCTCCTTGCCAATAACAAGTGAAGTCTCCTTTCGGTGGAGGCTGGGAGTCCGTGCAGCAGGGGCAGTGAGTAAGTTACGATGGGGCGTATCCAGGCAACATGTAGGGCTAATAAGGACTCTGTAGTACCACCCCATTTGGCCCCGCAGAGATGCCGGAGGATTCGAATGGCCTGATTCACTTTTTGTTCCAGGGACTGGACATGAGGCGACCATGTTAGTCTCCGGTCTAAAATTACTCCCAAGAATTTATGAGTTTTAACCATTTTAATAGGCTGATTTTGCAGAATAATCTGGAAATTTCCAGGTCTTTTTAATGTAAACGGAAGTATGGCTGTTTTGGCCAGACTCAGTGCCATACCTCTTTGTTTTAGAAAATGGTCTACATTATCCAATCCTTCTTGTAGAGTTTGTTGTATATCCAAAAACGATGGACCAGACGTCCATATACTTATATCATCAGCATATACTGAACATCTGATGTTGGGTGGAAGATTATATGGGAGCTGCGCCATGACTGCATTAAAGAGAGTAGGGCTTAGTACGCTGCCCTGTGGCACTCCTTGGTTGACGACATGTTCTGACGTTGGGCCCTCCTGCGTAACTACAAAAATTTTCCGGTGCTTCAGGAAGTCAGCGATCCAACGCAGTATCTTGCCCTTGAATCCCTGTAACGCCAGGCCTTCCAGAACGTGAACGTGACTCACTGTGTCGTATGCTCGGTGGACATCAAGGAATACAGCGACAGTGATGTTTCCTTGCGTTCGTTGGTTTTCCACATCTGTGACCAAATCCAGAATGCAGTCCATTGTGCATCTACCTCTTCTGAAGCCGGCTATGCTTTCTGGTAGTAGTTTTTTCATGTCTTGCCACCATAAAATTCGTTCATTGATCATTTTTTCCATCACTTTTGAAAAACAACTCGTCAAACTAACCGGCCTAAACGAGTACAACTGCATAGGGCTCTTCCCTGGCTTTAGCAACGGTACTCCTTTTGATATCTTCCAACTTTCCGGAACTTTTTCTTCTTGCCAAATTTTATTATAGATGTCCAACAGGTGTAATTTTCCTTTTTTGCACAAATTAGCAAGAGCAGCGTATGTAACTCCATCTGTTCCTGGTGAACTTGTTCGTTTTACTGAAGACAACACATATTGGAGCTCCTCTGGTGTGAAAATGTCATCCAGATCTGATGAACTGATTGCAGAGGACTTTGTTACAACCGCCGAAGCTGATTCTGCTGAGGATTTATATTCGCTCGTTTGGGCGGTCTCTCCATTTCTCAGTATAAGATCGCAAAATTCTTCGGCAATCACCCGTTCGCTAACTCCTCGAGACAGCGCTAGAGCCTGTAGTGGTCTCGAGTGGACTACTGGCTGTCGGAGGGCGCGTACCATGTTCCACAGTTGAGTCGCCGAGGTAAATGGGGAAAGTGAGGCACATAAATCTTGCCACCTTTTGGTTGAAAGCTTCTGCAGTTGGTTACGCATTGTAGTGTGTACTTTCTGTGCAACCTTGAAATCTTCTAAATTACCTGACCTGCGATATCTTCTTTCAGATCGGCGTCGTATTGCCCGAAGCCTCTCATACTCAGCGTCAACACCCGAATACCCATCTGGAATGGGTACTGTACGAGTTGCTTTTGTTAGAAAATTTTTTATCTTAGATGCATACGTTTCTGCGTCAGTACAGGGTTCAAGATTTTGTCTCTGTAGTTCTCGAAAGATTGCCCAGTTTGTAATTCTTGTTGTGCGGTTATTTCTTGTTTTCTTCAACTTTGGGTGATATATGAATACTGGCAAGTGGTCACTTCCTCTTGTGTCAGCGTCTGCAGTCCAGTCTGCTCCAGCCGCTAATTCAGAGGAGCACACAGTAATGTCTAGTACGCTGCAGTAGTTATGCCCCCGTAGAAACGTTGGAGAACCATCATTTAGTATAGTGTAACCATATTCTTCGCATATTTTTACTATAGCAGATCCCCTTACACTACAACGCTCACTACCCCACAATTCATGGTGCGCGTTAAAATCACCACATATAATTATGGGATCATGGTCAGATCTACACACTGCAGCCAACTCTGCGTATGAAACGTTTGCTTGAGGGTGCACGTAAACACTAACTACAGTTACAGTAACGTTAGCAAACTTCACTTTGCATCTAACAAATTCCGGCGCATCTGTTTTTGAAGTAGCCACAAGTGTCGACGGAATATCGCGTCTCACACACAACATCACTCTGCTTTTTGCAGCAGGACGGTCTGCTTGGTACACCACATAATTGGGCAAGCGAAAGTTAGTGGATACTCTTGTTTCGGAAATACACAAAATCGGAAACCCGTGCTGAGCGACGAATTTCCGAAAATCTCCACTCTTATTCTGCAAACCGTTGCAGTTCCACTGGAATATTGCACTTCTTTTGTACCAGTTAGATAGTCCGGTAGCCATGATTACGACAAGAGAAGATGCTCAACATCTAGCAGCAATTTCACTTCTGGTAAAGAACCTGCTTGTGGCAGGGATCGTAGAATTGCTTTGAGAGCCGCAAAGATTATTGGCAAAATGACTTGCTCGCTTCCGGCTGTCTCCGCCGAGATCGCATTTCTCGAAGAAGTTTTGCTCAGCAAGCTGCTGTGACCCTTCTCTTTGGTAGTCAGTGGCTCCTTGGCTGTGTCTGGCCTGGTAGAAAGTTCCACTTTAGCATGTTCCTGGGCCCGGACTTCTTTTCCAACGCGATGTTTTGGTGCTGAGCGCTTCAATACTTCCGAGTAAGAGTCGTGGCGCCACTGTTTTGCACTTCTTTGTGCCGTAGGAACATCTTCGACTATATCCGCATTGGGTGCTGGACCTTTTTGTATCTTATGGAACCCTTTTACAATTCTCTCTCTTTGTGCCGCTGATGCCAAACGATTTCGAGAGCAGCCTGAGAACGACGCCGGATGTGGTCCAGCACAGTTTGCACACTTAGGTTGACGCTTCGAGGTGCATTCTTTGTAATCATGTGCGCCCGCACATACCTTGCATCTCTTGGTTCTCCTGCAAGTCTTAGCCTTATGCCCATATCTCTGGCAGTTGTAACACCTTACCGCCGGCTCAATGTATTCCTCGACAGTGTGGACCGTAAAGCCGAGAGCAACTCTTTTTGGCAATGGCTTGTCATGTCTAAACTGGAGTATTACATTACGTATGGGCTGCATTGTGGCACTTCCATCTTCATTTCTTACCCATCTTTTTTGTCGTGTGACCGAGATTACTCCAGCATCTTTAAGATAATCCAGTAGGTCATAATCACTGTATTCGAGTGGAACATCTCTTATCTTTGCTAGGGTCTTCATGTAAGACTGAGGTATCATCACTTGTACAGGCAATCCAGCCAGACTCTTGATCAGCAGTAACTTGTTTGCCGAGTACAACGACCGTACTCCAACACAAAAACTTCCGTCTCTGTTGATTCTTGATGATGTCACTTTCTCATTGATAGCAGAGATTATCTCAGACGCTATGCGATTGGGATTCACCTTCCAGAAAGAGTCCTCGGCAGCGATCGGTCTGAATACCACCGGTATCCCCGTAGCTCTGTTCTTGTGATGGGTGACCACCGTGTAAGCCCCCTCGTCTTCCTTGGGTGCTTCTGTATCCATCTGTGTCATGTCATTGAGAGAGTAGGTCGATGTAGCGTCATCGTTGTCAACCTCTTCCTCCTCTGTACGCCTCTTCTTGCACTGCGAGGCCTCGCTGCTCTCTGTATTGGACGTCGCTATTGTTGCTGAGCCTGCAGCAAATTGAAGTCGAGCGGGATGGATAAGTGGTGCTCCTCTTGGCGCTAGCGGCACCTCGTTGTCCCCCATACCCGGGCTTCGCCAGGTATGAGGCACGGGCCCGCTAAGGGGCAACTCTGATCGCGATGCGTAGTGAAACTCCGACTCACCGATGTTTAGCTGCCACTCTGGAGAGAGTCCACCCACCGCACACACTGTAAAAAGATCCTGAACTCAATATAATAACTGAATTAAGAGAGCGAAATGAAGCTACGGGCTTCTTCCATTCACTTCTTCCATTCCATTTCATTCATTCATTCCATTCATTCACTCTCGAGTGTGAAAAATAATGATTTATTTCCGCATTGATGAACAATTGATGGCTTTGAATTGCAAGTGGTGGGCCAATTTTCAATGCTTCTCAACAATCGCCTTTGGGATATTTCAATTGATCCACAACGTATTTTCCATCACAATTTCATTTTCTCTCAATGATATGTCTATATCAATTTCATTCATGGCTTTCAATTTAATGTCATGGGTGAATTTTCAATGCAGGTCAACAATTTCCCCAACGGTATTTTAATTAAAGCGTCATGTATTTTCGATCCCATATGTTTTCGTTGCTCAATAACTCTGGTTTATTCAATAAGCATTTTTGTAAGGGAATAGCATAGCCGCTGCTCTGTCTAGTTGTTTTCTAAGTGCGGAGCATTCTTTAGTTGCAGGCAGCGTCTGCTAGTAAAACCGACTGCTCGAGCTCCACGACCGTTTACTTTTTTTTTTGTAGCCACCCCGTATATGTAGGCACTGGATCGCACATCATCGTCCCACCACTCGGTGAAGGCATCGCTTGTACTTGGTTCAATAAATCTAATTGCGTTTAGAAAACGTATTTAATGATTTAGTGTACTTGGTACTCCACTATGGAAAACACCTGACACAGTAGAAATAAAAATTAAGCATTTCCACACCATACCCTATTACGCTATACATTCACGTGTTACTTCGTGTTCCCCCCCCGCCCTTCTCTGGGATTCATTTTCTAGACTTCCCGCTTGGAAAGAGTCGGGTGGGCTCTTCTTCTTTTTCATTCCTCCTCTCTTTCTTTACTGTTTTCTTTAGTTTTTCAGCACTTCTGTTAGCTTTTTATTCAAAATAATTTCTATTTTATGTTACATTTCATTTTAATTTTTTTACCTTTCCTATTTTGCCGCTTGCTTCATCATTGAAGTTTGATACGTGATTTTATGTTCACCTAGTTTTCTAGCCAGTCTAGAAATGTCCGCACATAATGTCCATCAAAGTGCTCTTATAACAAAAGGAATAATACTCGTTTTCTACCCGAGCACCGCCTCAATACGCCGCAGTTGGCTATGGTAGTTCTGATTTTGCTTGCTTCATCGCTATCGCCAATGCGCTCGAAAACAATGAAGAAGAAGACATGTGTTAATATCATCACCAACGGGCTTGAAAAACATGGGGAAGAAGACTACAACTGGCTATGCTATGTGTGGGTTTGCCCTCGCTTCGTCAAGTGAAGATGACAGCCTACAATCAGAGCATTAGACAGCATACGACAGTCCAGTTTCTTTAAAGTGCATTGCACTCTAAAGGAATGTTTACGGCACAGTTCTCAATAAACGAGCCAAGGCGAACACATCTGTTCATGGAAAGTTGTATTACGTGATTATTAATAAAAAACTTACTATGTCAGTGTATCTATCATGCTTTGCAAGAATAAAATGCAATGTTAGACTGAATGGTTTTGCCTCAGACAACATTAAGCACTGCATACGTTTCAAGTGCCCGAGAACTGCACTCTTGATTACCTCAACCATAATGAAATACAACAAATGTGTGTTTCATTTTAACATAGTTAAGAAGCATCCGAACTAATACACAACAAACAAGATACCAGCACGTTTGTTACACTCTTTCGAAATGCACTTAAAAATATTCTGAAGTTGCACAAATAAAAGCAAAAAAGGTATGCTGATAACATCGAACTCATTCATTATCTCTGTACTCGGATGGTGTCATGCATGCGGAAAATATATTGCAACAGCGGAGGCAAGAATGACATGAAAGGATTGGTGTGCTGTCTTTCCATAATGACTGATCGAGGCACATTGAATAATCATAATGTGAGAAGGAAGTCAAAACCCACACACAAAAAAATGTCCCCAAAATATTCCGGGTCTTCCGTTATGGTTGCCAGTACGAAAGATCAAACCACGTGTGAGATGGCAATGCCGTGCTCGAATGTCTCACTAACTATGCGCATATCGGTGCAAGGAAGAGCAGGGACGCGGAAGTTATTCACTATGATGTTTTTGTGTCATAGCTATGCGCATGAAATTTGTGATGCCCCGCGCGTAAGTGTAATATGATCTCGCACAGCACAGGTAATGGCGAAAAGTAATCTCACAGTTTTCCCAAAAGGGTAATCAATCCTCGACACGTGTTTTCTCTCTTCTTACTTTCTAAAGGCAACACTAGCTTTTTTTTTTTGCGAATGCATGACAAGGAAATGTTACAGATCCTATCAATATAGCCAGTTTTGTGGGGCTATAGATGCAAATGGTCCAGCGGGACCCAAACATGACACAGTGAGGAAGCCGTGTCTTCGAAGTTGAGTAGTCAGTGGAGTTTCTTTCAAAGCATAATGTATTTTTTTACATTTTGGTATATTCTCGCCTAGAAAAGTTCGTTCAAAACTAAACTTGTCTTATTCATTTTTCTTGTAGCCCTTATCTCTCTGTACTTGAGACAGATTTGTGAACACAGAAAATAAAATAAGATTATTAAATCGTTGCTGGATGTGTACACGCATCCTTTGCTAAAATCACCGCGGCATTACCTGTGGTTACTTCTGGCATTATACAGACACCCCAGTAGCTTGACCAACCTTCAACATTATTCAAATTAACAAAGCTCTCGAAATTCCCCACACACGAGACTACTGTTCTAGTTTCTTGCTTTGGTGAATTTAAGGTTATCTCTTGCCGCTCTGATGTTCCTGAGGCCAAGGGAGTTTTACGTTTGAGGCACCTAGAAGTGCAGTGGCAAACACGGAAGTTAATAAGTTCTACGACTAAAGAAGGCATTTGTGCAAACTAACTGCTTCTTTGGAGAATGTACTGTTAACCGCGAAAGTTTGCGGGATGTGCAGCGCGTGGCAAAATGGCGCAAAACTGGATTTCTGCGCCACCTGCAAACGACGCAGCGCATCTCAATTGAATTGCGGACGATCCTTGTTACTTAGCAGTGAACCCTTAAACCTGAAACAGGCGCTGCCAGTCGAAGGAGATCGTTGATGTATACCCTAATTACGCGGAAACGCTGCCACTCTTCTAAGCAGCATAGAAAGGAGGAACGTGTAAGAATACGGTAGTAATTGTTTCGAGAAGTTGTAGCAAAAGAAGGTCGCGCTTTTTTAATCACTTTTCGAGAAATGCCTACGTGCCACCGGTGGCA
This sequence comes from Rhipicephalus annulatus, assembly GCA_013436015.1. Lineage (NCBI taxonomy): Eukaryota > Metazoa > Arthropoda > Arachnida > Ixodida > Ixodidae > Rhipicephalus > Rhipicephalus annulatus. Next base: position 1,667,746 of record WOVY01009408.1, on the reverse strand, counting down.
TAAAATACGCTAAGAAGGCCCCAGTGAACTGCCTAGTAGGCACGTATGTGCAGTGGCAACAAACGCGGACGCAACGCTTAGCGCACCCTGTAAAAGGAGTTCGTATTTGGACCATAGCCTTCTCTATGGCAAACCATTTTACAATAGCATATCCGGGGTGAGGGTCCAAGGGATGCATGGGATGCGGTAATTTCTTATAGCTTAATAGAGAGATTTATAATAACGTTTCCAGGTGCTGCGGGCGTCGCCGGCATAGCGGGCAGCCTATGTTTTTAGAATAGCGTTTGCCCTCATGCAAACCGCAACGCACAATCGCAGCGACACCGTAGCCTTAAAAGCAGCGCTTGTGGGCCGCACACGCCGCCGCTATTTCGGATTTTCTGCGGGCGGGCCGCGAAGCGACTGGTGACTCGCGTTACGACGCATGCGCAGTGACACAGACTGCACCGCGAGGGCTCCCGTTGCGCTATTCTAAAGCTGTCTAATGTTGCTTCTCAAAAATGTGGCATAGGACGTAGCACTGGTTCACTTATTTAACACTCAATTCGCTAAATTTAAAGTTTTGAGGAAGTTGCTCTCAAACTGCCCGATATCGCATCTTCATGGCCTACTAGTGAATGCGAGAATAGACAAAAACAAAATTGTGTCAACCACAATCAGTGCATGCCACCAAATGTAGGGCTACGATTTTATGTTTGGCGTTCGCCACAGCCAAATGAATGCCTCTTGGAACTATAGCCCGTTAAGTGCGCTACGAGCATGCAACGGGCTGCTCGTATATGTGGTTATGAGCCCGCAGCCGCGCAGTCAAGAAGTGCGTCACTCTGGGCATGAGAATAACTCGCCGAGAGTAGTGAGACTAAACTAATCGAATTTGGTAATTATCGTGAAATAAACAAAAAAGAACGCATGGTAAAGCATTCAAGCTCCGCACTTCGTTCGTTTCGTTTGCCTTTAAATTCGTTACCGGGAACGATCGCACACTATCGTCACACGTTGCCGTCCTTTGTGTCAGTTCACCAGATAAAGGATGACTGTCACATTGCGTGAAAATTCTAATAAATTTCTTGATACATATTTTCAATTGAATTAGGAATAAAACATGTGAAATATATCAAGTATCCAAAATACGAAGAAAGGAACATTCAATGAGCGCTTCAATTTCGGTTGAAGTGGCCGCTGAAACCGAACGAAACCCGCAAACAATACACCAAAATAGCGCAGATGTGTATATGGCTATCCACTGCGCATTACAAACTTTCGCCACAATTTCTACGGTGCCAAAGAATGTGCTCAAGTCGAGTAGAAGGTTCGAAAAACGTGGAGCCGTACTCACGAACCATTGCCTATGCGAAACGAAGAGGGCCTCCTGCTTAGGTTATTGGGGAGTGTCGAAGCGACCTCGTAACGCCGAGGCTTAGCACATGTTCCTCGTTTGTTTGGAGCAACGCAACATCCCTGGTCTCCCGCGCGCTCATACTGCGCGTCGGCGTTACGTTTTCGCAGACTCGGAGCTTATGTCGACCTCACTGCGCGTGCGTGCAAACTTGACAACTGACCGATGTACTTGATCGAGCGAGGAACGCAATTTAAGATAACCGCGACGTGAAAAAGTCATCGACGCGCGAAGCAACCGGTAAGATACCGGGTGGCTAGAAATGTGGCGGGCGTGACTCGATGGACCATGCTTATCAGAACTTGACCTCAACAAAGTCGGTCCAGCGCCGCTTTTTCTTTTTTTTTTGTCTGGAGAAGGCGCCAGCTGTCTGCGCTGTCGAAAGATCATCGTATATCTACAATTCTAAGACACTTTTTTTCGCTATGTTACCCTCAATTTCGTTTGAGCGTTACAATCGGCTTCGAAAGCGCAGCCGTCATCGACCTACTTTTTTTCAATGTTATGAAAAATTATCAGCCTGTTAGAATAACTGGCGTGATGGAATCGAGTGAATATTGTAAAGAGCGTGCGAGCAAGACACCAGCACGGATGTGGTTTCGCGTATTTTCTATACTGATGCCAGTGAGGTTTCTCTCGGGAATACTGGGCATTTGCCGGAAGACTAAAAACAAGCAATGGCAAGAAGGCAAAGTTACAGTTATTTAATGTAGCAATGCGATGTTGGCAAAGAACCCGTGGCACGAGTATTTTAATGTCGGTGGCATTTGTATTTACCGAAAATCCATGATGAATGACTAGTGCACTGACCTCGGTGGCCGACACACCACGAGAAAAAGACCACTTCAGTCGAGTCAGAAACATGGAAATCGAATGAGTACATCAAGTCAATTGAAAGCGTATCTGTGACACTTCGACTCATTATCAAGCAACTTTTTTTCAATGTTATGAAAAATTATCATCCTGTTAGAATAACTGGCGTGATGTAATCGAGTGAATATTGTAAAGAGCGTGCGAGCAAGACACCAGCACGGATTTGGTTTCGCGTATTTTCTATACTGATGCCAGTGAGGTTTCTCTCGGGAATACTGGGCATTCGCCGGAAGACTAAAAACAAGCAATGGCAAGAAGGCAAAGTTACAGTTCTTTAATGTAGCAATGCGATGGTGGCAAAGAACCCGTGACACGGGTATTTTAATGTCGGCGGCATTTGTATTTACCGAAAATTCATGATGAATGACTAGTGCACTGACCTCGGTGGCTGACACACAGCGAGAGAAAGACCACTTTAGTCGAGTCAGAAACATGGAAATCGAATGAGTACATCAAGCCAATTGAAAGCGTATCTGTGACACTTCGACTCATTATCTCTAATAGAGAATAATAAATGTCGGGTTGAATCCCCCAAAACCACGATATGCTTATACGGGACGCCCTAATTCGAGTATACAAAACAGGGGAATGTTCGGAACGAGCTTCGAAAAATGAAGCCCAAACAGGGCCAAGCTGCTTGTGGTGCTGTCTTCAGTCGCGTGCCTTGTGTCGTCGTTTCAGAGTGGCGCGGGACTTCATCAAAGTGGCGCAATGGTAGAACGACTGTTTCCCCTTCAAAAAACCCGTGCTCGAATCGCTGCTGTAGAAAACGGATTAATCCATCAGTTTGCGTTTATTATGCAATAACATCTGCCCGCTGTACGTGAACACAACTTTATAAAAAGTCTAACATCTTTCGCACCTTACGGTGTCTTCTCAAGCTGTCGTTCGCAGGAAGTCAGGAACCAATGCACAGCATGTGGTCAAACAGTGCTATTTTGTAGTGTCACACGATGGCATGCAAGATCGATTCGTAATAAAACGTAGGACCGCCTCCATATGCAAGTTTCATGCAGGCTGGACAGGTTTCTACTGTTTCTGCATCTTTTTTTATAAAAAAATGTTCGAAACAAGCGTAGTTTTGAGGTAGGTGGAAAGAACGCGAATTCAGTTATCAAGCTGCAAAAATTAATACACTGCGAATTCAGTTATCAAGCTGCAAAAAAAAATACACTCTGCCGACCGTACCTGCTGCACATACTCCATCATATTTGTGACCCTTCAGACAATTCGAACTTGTCAAATTATGCTATAGTAGCCCATAAAATATAGATTCAACATCTTTATACTTTCTGTGTTTTTGGGAGAGAATAAGAAGGTAATGAAACTCTGCTCCATAGCTTGTGCACTTCTTTCAACCATCAATTAACACCCAGGCAGCATCCTAATTAGCAATGCCTTGAAGCGCGAGAAGATTGAGTGGTGTCACGTGACAAGCAAGAGAGACTTCCAATGGTGTTGATAGATTTGAAGCAAGATAAGAATCCCAAATAACTGTTCTTTATAGTTTTCATGCTTTGACATGTGGTTTGCCTCATTTCTGCTTTTATCTCTCTTTCTTTCCCATAGCTCTCCGAGAAGTGCACGCTTTCGCTCATTAAGTTTTCATCGCATGATCGGGAGGACACGTGTTGAAGTATCCTTCTGCAAATTACACGAAAAAGCTGTAGAGACTATATAATGAACCCATCTTGTTGCTGTTCTGCCTTTGTTCCTAGGAATTATTATGCTTCCTTTTCTCCTAGGCGTGATCATAAAATCTTCTTAAAAGCTAATGAACTAAAGTAGCTTGGTGTGTGTCTGTTGGGGTGTCACACACGATTGAATTAAATTTCGCCGGTGCGCTTATAAAATTTGGCTCGTGTCACACCACAAACTAAAAATTGGGGAAACGCTATGCATGAGTGTAAGTGTAAATGTTGCACACCAAAAGCGCAATTCTATGTGGCATATACATTAATACATTTCTTTGGATTGTTTCTAAACTTGGAATGCTTTTAATGAAGAAGCCAGAGTAATTAAAAGAATACTGATCGTGAGGAATTAAAAGCAGGCGATACATAACTTCACGTTTTCGACGCCTTCGTGTAGAACGCCCTTTTTCGAACACTTCATATCCTCAACAGCGCAGGACTCATGTTTATATCTTCGCCGTTACTGTTTACACTCCTCTTTCCCCCCCCCCCCTTCTTCCTCCTTACGGATCATGCACCATCGTCTTCTAAAGTTCTTACTTTTTATTCTCACTGTTTGAATATCGAGTGAGCAGTATTTTGAATACTTCTTGAGGCAACAGCCACATGTAATTTTGCCATTTGCGTAATTTTCATACATGCTTGTAATCAACAGAATGAAATTTGTCGCAGTGTGGTTTTAACCTTCTTTCGTCTGATGGGAGAAAACCGCAGGCTTGCCATTCGCAGTGTTTTTAGATTTGGTGCACATGGGTGATAACGATTGAACATAAACGTAGTAACAGATAGAGTGAGGGTACGACATACTTCTAATCAGGCCCAGAGCAACAAATGTTTTTTTTGGGGGGGAGGGGGGAGGGCGCACTTGCTGACAACCTTCACTATTTAAGGAGACCATATTTTTCTCTTTGCGTGTTTTCAGGAAAACAACCCTCTCCATGAGAATGACAGGTGGAGACAGGGGCTTTACAGTGTACCTTTTGGCTACGAACCTGCTTTGAATGTTTATAGCATGCGTACTCTAAAATATTTTGATACTGAAATAGCATGTGGGTTTACAGAGAGCCCGTTCAATGAGGTTTATATGTTGTTATTCGAGGTGTGCATATATTGAAAGAAGCGGTTTTCCTGCGTATACAACGCAGTCAATCAAAAAAATCAATAAATATAAGATTTAAGACCAGAAATGGCCAAATGACGGGCGAAATTGTAAAGGCCAAAAGCCATTCTATAACTGTCATGCCGGTATGGCATGCCTGACATTTACACTGCATCGTGGGAGCTCGTGCTATCCAAGGGGGGATAAACAACAAGAGGGAAGGCAGGGAGGTTGACCAGGCACTACCCGGTTTGCTACCCTACGCTGGGGGAATAGGAAGGGGGCATAAAGATGAGAGAGAGAGGACAAAGAAGATAAAGAGAGAGAGAGAGAGAAAAAGGATTGTCAGTCAATCGGCTGGCGCGTATGCAGCGGGGGCACTACACAAAAGTTAAAAGTGGTCACATAGGCCTGTAGTCCTCACGAAGCACAAGACTCCTTTGACTGCTTTTTGAGCTGACGAAAGGCGACGACGGTGTTCCAGTAGCATCTTCACAGAGAGTAGCCGATCTTCCGATTGTCGCAATGCGTCCGAAAGCTTCTGTCTTTCAGACTATCCAAAAATTGTCAAATGTCAAGCAGAAACAAGAAAGCAAGAGGCGTTCACATTGTGGGCTGGTGTTTTTTCTTCCTACACATTCGCTGATGCTCTGGCTTCAACAGGAGAAGCCAGGAGATCGATAGCAATTGCTATCAGGGGATAAAAAATACAATATAAAAGAAAAAAATAGTGAAATGAGTTATTAGCATAAAACGTGCCAATTCTGGGAATTACGGCAGAGTCTCACGCTACATTGTCGACCCTGCAGGGTCGACGATTGTTATTCTGTTTTTTTTATGGGCGAAGATCCCTATGGCGTCACCCGTTTGTCACGTTATCGTTTAAAACCACCGATGGTACACACCCGAGAAGCGGGTATGTGCCACAGGACATTCAATTTTAGGGGCGAAGCTCCTTAAGCTGTGGGTACTGCGTTCTCGATGTATGTAATAAGTAGCTACCCCTTGTTTAGTCCTTGGAATGTCCACTAGATTGTGGTACTTGTATATAATCAATTTATGCTGAAAAGATGCTAGATGGTGGTACTTGGAGTGTTCTCTAGACGGACGGACGTACACACAGATAAGCGGACAGACGCACGGACGGATGGACAGATCAACCGACGGTCGGACCGAATAATGGGTGCACGAAAGTACGTAACATGTCTTACGCTTTGATCTGCAAGGTGGTGCCAGTGGGAGACTTCTCCTGTGCGTTGTTGAACAATAAAAAATTTCGCAGCGTGCGCGTTAACTAAAAGTCGAAGTCTCCTGTCTCTCATTCCCCATTAGCAGCCATTGGCGTGTACGTCAAGCACTATCCGACAAGAAAGGGTTGCTACGTTATACTCGCTGGGCATAACCTCCTTGGTTTTAGAAAGGTTTAGTGAGCGTTGGGCTACAGTGCCATGAATACAGTGAACTAGTGTACACCATGAACTCGATGTGGTTAAAGGTGGGAAGTAGACACGAAGCGCAAGTCGTAAGAAAGTGTGCGTGTGCCACCTCTCGTTTAGTGCTTGGAATGTCCACTGGATGACGGTGCTTCTATATGATGAAAAAATGCGAGATTGTGGTACTTGGAGTGTTGATTAGATGGACGAACGGACACTCAGACAGACGCACGGATGGCTGCACGAACGGATGGACGCATGGATAGACTCAGGGGCAGATGCATGAACGTACGCAGGGACGGACGCACGAACAAACGCACGCACGGACGGGCGGATGGGCGCATGGACGGTCACACAGACGGACGCACGGACAGACCGAAGCAAGAACAAATGGACGGACGGATGCTTCGTCCCACTCTCCATCATTCCCCCCGTGAATATGCTGCCTTTTTTTTGTTAAAGAGATGTATTAGCTATATGTTCTTTTCTTTGTGCAGCTTCTTGTTTCTGTAGATAGAGATAGGTTATCACGCACATAAGTTCACACTTCCACATCCCGCGAAGCTTTGACCGCATTTTTCGGAAACTTGCATTCAACTATGTAGGTTTGTACTGTCAAGCTATCGCCTTTAGGCAGCATAGTTCAAGCATTCAGGCCAAGCCCTTTCTTTCTCTATACACCCACTTCACAATATAAGAAAATGCTTGATGTGAAAAGCAGCTGCGGCAGGAAAAGTGCAGCCGTGGCCGGAACTTGGCGCTAGTCATTTACGATGGTTTGGAATGCTGTACGGAGCGCCACTATCGCCTTTCGAGAGTGACTTCCGAGGTCTTTGACTTCATTGGTCGCGATTTCAATGCAATAACGTAGGTGTCGGTGTCGTTGGTTGTGAAAGAATGAAAGAATGAAATAATGAACTTTATTAAAAATTTGGCAGTTTCTCCGGGCGAGGCAAGAGAAAAAGGGGGTTAGCCCGTATTCCATCCCTCTCTCCATCGATGATGATGGCGAGCCTCAGGCGACAAGTCGAAATCCTTGAACCCGGGCGGCATCATCGGCTTGTCAGAATGACCCAAAGCTGGTCGGCAAGCTCATCGCTTCGGTGGCCCCATTTTAGATACAAGCGACAATGCTGTAGGCCCGTGTGCTCAGATTTCGATGCATGTTAAAGAACCCTGGCTGGCCGAAACTTCTGGAGCCAATCTCTACAGCGTCTCTCGTAATCATATGGTAGTTGTAGGACGTAAGGCCGCACATATCATTCAATAAATGCTCTGCCTCAAACGTTAGCATTCCCTCTTCCCACCAGTGCGTGCGCTCTTTCTTGTCCTCCATGGCAATCGCACAGTTTCGGCTTCCGTTTTCAACCCTATATCACACTGTGTGTGTGTGTGTGTGTGTGTGTGTGTGCGCGCGTGTGTCTATGTTTGTGCGTGTTGGTTCACATAAATGTGCTTATATTTTTATTTCCCGTGTGCTACTGCGTTGTATACGTGATCCATTCAAAAGCTAAGAATTGGCTGGAGTCTTCGTTATGTTAAAACAGTCTTTGGCACACAAAGAAGGCAGAGTTCGCAAAGGACCGATTTTCACAGATTGAAATAGCAGCAGCAGCCTAAGCAGCAGCAATAATAATAATAATAATAATAATAATATTAATAATAATAATAATAATAATAAAGAGGAAAAGAAGAATGGTTTTACTGTTGGTGACTGCAAGTCTGTATGCCAGATCATGTCGACAGTATTTCGAAATGCCGCGCCAGCTGTGAAACATTGTTTTCTAAGCGCAAACAAGAGTCGATATAGTATTTTGCCATATCCCTTCTTGCTTTATATTTTTGTCATCTGTGCAAGAACAAAAAGCACATCCGCAAGCCTATATATCTCTGTTCAAATTTCAAGTTTTGATGACATGTTCCGATAATAAAGCTTGTTGGGGAAAAAAACAGCGCTATATGAAGTAATAACGCTAGCCGTCAATAAGACGAAGCAGGCTATAGAGGCCTCTGCATGGAGATAGGCAACACAAATGAATGTATTTTGCATATTCTTTCTTTTTGTAAAAACCGACGCGTGTGCAGTATATCGAGTGAAGTTCGCCATTAAGTATGATGGATCACATGAGTATATGCAGTACATTGATTAAATTTTAGTAAAAACCCAAAATATAAACTACAGCAAATGAAGTAAAGTGTGAAATATTAAACTTAAATTGTCTCCGACTTAAGTATGATTGATGAGAAATGATTTGTGGCAGCACCCACACATTAAAAAGAAGCTGTAATTTCGACAACAATAACAATTCATGACCTACTTTTAAGGAAGATAGGGGCGCATGATGGAGTATCATACTGAACATTTAGCCCGCGTCGAAGTGAGTGAAGACTTCTGGAAGTTTGTTGCTGATTTCGAAAGTTGTTCTGCACAAATTATGTGGAATGGAGAAGTACAAGAGATAATACCTAAACATAGGTATAGACATTATTTTGTTTCGTTCATTGTTTCTTTGCGCTGTGCCAAATAAATAAAGATAATGAAACCATAATGCCTGTTCGTAGGAATAGTCAAGGAAGCACGTAGGCGAACTCGGTCGGTACGAAAACTAAGGCGTGCTAAGCGTATGGTTCGAGCAAACTTTTCGCATGTATTTCGACTATGCATGCCATTTATGTGGGTAAACAAGTATTGTGAGTGTACAACATTTAAAACAAATGCCCGAACAGAACGTGTGTGTACAATGCATTCCATGCTGGTGTCGGGAGTCTCTAGGCGTCCTTCGAAGTGTACCATTATAGTGGCTGTACTAGAAAAGCTTTAAATATATGCACCCATTTAGTTACATTTATCAATAATGTGGCATAATTACCTTATATTTGAAATGTATTTGTTATTTTATGAATGACAGTTTAACAGAACAATGTGCGCCATATAAAAATTATGCCGAGAAATTTGCGTAACTGATAGTAAAGACCACGGTGATTAGTTGAGTAACCTTCTACAATCGCCGCCTTTCTCGCAAACAATTCACTGCGCCCACATACACTCTTTAGCAAACATTGTTTCAGTGTAGGTAGAATATGCACGAATATGATGTTACATTAGATGATGTTTTAAGGAAGGTAGCTGTGCAAAACGCGCCTTACAATAGTTGAATTTATTGTAGCTCGGCTATACATTTCCTTATTACTTGATCGTAGTCATTACCGCCGTTTCGAGTTGAGTGGCATTTGTGGAGCTACGCGAGCAACACCTTTACGTTTGCTGGTCAGGCCTTCTGTTCTTAATCACTCCGACCCCTGCCGAAAGCTTTGTGCACAGGAGACCTAATTTGAATTCTGGAGGGTGAAGTCGCGGCGTCTAGTATGTATCCTCACACTTATTATCCACACCTTCACCACAGCAGAATCCAATCGGCCCACTCAGAGTTATAACTTGCTCTTAACCTGGAGGGTCTCAACCAGCCATCCACCAGACGGTGCTTACACAGCCCACACACCTAACTGAAACCTGGGGCTCTATATTCATCCTTAATGAAGTGGCGTAGGAAACGCGCACTCAAGAGTCCGTTTCACATTTGTCGGTCCCGATAATCTCACTAGTTCGATAGGTACTCTTCTATTTAGTCAACATTAATAAATTCCCGTTCAATATTTCGTGGTGCTTTCAGGTAGGGGCTCATATGAAAGAACGAGGCCCATCTGGGTTGAATGAAGACGCATATATAGAGAAGCTATTTCTTTTGCAAAACAAGGTATGCTGACGTAAGTATTTCAGTTATGAGAATGTTAGGCCTGAGTAGGGGGGGCCACTTGTTGCATATATAATCTGCCAGTGCGATCACGTTTTGCTGTACCTATCCCGTTATTTAGCCTGAACATCGTCTTTTTCTTGTTCAGTTCCCCCAAGAAATGTGTCGATGGATTTGCAGCAACGTCAGCGTGCTATTTGCAGAAATCGCAACACTGTTTAAAGGCTCGCTAAATAAATGAGAGATGTAATTTCTATGTAGTGGTTACTATAGTTGCTTAACGACAAATAGGTTTTCCAATTTTATTGATTATATGAAATACCGAGTATTTGCATTAATTGTGAGTGACGTGCGCAATAAGGTAATGTAATAATTGTAATAGTAATATTTATTTGAGAATATCTCACAGGCCCCGTAAGAGGCATAGGGTGAGGGGGGTATACAATATAATTCAATACATTGTAAAGGAATATTTCCACACTGTACAAGTACAGGGCGGTAGAATAAAATAACAAGTAGAAAAGAGATTAACAGATAAATATATGTGCAAAAAATTATTTACGCATGGCATAGTAAGTATTGCGTAGGAGTAATAATATACGAAGTACAGGCACAATAAACGTTATAACAACCACCATGCAATTAAGTCATTGTAAAAAAAGCTAAGAAATGTATGACAGTGGTATGATGAGACAGACGCCATCAGCTTGAAAAGCGCCCTTACAATAGATTATCAAAAAGAAGTTTTACTAATAAAAAAATCAAGGATACTAAGCCAAGTGTGTGGAAAAATGTTTGTTCAATTGAAGACAAAAAACGTCATGGTCTCTAAGTGAAGCAATGTTGTCTGGTAAGCTGCTCCAGAGACGAATAGCGCGAGGGAGTGGGGAAAAGTTGAATGATTGCGTCGCACTATATAGGCGGGCGTAACTGAGAGTGCTGTGCAATCTTCACGATGTATAGTCTTGATGATTCAAACACGGTAGTGATAAGTCGTCAGAGTAAATGACCTTATTGAAAAATGACAGCAATGCAATATTACGGCGGGTACTCAATGACGGTAATGATAGTTTACTTTTTATTTGCGTGATACTAGACAGGTTACTATAGTTGTGAGCAATGAAACGGCTTGCCCTATTCTGAATGATTTCTAATGCTTCGATAAGGTATTTTTAATGTGGTGACCAAATCGGTGACGCATACTCTAGCTGCGGTCACACAAAAGTTATATACGCAAGTTTTCGCAAGGGGCAGGGTGCACTGCGCATGTTTCGACGCAAGAATCCTAATGATTTAGATGCACTGGCACATACGCAAGTTATGTGCTCCGACCATGATAGATTAGGTGTAAGGTGCACGCCTAGATACTTATAGGTCGTGGTCGGCGATATGACATAACTGTTGATGTGATAAGAAAACTGTGAATTAACAGGTTTGTGGGTAAAAGACATAATTTTACACTTCGACACGTTTAGTGCCATGAGCCATGTGTTACACCACTGGTTTACTATTTCCAGGTCTCGTTGAAGCGTGATATTATCATCAATGTTGGTTATTGGGCGGTAAATTATGCAGTCATCGGCAAATATTCGTATTCGAGACGTGATGTTGTTAGGCAGATCATTTTATATAGATTAAAAACAACAGACGCCCAAGGACGCTCTCCTGCGACACACCAGAAGCAACGATAGATTTAGAAGAATTGACTTCATTAACAGGAGTAAATTGCTCTCGATTAGATTAAAAGTTACGTAGCCATGACAATGTAGAGGAGTCCAATTTTAGATCTGAAAGTTTTGATATGTGGCGGCAATGTGCAACGCGATCAAACGCTTTCGAGAAGTCAAGGAATAAGCAGTTTGTTTGTAAGAAGTGATTCATGTTAAGGTGAATATCTGTTGTAAATTCGAGTAATTGTGTTTCGCAAGAAAGTCTCTTTCTGAAACCGTGCCCCACCGCGGTGGTCTAGTGGCTAAGGTACTCGGCTGCTGACCCGCAGGTCGCGTGTTCGAATCCCGGCTGCGGCGGCTGCATTTCCGATGGAGTCGGAAATGTCGTAGGCCCGTGTGCTCAGATTTGGGTGCACGTTAAAGAACCCCAGGTGGTCAAAATTTCCGGAGTCCTCCACTACGGCATCTCTAATAATCATATGGTGGTCTTGCGACGTTAAACCCCACAAATCAATCAAATCTTTCCGAAACCGTGTTGATTCGAGAAAAAGAAGTTGTTGCCCCGCCGCGGTGGTCTAGTGGCTAAGGTACTCGGCTGCTGACCCGCAGGTCGCGGGATCGAATCCCGGCTGCGGCGGCTGCATTTCTGATGGAGGCGGAAATGTTGTAGGCCCGTGTGCTCAGATTTGGGTGCTCGTTAAAGAACCCCAGGTGATCGAAATCTCCGGAGCCCTCCACTTCGGCGTCTCTCATAATGATATGGTGGTTTTGGGACGTTAAACACCACATATTAATCAAAAAGAAGTTGTTCGACTCGATGATTCTCTAAACATGCGAACCAATGACGTGTTCCAGTAATTTGCAGCAATTGCAGGTAAGTGAGATGGGCCTGTAATTTTCACATGCATTTCTACTTCACGTTTTGTAGATAGGCACTACCTTTGCTATTTTCCAGTCAGAAGCAAGGACACCGGACGATAAGGACTGCCTGAAGATGTGAAACAGGATGATGCTTGATATAGATATGGCGTTTTTTAGTATATCTTAGAATTTATTTATTCAGTCCCACACGATGAAGATAATTTCAGATTTTTATTTGTGAAGCAATGCCCTCGATCGTAATGTATATTGATGCCATGTAATTATAATCGAAATCATGTGCAAGCGGTACCGTTGAGCTATCCTCACTTGTGAGTACGGACGTGAAGAAGAAATTGAAAGCCGCAGAACACTCACTCTCACAAAGGGCAACTGCGTTGTCGTTGTTCAAGACGATTTGTGAACTTCCTTGATTTTGGCTCAATGTTTTCCAAAACTTTGTTGGATTGTTCTTGAGTAATTGTGGCAGATCATTTGAAAAGTATTTATCCTTTGCTGCGAGAACGGCGGAGCAGTATGATTTAAGGTAGGCCTTGTAATCAGTCCTTGCTGATGGTGATTATACGCGTTTGGCGTGCTTATACATCCGCTTCTTTCTATTTTTCATACGTTTAAGGGTTTTAGTGAACCAAGAATTAGATGTACAGTTACTGATCTTAATGTGAAGAATGTATATATCTATTAATGTGGACAATTTTTGCCTAAACATCTGCCAATTTTCTTCTACTGGCCAACTGTGAAAAGATGGCAGCATTTCATGCTCCCAAAAGCTATCTAGTCCACTATTTAATGCCACGTAATTACCTTTATTGTAATTACGAATGAGTTTCGACAACATATCAGTAACGGGATAAGGTATATTTAAAATGACTCGAAGCAAACTATGATCGCTGAAACCATCTACATGTTCTATGTGTACTAATGTTTCAGGATGACTTGTAATGTGGGGTTGTAATGTGGGGTTTTACGCCTCAAATCCTCTATACGACTGTAAAAGACGCTATAGGAGAGGGTTGCTCAAATATTAATGTTAGGAGCTCATTATTTTGCGTGTCTACACATGGTATACGGTCCTTTAGGACTTTGCCTGCATCAAAAAGCAGCCGCCGCTGCCGGGCTTGAACCTGCTACTTTCGGTTAAATAGCCAAGCACCACAGCTATCAAAAAAAATATCGATTTCTCGTCAGTTTTGGTAGGAAAGAACAACGATTACCTACTTTCTTATTGTTCCGCTGACCCAGAGGGCCTTGTATCACGCAGGATGATCATTCAAAGTAACTAAATAAATTTGAGTTGACTGGCCCATCGCTTAGTTTCTGCAAGCTGCAGTAGTAATATTGAGTTAACTAGCTTCACATACTGCATAAAATTCTCATCATTATCTGCTTGCAACTCGAGCACAGTGATAATATTATAGGATAGAGCTGAAAAATATTGATACTGAAGACATAATCATCTATAAGGAGAATGAAATATATTCTCGTAGTAACTGACAACTATATTAGACAACAAAGATATATATCAAATTTTGACTACCATACCTGTAGTAATTGTGGGCAATTCGTTATGATTATATTATAGGATAGTAGGTTGTCTTTTGTTTGCATTTCAACATAGTTGATTCACTTTTATATTCGTTCATACATATACAGCGTGTTATTTCTGTAAAAAAAAAAGACGAGTGGTGTAACATGATGCGACGTGGATGACTACAAGAGGGTCAGCCACACTGACGCTATCTTTTTTTTTATTTTTAGACACTTCTTGTCACACTGAGGTAGCAGAATATATGTCACCTTGACACATGTACAATTTTTCTAATTTTTTTTATTTAGCAATGCTGCTAGCCCCAACATGGGGCATAGCAGAGTGGGTGTACATAGTACAACAAAATCAACAGTACAGTACTGCAGTCAACACAGAACAAAGCACTTCAAACAACATAAAAAATGTTTCACGTGAACAAAAAACTAGTCATATATAAATTTTTCAAATGCCTCGATACTGGCTGTTTCAATAATTTTGCTGTCAAGCTCATTCCATTCTTTGGCAGTGCGCGGAAAAAAGGAATACTTGAAAGTATTATTATTGGGCTGGAAAGGAACGACAGTGTGTTTGTGACGTTGTCTGGTAGAGTAACCGGTAGAGTAAATGTCACATATAGAATGTTATACCACCATTCACCAGCCTTGTGCTGTAACTTTCTCATTTGATGGCTTCCTTTTAATTTATCACTGAATTTTGAGATGTAGCTCTGCTTATTTCGTATAGTACCCCGACTCTGTGTTTCGACACGATATCGCACTTGCAGGAAAAAGTACTCTTGCTTTCTTAAAAAGATCTTCCCGGGAGTCGATGCAATCAAGGTGAGACTTCATCTGTAATTCACCTAAGGGCGTGGCTATTGCATTTCCCCAAAAAAGTCCGGCTAGAGTTAAGCGGCTGTCCATGCTTTGGATAACGATTGTACCTTGACTTTGCAGGCAAAGCTAGCACACTGCGTCCTCCAGGACGCGTTATTTCCCACAGGGCAACGCTCTCCAAACTCAAGCTGGCACCGAAGCCTGCTGGTGCATGTTTAGGGAAAGGCGAGGCGTGGCCTGGACCTGCCAGAGCACGTGAACAAACTCAGCTGCTATAAAGCCACAGATAAATCTTCATTGGTGCTTCCTCTCCGAAAGCGCGGAAAAATGGGGAGAGAAAAGTAAGTGTTCGTCGTAAACTCCAAAGTTAGCCGAAGGAGGCCATTGGGAAGCGATTGCTTAGAGTGGAAGTGGGCGGCAGCAGAGTTAGTGGAGTGAGGCTGAATACGTGCTCCCTCGGCAATTAACGCGCGCGTCTTCGTTTAATCACTGGTGTAGAAAGTAGATGCAATTACTTCGAGAGTGCGTTTTCCTGTCGTTCGACGTTTTTACTGAGCGAAACTTGACTGAAATGCTTGTTGTACTGTGAGCGTTCTTGTTTAGCGTTACCTTTTTACTTTGACAGTTAACGAGCCTAATAGCTTGTTCTAATTACGAGTATGGTAAGCCAAAAAGTTCGCACGCAACGCTTCAGGAAGCCGTTTGCCGCTCTGCAGTACTATTTGCGTCATATTAGTTATGTCTACTATAATAAAGACAATAAAAATACATCTCCCAATTACAAAGCAAACAACATGCGGGTTTGTAACTTGTTAAATATTTACTGTTTCTGTCACATTGAGCCAATATTTCAGCAATTCCTGGAGGGAAACTATGAGTTTCTGCAACAAACATATTAAACTCCTGGGAAGTAGAATTTACCAGCGCTACAAAGTTATACCGTAAAACTGGGGTTATCGGTTCCACACAAATTCTGCATAAAGGTTGGCAGTCGTGGAAAAGTAATGGCAGTGTTATTGTGGCTGGTGGGATTCAGAAATATCTGGCTTTATTTGCATCTCTCAATTTCTCCGTCATGTACAAAATGCTTTTTTTTCTCACAAAAAAAACAATGAAATTTCTGCGAAATGATGTTTAACCCTCTCGCGTTACAATACTGAACTGCGCTATTCGGCATTGAGATAGTTTGAAATTAGAGAAGCAGTACATGCAGCGTTAAAGGCGAAAAACGAAGCGAATATTGAGTTGCAGTTCCGAAGTAGTGGAGTCAAGGCCAATGGAACTAACTGGGCGTAATGCTTGCCACTAGTACTACTGCTCATTCGAGACTCACTCACATGCATCATTCCTAATGTTTCAGTGAATCTTGCCTGCTTCTCGGAAAAAATTCTGCAGTTCAGTCTAAGATGACTTTCTAAACAGCCTTCGCCTACGTGCTATAGAACTCAAGAGCGCTTGGCTTTCAAGCAAACGACGAGTTTGAAAGTTTGTTTATTGCGCAAGGTGCTTTTTTTTCCAGTGCAACTGATCGCAGAACCAAGTGAAGCCCTTGCACGGGAGAGCTGTTACGAAGTAGGCTTTTTGTTTGTGAACCAGCACGTGCTTTTGTCATCTTATACATCTCTCCAACACGGAACATGTTTGCCGATTTGTCCGGCGTGAGATGAAAGAATTCTTATTGGAAGAAAACAACTACAGAGACAGAGAGTGAGAAAATAAAAGAATGATGATAAACTTGTTCGATTAGGCGAGATTCGAACCCACGAACCCACGGTGCGAATGCAACTGTCCTGTACGCTTGGCTTTCCTTGCATACCGGCAGAGCTTAAAAAAGTCTTTTATAGCGTTGTGTTGCAAGGGTATGGTGAAGAGAAGTGAGGTGCAGGGTAGATGGTAAAGCACAGCATGAAAAGATAGCGAGAGAGAGAGAAATAGAGAAAGGAAAGAAAGACAAAACAAGAAGGAATAGAAGAAAAAAGAGATATACAGAAACAAAGCGATTGAGCAAGTCTTTGTTCAATCAAAGGTTCAATTTCGTATGGGATAAGCTAAGCATTTCATAAGCTCATAACATTAGCACTCCGAAGCGCCACTATGGTAACACCTTGAGTGCTCCTTGTACGCAATATTCAAATCAATATACCAAATGAATATACGAATGGCGTGCTCACACTCAAGTTTCGTGTATGAATTTTGGTTTCATAGATCCTAGGTGCCCTTTATGTCAAAAAACTTGTGCTCAGTGACATAATTGTGCCGTCTAATATAGAACAATAACGCTTTCTCTTACTCTTGACCTCGTCATTTTTTCTGATTTCACATTACGAGACGTACATTACATTGTTTATCTATTTATTTTCAAACAACTCTTCTTACTGTGTTCTCCACTCAGGAACTATTCGGCACACAGCCCCTCAAGTAATATTTCATAATGAGGTATACATGGTTCCAGGTGTACGTTTATTCATGTGACTTCCAGAAAGCAAAGAATTTTACGGCTCCTTGCAACTAATTTGCTGGCGTACTGACCACAATTTTTTCATGGATAGGCATTGTCAAAAATTACTATCGGCATCAGATGGAATACGGACAGCGACAATCATTCGCAATGATAACGGGCACGCCGTCCAGTAATACCATGTTGTACCAGGATACCAGTTATACCAGAATGACCAGGGAACGTGTTAAGGTATTTGTATAGAAAGAGCATGGACACAATTCTGAGTTGGGCAACGCGTTCATTAGTCCGTCCGCTCTTGTATCCGTCCGTTCATTGCTGCTTTCTTCCATGCGTCCGTCCAAGCGTCCATCTGTACGTGCGTCCGCCCGGGCTTCTACCTGAGTGTTCGTGCGTCTGTCCGAGCATCCGTCCCCACGTCCGTCCATCCACGCGTTCGTCCTTCTGTTCGTTCATCCACCCGATCATGCATCCGTCCATTTGTCTGTCCGTACGTCTGTCCTTACATCTACTGAACTCTTCAAGTACGACCATCTTGCATCTTTTCACCATAAATTCATCATATAGAAGTACCACCATCCAGAGGATATTCTAAGGACCAAAAGGTGGCTACCTCCTACTACGATGACTACTACTACTATTAGTACTGTATACATACAAATGTCGCGGACGCAGGACCCATGGTACAAGGAGCTTCGCCCCTAAAAAGAAGGAGGAGGCTCACAAGTAAATATGAAGCTGGCAGTGTGAGCGAAAAGTCAGGTAGGCGGACAGGATTCACTGAATAACAACGATAGAATGAAGCTGGCTCTCAGTAACTACCGAAGCGGCACTGTCACGCACTGCATCCTCAACGAAACGCTGGGTGCAGGCGGGCAAGGCTAAAATATCACTCCCGCCTCGTTGATCAGTCTCTGACAAACACTCTCTTCTACTCCGACGCTGCTAGACAAGTATCCCGCACTTTGACAGTCGCAGCAGTGATGAACAATAATATTTATCTCAGTCTCGATTATCTTACTTCAGAGCAAAATGTGCGCCGTTACACTGCTATTGTTCACGTTGCCGTAAACATTTATTACACATGTTTTTTTTCTAATCTTGACAGATTGACAGGATATCTGTCAAGACTTTAAACGCGTTATCATTCTACAACACATACACCGCATTTTCAGCACCCCTTTTCACACCCGTGGCTGGACCTCCGGGAGATGCCTGGACCCCTGGGGGTCCAGGCATCTCTCTCGACATCTCTTAACACTTCTAATGGCCACTCGACATCTCTTAACACTTCTAATGAAATCTCTTGTTAGCTGTTGCTGGCACTCGGATGAGGGCTTGCAGTTGAAGCCAAGAAAAGGTGAAATATTCAGCTCTCTGCGGAGGTCCCACTTTACGGTCGCACATATTTAGAGACGAGCTCTACGGCAGAAATCTGATTAAAATTTATTTTGTAAAGAACGTTGATAACGGGCAATCAATCACAAGCAAATGCTATTCAAGAACGCATAGTGTCAACAGCTTCCTCATCTAAATGAAAAATATTACAAGCAGCGGTACAGTATAGCGGTATAATTAAAGCAATTTATTAGGAGTAAGTGATAACTTGTAACAAGTTACGTACGGTTCTGGGAGCAACGGTGGGAAGCCTTCAGAAATTTCAACACCCCTGGGATTTTTTAATGTGCTCCTAAATCTGAGTAAATGGGCCTCAAGCGTGTTCACCTTCATTGTTAATGTGACCATCGCTGCTGAGATTCTGTCTCACGACTTCCGGGACAGCAGACGAGCTTCATAACAACTAGAATATGGGGGTGGGTGCCAAAATTAAATGGTCATATATCTAAATCCAAGCACATTAATTTAGCCAAGAGTAAAGGCCATGACGACAACAAAAATATTCTCTCATGGTAGTAGTAGTATTAGCTATAAACCTATTTTCAACAACAAATTTAAGACCGAGCATATTAACCACCTGTGGGAGCAGTCGACGCTGTTATTTTTCGCCTTAACGCCGATACAATCGAGCCAGGTGGATAATGGAAAAGGAAGGAGGTGAGAAAAAGTTTCATTGCTGTGCAGTGGGGAAGTAGAAAAGGCAGTGTCACAGGTTGGCATATGCGGAGGGGTAATTGAGACATCAGGTGTCAGATGCATGCATATGATTAGGATTTAAATAAATCGTGTATTTGGCTAACAAACGCACCTGATCACTTCTCCAATTTTTATAATTACATTTCAGGAAAAGCCCACATTTTAAACGGCGTAGCTATGAAATTCGACTTTACCACACGCTCAACCATTCCGTTAAAACGCACTCAGATATTTCACCTGCACTTTAGCAAGAAAGGACAATTGTGCCATGAAATATCAACTATAAATAAAAGCACACAAAACTTTTATGTATTTGCGAACAACAACTCTTAAGAAAGTCCATATACTTGAAAATAGTGTTTTCTATCATTGAAAAACACGTGAGAAACCTTATCACAGCTTTATCGCATCATAAATGAGCCACATGGCTCTTTCAAAAATCAAAAGCCCCTGAACAACTCAAAGTGAATAAATAAACACATGTTAATGTTGTATTACGTTTTTCATCAATTATGATTTAATGGTGCAAAAATTTAAGGCTCTAGTCACATCATAAAACAACGTAAGTTATTTAAATAAACTAGAATTCAGAAGGACAAATGAAGTAAAGCAACCTAAAAAATGAATGCCAGCTAAGTTTCATCGATTTTATAACTGGCTCGAGAAAGTACTCAGCCGCGTTGAGACGCTGTAGTTAGCAACGACTTTTCCTGAATAATGTACATTATCGCTTCAACCTTTGAGCGTACAACCGTCATCTCTTTGACTTGTCCAGCTTCTCTTTCCTTTAGTGGAACATTTTACTTAAGCGTTATGAGATGGGTCATTATCGATTTCGGATTCACAACTCAGTACTAAATTATAACACGTGCGCTATCTTCTGTGATGTATTCTTTTTTCAGTGTATACATAGCTAATGCTCGAACATTAGCGATAAGTAGGGGATTTTTATTTGTTTCCTGCTGCTGCAGCCCTATGATGCTATTCTTGTTCAGAAACTTGGAGCAGCCACCTCACTTCAACAAAACTAAAAGTACTGGCCGACTCATTCAAATTGTGTTTATATCTTCCTATTCTTTTTGAAACCCTTTTGCGTATGTTTCACTTTACCGTAAGCGACGTTGGTTATCCTCTTTCTATGTGTTCGAAAGGCGTTTGAGTGCAGGGTGCCAGATTGCGTGTGAGAGTATGGGTGCGTGTGGGTTAGTGTGTGCGTTTGTATGTGTTTGTGTGTGTATGCGTGTTATCCCGAGCACATTGGCTGGTTATCTTATGCGGTAATTTAGATCTACGAAGACTGTAAATATGCAGCCATGCAGCACTGACAGATTATTATTGTCCTAATTTCATGTGTACACAAATACACAAGAACTCATGGGAAACGGAAAGAGGCGCATGCTGACTGCTGCCGGAGGTTGCACGACGCCTGCGTGCTTTTTTCAGCTGAAAGGAAGGTATTGGGAAAGTAAGAAAGGATGAAAAGAGATATACATATAAAACATGTATTAAAATATGACGAACACAGGGAGAAGCATCTGTGAAAACACAAAAAGACAGCATGTACAAACGAGTGGATAGATCCACTGTTTGAAGTCAACGGAACTCATTTTACTTGGTAACAACAGACCTTTAGAAACGAGGTAAACCAGCCGCGCACTCTCATGGTCCGATGTAATCGTGAAACGACACATACAATAATTTGTCTGTATTCTTTAGTGAGAAGTGACCACTGCCTATTGAATGCGAGGCAACGAAGTTAAGTGTGTTCATGTCTCGCCGTTATCAGCACGTCCGAAACACGGACTCTCCAGACATTCTTGACGGCCTTCACATAAGATGCAAGCCCAGCTTTCTTATTCTTGACAAATTAACTCGTTCACTCTGCGGCTGTTCAGTGTCTTATAGTGAACGTAGCGAGAAGATTATGTACAGAAAGCTCATACACAGAAATCCAGCACCAATAGCAATCGTTGTTTGCTAGATTTTGTTCCTCAAGCTCGGAACCACCTCTGCCATCATTAGGTCTCTGACAAACTTCCCTCCTAACTGACGTGGTAAATGCGTCCTCCTAAACTGGGGAGATGTTTGCTGAAGATAAAAACTACATTTGGGGCAAAGGTGCACTCGCTCTGGTTACTTTCCATATGCCATTATTACATTCAATCATGGCATAGACTGTGTTGAGGTCATGAGCAGCACTTATAGAATAGGCATATAAGGTCACAGATAAATTATAAAAGAAATAAAAAAAGACCACGCCTGCACCAAAGGCGCAGCGCAGCCGCAGCGAAAGCTAGAAGAGCGTCATTTTAGAGCTTTTTCTAAACACTCGTTGGGTAACTGCTACAAGTACACTTGCTGGGTTCGCACTATGGCATTAATATTAATAATAATTTCTGGGTAGTAGACCAACATTCGCGATGCCACTTTTCATTATTCTTCTGAGAATCGTTATATGCGCTAAACACTTGCAAGGAATTTTGTGGCAATTGTTTATGCAGTGGCTGACGACGATGAGGAATTATGCTGGAAGTGGTTATGCGCCACAGTTAAGGTGTGATAAGAAAAAAGCTTTTGTAATGGGTTGGAGCATTGCACAACCCACTCGTTACGCTATTCGCATTGTGTAATGCCTCGTTGTTGTTTTTTTGCAGTCATAAAACGCTTTATTGCTCATATTAACGCGATGTCTTGTCCGACCTGCCTAAGGCACATTTGCGAACAAGTCCTCAAAACACCTGCATGGCTCAGTGGCAGAATACGGTGTTGGCACACAGCGGACCCGGGTTCTAGCCCCACTGTGTCCTAGTAAATGATGCTCATGCAATAAGCATCCCTAAAGGTGTTTCTACCTATTCGCGACTCCAAGTGAGTGCTCGCCACCTAGGGGCTGCGCCTGGAAATGGCGCTAACAAGGTCAACGTTGAAAAAAAGAGAAGTTGCCACGTTGCACGCGTGGAGGAGCAGCTGCAGTTTTAGTAGTCAAATAAACAAGCATGAGGCCTAGAAAAAAAGTTGCAGAAACTTTATTATTTGATCTTTAAGAAGCATGATCATTTGGTTCATCCCTGAAGGGCTCGTTTCTTCAAATGAACGGACGTACTACTGTTGCGTAATATTTTAAATACAGGAACGATTTATTCTAATAATAAATGGAACTTTTCCGTGTCGTAAAAGCTGTCGTATAGTATATTCATTGACAATGCTTGAAAGGAGTCAAATTTGAGCAATCTAAACCGAATCACTTTCCCTGTAAGCATTAAGGCAACTTACTGATTTAGCAGTGGCCATTTCATGAGACTGTTCTGCTCTGCTGTATTGGTATCACGCTTCTCATTGTTATGAGGACGATGCCCCCGATAAGGCAAAATTACTCCGCATCCCGCATTGGAAAATGTCCATTCTGAAACAACAGGGGCTGGCATTTAGTGTTTTTTCATGCAAACTTTGCTCACAGATTTACTATGATATACTGCTGCTCGTGTCATCGATTATAATTACACGCATGTCTAAATGAATCGTCATATATAGGGGTGGACACAGGCTCTTTGTGAGAGTGAGTAATTATGTAAATTAGCGCTCATTAGTACACTCAAATGGCTTCGTTGGCTATTAATTATAGGTTCCTTTTATATATAAATTTGTTCTCAGTGTCTTCTCCTGTTTTCTCAATTTTTAACATGGTGAGTAAATGCTTGGAAACCGCGCCCAGATTCTTTTCTGCCTAATTATTACTGTTCGTCTCGCACGCTTGTTCTGTCTCAACGGCGCGCTACGCCCTTCAGTAATATTCGTTCACTTTTAATTGTATGCGCAATATTCAGGCAGAGATGTATAGGCAGTAAGCCTTTGGAGTCCGTGCACGGATACTTACATTAAGCGTGGAGAGGTTTATAAAGAGCCTTTCTTGCTACCCCCTTCCTCCTGATTCGGAAACAGACTCAAAATGTGCACGTTGTGCTTCGTATTTAAACATTTATTGTTGCGCCCTAAACTAAGAAGCAGACTGAATGACAGGACAGAGGGACGTTAGTCCACAAATTGAATGAAGTAAACGTTTCAGGTAAGGTGGAAGCGATATACCACTGCATTCTGCCAATGAGCTGCAGAAATAAAATATTCATTTTAAATTTGTTCTTTATAAGGCCAGGTTGATTAGTGGAGAATGGGAGATGAATTTTCCCTTGCAGTGGGCGTAGTCAGGCTGATGATAATAAAGATGATCATGTTAGTTGTGAGGGTAGTGTTAAGCCTTGGCGTGGGTCCAGTATGTGCGCATTATTTATAAACACCAGCCATAACGTTTCCCTGAAAGCAAACTTTCAGGCAGCTTCATTTTCAGTTTAATGGATCCGAAGATGCCGATGGCTTTAGTATGTGACAACTTTGCGCCGAAACACAGCGCATACTGATGCACGCGAATGAGAAGAGAAGGTGCGTCATTGCATTAGTAAACTTTCATAAGTATGACCGATAAGGGCGCTGCTCTGCTTCTGATTATAGACAAATTGAGCGCACCTGAATGCACGTGTGGGATCTGTCGCGCTAAAATAATGAAGAGGCACCTGACACGATATCATTCTTGAGAGCCGATGTATGATCCTGGCAAGCAAACGTTTATTCACGTTTTTGTTGCTTGCCATTTCAGCGCTCCTAAGGTTGCGGAAGTCGGCTGATATTTTACCCAATGACCACAACCCCAACACACGACCATGTTCTGGTTTCTGATCTGCAAGTAAACATAAGCACATACAAGGATGAATATGAGTAGGTTTGTGTGCGTTATGAAGACACATGAATATGGTGCTCAAGCTTTTGAACCAGTTTGGAGACTCGTGAACAAAAAGCCGCTTTTAGCGTGACAAAACAAATCGATTATGTTTAACTCGCTCAAGTGCTGGCATATATAGCAGGAGATCGATACTTGTATTGATCTCTTGCTATCAACAAATACACACCCAAGTGATCTGCTGATAGCTCTATTGTATAATATGCCATATATATATATATATATATATATATATATATATACATATATATATATATGCGTGTGTGTGTGTGTGTGTGTGTGTGTGTGTGTGTGTGTGTGTGTGTGTGCAATAAGTAAATATGGACTCATGAAGCACTAAAACTTGAGCAAACATGACAATGGAGAGAAAGATTGCTTACCAGCGCAAACGACAGGGCAGGAGGAGAAAGGAGAAGAGACGAGACATAGCGCTGACAGAGCGCTCTTTATCATGTTATATCAACACGCCCAATCCTACTGTCTCTTGAATAGAGAGAAGATTTTGGAAAAATCAACCTATCAAATGTTCGTGTTTTTCGTCATGCTTGAGTTAAGCAAGTCCTTCTAGTTGCTATGTAACTGTTAAATCGATACACATCATGGCACACCCCGAACCATTCGAAGGTGCGTGGTTCGGTCCCTGCATGCGGCATTTTCTGGTTTCATGCTCTTTCCTTTCTTCACATTTACAGGAAATTCACTATAAATAACATCCCCTACGTTCTCCTAGAACAGAGATCTGCAGAATACATTTACGATGATCACAATAAATTAAAACTCAAGTTTTCACTACAACAGCAACAACAAGATCATCAATTTTTGTAGACAATTACACTTTCCACCAAAACCCTTGTCCTCTCCGCTTCTCGTAGAGGATTCTCCAAGCGTGTTTTCTCCAGGTGTTTATGAAAAAAAGCGCAGTTACTTCGCACATGCAGAACAACAGCACAAAATTCAGCGTGAGAAAGGGGAACGACCCAGTCATTTTCAATAGAGCAGCCTTATTATACCAGGATTGGGGCCCCAGGCAATTTTTAAAACACTCAGAAGGTTCGCGAAATGCGATCGAAGTATAGCCAGGCCTGAGGCATGCTCTGAATCCCAAAAGCTGGGAGACATATGCGCTGCGAGAAAACGCGCGCGTGACACACGTGCACCACACGACTTCAATTTGAATCACCACTGTAGGATGAAGGAAGCCGAACGAAACTTCCTTTGAATGAAATGTTTTAATGCGATAACGTTAAAGAACTTGTTTCGCAAAAATTCCAGCGTCAGCGTCGGCATCGTTGGTTGTGAGCGAAAAAGCGTCATCTTCACCATCTTATGCGAGCCAGAAAAATCGAGAACGATGCGAATAAATTTAATAAATAATACAATATACTGGAGTAGAGTGCACGGGGACCAAACCATAGTTGTTTGGGTCCATGTGGGGATCGAACCCGAATCGTTTCGTGGCAAGCGGATGTTCAACTACACGGCCAGGCTTCTGCTTGTGAAAACAGTGAAAAGAACTTCCTCTGGTTGAAAATATTGTGAAAGTAGCTTTCATGCTTCACAAACACACGCTTCCTAAATACGTGCTTCACAATGCAAACAAAATATTGCGGTAATAATGCGTGGTACAAGCATCCATTGCCAACGGGTGTCATAATATGTGATTATCATAATGGCTTTGAGTTTGAAAGCTGGTACCCCACTACGAAAAGCATACACGTATCGGACAACAACTGAGCCCCTCGATCTTGTTCCCGAACAGTGGCCGCACGCTTATCAAGCGTGCCCTATCAGCGCTGCTGGATTTTGTTTACGGAAGTGGACTGCGTGAGCGAATTAAGAGAATTCGCGCCCCGGCATTTTGGTAGACGATCCGTGCGTCCCCCCTTCCTTTTCGGTCTCTTCGCTTTTTCTCCCATTCCTCCTTCCTTTCTTCACTCAGGTGTATTACCCCCTATTCCCCTTCCCCTGTGAACCACTACTGAGGTGTCGCATTTAGATACAGACAGTTGCGGGGTTAACTTTTATTTTCTTTTCCAATTTTCTTCCACATTTACCCCAACCCCCGCTTATTCGCTTGAATCCACATTATGGGCGCATAGCAAATTCGAAAACATTTCATGCAGTAAATGCTTGATGTACGTTCTAGGAACAAAATGCCGCTATCGCGTTCAACTCCAATATGGCGAAGCTTTAGGGTCCCCTAGCTTTTATCTCCCACACAGGGCTGATGATACTCATGAGAACATTTAAACGTGGATGAGAAAGGTCTAAAAGCATAAATTGTGCCAGTGGACCAATTACGATGTACACGTGAGTAACAAATAATTGAATATTTCTACATATCACAATGAAATGAAAATTCGACTAAACTCTGGCTAAAATCTTTCGAAAGCAATATGCTGAAAGGAGGCACGCAAATCAGAGACGTACAAACACACAGAAAAACGAGACAAAGTGTAGGTATACTTGTGATTTGGTATATAGTACTGTAGGATATGAAGCATAGTAATACCAGGTAACATGTACTACACAATAAAAACGGAAAGTTCTGTGCTTTATTGGGTAAACTAATTTTGCCGAGTGACAGGTGGATTGCAATTGATTTGCGTAGGACCTAATCACAGGATTTCAGTGATAAAATGTTTTGCCTGTTTAGGCTGATATAAGGACGAGGCTTCGCACTCCCGACCTGCTGGTTCCGTCTACAATACGCCGGCGTTGAGGTGTGGCATGTGTGACGTGCCTGAGCATGCAGTTCAAGCTTACGGGCATGCATGTGAAGGTGCTTTTTCTTCGCAGTGGCTTGTGTTTCGCTTGGCTGTTTGATCCGCGTTGCGACCCAACACGCTGCACGTGTAAAGAAATGCGGGGTCGGAAGAAACGCCGGCGTGCATTTATCAAGTCACCTAGACTCTCTATTCTCAAAAAGAACATTGTTTCACCCGAGGATTAATGCGTTAACAAATTTTGTGGTGCTTAAGTAAATTAGAAAGGCTTGCTTGACCTTGGATTAGGTTAAAAATCAGATTCGCGGAAACAGGCCTTTCCTGAGCGTGTATATCGCAGAGGAAAGCTGTCGCTATAACAGCTAACAGCCGCAACGTTTTTACTGCTCACCATAATATCTCATCTCACCGGGAAGCGGATAATGTAGAGATATGAAAGCGAAGAAAGCGATCTACAGAGAAAAAATTGATAACCGAAAAGCGGGCAGGTTACCCAGAAAACCAATATTCAGAATGGGAAACTGCAATAAAGAAGGGAAGGCCCAGAAAAAATGAAGAAAGTACAGCATAAAGAAAGTAACAAAGATAAGTACAAAAATGACAGTACACAGACATAAAATCACAAAAGCGTCATAGTCGCTCTATGTGAGCAAGATAAACGGTATTATTTGCATGCCTATGCACTGAACACGTTGCTGGATACGACCCATTTTCCTCAGACCACTTAACCTTTAATAAAAGCGAGTCATCCTACTGCATAGCTCAGTACGCCGGGTCAACTACATATCAAAACGCCGCACGCACATAACTGTATAGAAGTTGGATCAATTCGTCATTCTTCATTCTTCGTTGTCAGTTCACGCATCCTCGCACACTTTGGCTAGGTTCCTGCAGCTGTAACAAGACCACCTCATTTAAAACATATATATCTCATCGCTCTCTGCAATATAATAGGGGTCTGAGTGATGGTACATAAATATTTCACTCCGAATCAAACGTTCTATGCTTCGGGGAGTGAAGGCTTTAGCTGCCAATCAATTAGAAGTCACCCTTGCCAATTGGCTTGAAGAAGCACTCCAGTATCGCTGCACTATATTTTCTTGACTTGAGGGCTCAGCAGTTTTCACCCGACATTCACAAGCCGTCTGTAAGGTCAGTGTGACAGTGAAACAGTGAAATCGTGAGTGTAACTTTATATAAGCTGCATTTTTTCAAGCAGTGTAAAACTTACTAACATTGAAGAAAGCCAGCAAAGAGCGGTGGTGTTCTAAAATGTTGTGAAAAATGAGCAATGCGAATTCAGAGAGCTAATACATGGCGTTAGCGTGCATCGTTGCCAGCAAGATGGGATATATTTCTCGGTAATTGTTTTGCAGGTAACAATGAACTAGATACATGTCATATCGCATAAAAGCAGTAGTAATTTAGATTGGTTGTGAAACGCTAATATATATAGGACTGCATGAATCACTAAATGACGATAGAAGAAGGCTGTTAGCAACTTGCATGCTGTGTTAGGAAAGCAGCGGCTTTATGCTCAGTCATTGTCAATTTTTACATTGTATGTATGCCTGGTCTACGTACCTGTTTTTGTAGTCGTAGGGCTCGCCAACCTCACACAAGCCGTGTTGAAAACAAAGCACTGCACAGTGTGAAGTAAGTGAAATACAGAGGCCAGCATGCCAGCAGTGAGGCGCCCCTATTTCAATATGGAAACTTGGAAACGTGGATCGCTTGTGTGGTATTCTCGCTCCTTTGACTACTTGTGCTTAGAATCACACGCTTCAGCATTAAAATGAAAAAGCCCCTATTATATTTTTGTCATTGACTCAGAAGACCTACAGTGTCAGATCAATATTGCCACAAAGCCAAGACAGATGCCAGAACTATTTACAAAAGATAAACTACCCTCCTCGGTGGTTTAGTGGCTAAAGCACTCGGCTTCTGAGGTGCAGGTTGCGGAATCAACTCTCGGTGGCTGCAAAATTTAAGAGACGCGTGTGCTTAGCTTTAGGTGCAGGTAAAAAAACTCCAGGTGGTCTAAATTTCTGAAGCCATTCAATATTGCGTCTCTCATAATTATATGGTGTCGTAAGGCGGTGAGTTGGGCCAGTTGGTTAGGATCCATCGTGAACTTTCTTACAGCGCAACACCAGGAAAAAATACAGGACAGGGAAGGAGTAGAACAGACAGCGCCGTCTTTTCTTTCTGTTCTACTCCTTCCCTGTCCTGTATTTTTTCGTGGTGTTGCGCTGTAAGAAAGTTCACGATTATATGGTGTCTCGGGACGTTAAACACTGATAATAGAAATTAATAACTACAATATATATGCTGAACAATAAGCGGGGTCATCGTAGCCTGCAGATATGGCAAACTAAGAAACAGTTCTTCAAACGTTGCACTATTTGTAATAACAATGAATGATCGGGTTGTCACATTTAGTACATAAAAAACCATCATAAATGTATGCCTTATTGAGAAATTGAGAGTCTTTCAATTTGAAATAATATAAAATAACAAAAAAGTTACGGTAATCATAAAAAGGTAAAAAAACAGTGCGGTGCCTCACAAACACCTGTCTTGCCGGTTATCCTACATACTTAAGTCACAATCATAATCTCAACTATGGCTCACGCCTTCGGAAAAAGCCATTGGTACCCGCGGACGCAAGAAAATTCAATATATACCAAGACGAACTCAGCTTATTCGGACTCTCGAATACGCCCCCAGTGAGGCCATTACTTTTCATTGTTTCCACCCTCGCTTCTCAGTTGTCGTATACAGCAAAATGCAAGCACTTGCCGAAAGCAACCGACACCAATACTACAGGGCAAGCCTTCTTTTGACTTCTTCGTCTCTTTCACAGAAGTCCCGCAGCGTTGGTACTAGCCCCACACGTGTAGTTCCCATCCAAATCGCGAGTATCAGTGGCAGGTGGAGCTGATGGGAGAGAGAGTCCATGAAGGGAAACAGGTTGACACGTGCTTGGTGTACCATAAACAGAAAGAAGGCCAACGCTTCTGTTCCTTTACTTCTCCCCGTCTTCTGAAGCGGCGTTACTTAGACGGACTCGCTTTACGAGGTAGTAAATCTAGGTGACATAAACGAAAGCGTCGAAGTTGCAGGCGCATGAACCCGAGACTGCGGCACTGTAGAGTTACATTAGTAAGCTTCTCAGGTGCGCAGAATTTCTTTCAAGTCATCTAGACCAGTGTATTTGATTTCTTCGATGTGAGCATCTCAAATAGTTTGGGACAAGCATATGAAGTTTAATAAAGTGAACTAGAGGGGATTCTGGTGCTGCGATATTAAGCTACCTAGGGAATGATTGGTAGTGCTTGCATTTGCCTAGTTTTCGTGCTTGCGAGCTTCAAATCTACTACTGGCTTCATTTATTGCAACCCTTTGGTTTGGTTTTGAATAAAAGAATGGACTGTTTTGAACTTCGTGACGTAAGTTGAGTTGATGAGCCTAAAAAGTTAAGGTGGTGAAGTGGAACTGCTGAACATATGCTGACAAAGCAACTCCGAGCCACATAAAGCCAAACGAAGCTGAAGTACAAGAATAAGACGAATTCATGTACTAATTATCATTCCCATGCTCGCTTAAACAGCCTGCGTTGCAACTCCCATAGACCCTAGCACCAGAGTTCCCTCTAGTGTATTCATAGGAAACTCTACGACGCCAACAGGACTAAAAAACCTGCAAAAAATGGACTAGCACATGCGGTTGATTGTACAGCTGCAAAGTGGAACAGCAGCATTAGGCGAGCGTATCAATACCATTTTAGCAGAAAAAAAGAAGAAAACTGGAGGCCTTCGCTTTCAATCGGCTTATGTAAATACACAAGAAACACTGTCAAACATTCACAGTTAAGTCTGTCAACAAATTTCACTGGTAATACGCTGTTAACTTTTGTTCCATCGTTTCTACGCACTATGTTTACAAATACGAAACGATCCACTACTGAAATCAAATGAACAAAAAATAGTTGCTCCGTAAAGATTGTGCTTAAGATGAATAGCCGCGATGAGAGGCGCGAAACAAGGGGAAATTATGATGAACCAGATAGAAGGCATTGGAGCACATACAATAATTTAGAAGTACAACAGAATGAATTGGTGCAAAAGAGCTGCACTATTTTTTATTCCCGTGTGTTATTTTGTATGCGCTTTAGAATGGAATGGAATGGAAAAACTTTATTTCGGTCCTGCAGGACGCGCTTAGCGCGTAGCGGGCGTCTCCCACGTAGGGACCGACAGGGAGTACCTGGCGGCCGCTTCGTGGGCCTGCTGGACGGCCCATCGCTGGTCGGCGAGAAGTGAGCTCCTGAGGGACCTCTCCCACTTGCTTGAGGTAGAGTCGGGAGGAGTTGTTCTAAACTCCCAGAGCATATGTTCGAGTGTCGCTGTGTGTCCACATGATGGGCATGTGTCGCTGGGGTATGCATCGGGATAATAAACGTGAAGCGTGGCAAGGTTTGGGTACGTGTGTGTCTGTAATAGGCGTAGGGTTAATGCCTGCGGTCGATTAAGTTTCGGATGTGGGGGTGGAAAAATGCGGCGTTCCAAGTAAAAGTGCTTTGTAATTTCATTGTACGTAATTGGTGCATCCCGATTGGTATCCAACCCAGCAAGATGAGGTTGCCCTGTGGCAGCGCGGTCGGTAAGTGCGCGCGCTGCATCATGGGCGATCTCGTTGAGGTTGGGTAGGGCACCCGGCACCTGGCCGAGATGGGCGGGGAACCAGATGACAGTGTGGTGCTTCAGGGCACTCGGGTCCGCATTGCGCAGGATACGTAACGCCTGGTCGGAGATGACTCCGCGTTCGAAGGCTTTGATGGCCGGCCTGGAGTCGCTGTAGATGAATTCCCGTTTGCTGTCGAGCATAGCTATAGCTATAGCTACTTGCTCCGCTACTTCGGGGTTTCGGGTGAGGATTGTGGCTGAGGTAAGAGTCTGCTGCGCGGATGATACCGCGACCGCGGCGAAGGCTTGGTTGTTGCGATAGACAGCGGCGTCCACGAACGAGACGTTGTCCGCTTCCATGTCTATGCGCTTGAGAATGGCGGTCGCCCGCGCAAGGCGCCTGTCTCTGTTGTATTCGGGGTGTACATTTCGTGGTATGGGAGCGATCCTAATAAGGTCGCGGATTTCACGGGGAATTAGAGTCAACTCTGGGGGGTCCCTGGCCCTCGAGGAGAAGAAGCCGAGCTCGCGCAGAATATGGCGGCCCGCCTTGGTTGTAGTGAGTCGGGTCAATTGCACACGTTCCTGAGCTTCGGCGATCTTTTCTAGCGTGTTATGTACGCCAAGCTCGAGGAGTTTGTACGTTGGAGTGGTGATAGGGAGGCCAAGGGCTCGTTTGACCACCTTGCGAATAAGCGCATTGAGTTGATCGCGCTCAGCACGTAGCCACTTGTGTATAGCGGCAACGTACGTAAAATGGCACAAAACAAACGCGTGTACGAGACGCAGCAGGTTGTCTTCTTTGAGGCCATGGTGCCTGTTGGCTACTCTACGTACGAGTCGTATGGCATTCTCGGTCTTAGTCCTGAGCTTGTGTACTGTTTGGGTGTTGGTTCCGCGGGACTCGATGATCATGCCGAGGACCTTGATGTTGTCTACCCTGGGTATAGTACGACCATCTCTGGTGTGGAGGGTGATATTGCGTTCCGCCGGAGGTTTCCACCCTTTGGGCTTGGCACCCCGGCGTTTGGGCAAATATATCAACAGCTCCGACTTCGCAGGTGAGCACCTGAGACCGGTGTGGTCGAGGTAAGACTCGGTGGTGTCGATAGCCTCTTGCAGGGCGGACTCAATGAAGCCATCCGACCCTGTGGAGCACCATATGGTTACATCATCCGCATAGATAGTGTGATTTAGCCCGTCTATTTTTGAAAGTCGTTCGGAAAGCCCGATCATCACGAGGTTGAAGAGCGTGGGTGAGAGGACGGATCCCTGAGGAGTGCCCCGCTGTCCGAGCTCCACTTCTTCCGACACTAGGTCTCCTACGCGGAGGACGGCTCTGCGCCGAGTGAGAAAAGAGCGGATAAAGTAGTAAAATCGATGACCTAGGCCGAGGGCTGCGATCGCTTTCAAGATTGACGAGTGCGTTATGGTATCGAAGGCCTTTTCTAAATCGAGACCGAGTATTGCACGAGTGTCCCGAGTGTTTCCGCCATCTAGAATTTGATGCTTTAGGAGTAACATGGCGTCTTGAGTGGATAACCCTGGTCGGAAGCCAATCATGTGGTGCGGGATGTAGTCTTTATCTTCGAGGTACCGACCAACCCTGTTGAGGACGACGTGCTCAGCCACTTTGCCCACGCACGACGTGAGAGATATGGGGCGTAGGTTATCTAGGCTCGGCGCCTTTCCCGGTTTGGGTATCAGAACCGTGTGAGCTAGTTTCCAAGCATCGGGTATCTCACCCTTTTTCCATATCTCGTTGATAGTGTCAGTGAGGTAAGTGACGGAAGAATCGTCCAGGTTGCGTAGGAGCTTGTTGGTGATGCCATCGGGGCCAGGGGCTGAGCGGCCATTGAGCTCATGGAGAGCTCGGCGTACATCTTCAATAGAGAACTCGGCGTCTAAGTTAGTGTTGTTGCTGCCAGAGTAATCAGGGTGAGGGGTCACAGGGCCCGTGGGGAGCGGGAGATATTTTTCCACGAGGTTCTTGACAACATCTTCCGGTGACACTGTTTGTTTAGCCTGATGAAGTATCTTCACGATCGAATGACGCTGACTTGTGCGGGTGTTGGTTTCATTGAGGAGGTGTTTGAGTAAGTTCCACGTTTTGCCGTTTCGAACCTGACCATCAATCGAATTACAAATTTCGTCCCACTGCTGTTTTGAAAGGATGCGGCAGTGATCCATCATGGTCTTGTTCAGCTGAGATATGCGTTTGCGTAACCTCCGATTAAGGCGCTGGCCCTTCCACCGGGCCAATAGAGACTGTTTGGCCTCTAGTAGGTGGGCGAGACGACTGTCCATCCTTTCGGTTGGAAGGTCTGTGGTGATAGTTTTCGTTGCCTTGTTTACATCAGCTTTGAGCTGGGCCGTCCACGTCTCGAGGCTCGGTGGGGTATCGGGAGGAGGTCGTTCTGCGCGGGTCTTACGAAGGAGGTCCCAGTCGACCCACGTGTACGACTTGGTCTTCCTGCTTACTGTGGGGAGGTGTACAGCCAATATGAAGTGGTCACTACCGAGATCTACCGCGAGGTTGGACCAGTGGGCGTCGGAGATATTCTTGACGAAGCATAGATCCAGCGTAGTATCTCTTTGCGTGGACGTACCAGTGCGAGTGGGGAAGGCCTTGTCCGTAATGAGAATAAGGCCCATGTCATTTGCACTTTTCCAAAGCTCGTTACCTTTGGGTGTGTCGTACGTGTAGCCCCAGGCGCTATGCGCAGCGTTAAAATCGCCTGCAATCACTAGCGGGTTAGGCCCCGCGAGGCGGACAGCTTTCTGGAACAAGCGTGTGAATCTTTGTCTATGGTGGCTGGGACTACTGTATACATTGAGCATGTATACGCTTTGTTGTGATATGTTTCCAGGGAGGATTTCGACCATAACGTGCTCAATTTCGGGCACATTGAGACTGTGCGCTGTGCAGGTAATCTTGTTAGCGACCAAGGTGGCGATACCGCGTCCTCCCGAGGGGCCGGGCAACCACTGGTATCCGGAAAACATGGCGGTTGGTACTACAGTCTCTTGTAATAGCATGATGTGAGGTTTGGCTTCGTGGCTACGGAGGTATTGCTGCAGGAAAGCTTTCTTGTGGGTGAAGCTCCTGCAGTTCCATTGCCAGATTCGCAACTCGTCAATTGGCCTGGCCATCTTGAAGCATTAAGAGTTGGCCTGAGCACCCGGCGGGTGCATAAGGGCCGCGTGATGCGGTGGACTGGGCACGGCTGTACGTTGCGACAACGGCTTATCCGCGGCAACGGCAGGGGCGACGACGTGATCAAGATATTGCTCCACTTGGCCCAAACGATTACCGTGTACCGCGAGAGTAGACTGCACGAGAGCCATGCTTTCGCCAAGAAAGCGAAGGCTTTCCTTAATCGCCGATAGCGTGCTCTTAATGTCGTCTAACTCTTCCTTTAACGCTGGCTGGTCGTGGGCGACCGCGCGTTTCTTGGGTGCGCTCTCGCCGTCGTCGTTACCAACGCCTACGGGTTGCGGCTGCAACGGAGTGACTGCATTGTCGTCGTTGTCGGTTGGGGGCATAGCAGCGCGTGCGTTTCTGTCAGTTTTTAGTTCGGCAATTGCGACTGTGAGTTTGCGTATTGTTTCTTTCATCATCGCATTTTCCTGCTTTAAGATCGCTATCTCAGAGGTGTTGTGTGTATCATGCTCTGGGAGTGATCCCGACCCTACCTGTGATGTAGCGTTTCCTTTTCTCCGGACGGCGTCCGCCCAAGTGAGAGGTCCCCGCTTATTCTTGCTGACGTTGCCTGGCGATGGTGGTGCCGATGGGCTAGGCGATCGTTGACGCGAGACCCCGGTGAGACTGGGGTGAGGCCTGGAACTGGCATGAGGCCCGGAACCTGAGTGGGAGCCGGAGCGTGATCCGTGTCGGGAACCTGAACGGGAACCGTGACGTGAACCAGAACGAGACCTGGAGTAGCCTCGCGATATAGATCTGGTTGGGGTCCCACTTCGCGCGCTGCGGGAGTGGGTCCGAGGGCGGCTCCGGGACCTCGATACACGCATTGTGCGGTTCCTGGGACGACTCCGGGATCGGGACCGGGATCGGCTGCCATTGGGTCGACCATCTGTAAAAAGCTTCGAGGCCTGGTCGTCGTCAGTGGTTGCATTGAACTCGTTCATTGCATCGTAACTGTTGTGTCGCATCGAGTGTGCTCGCTCCCATCGTCGTCGGCGCACCACGTATGGAATGTGGTAGCGTTCTTTACATTCCCTGTCGGCAGTGAGGTGGGATCCTCCGCAAAGCTTGCATGTTGGTGTGCAGCGGTGTTCCTTTTCGGGGTTCGGCACGCTGCAGCCTCTGCAGATAACGTCTCCAGGGTTCGGGCACACGTCCGCTCGATGGCCGAGCCGACCACAGGTGTAGCAAATATCTATCTGTCTACGGTATAGTGTACATTGAAGTAGCACCGATCCGTATCGCACAAAATTGGGCACACGATGTCCATCGAAGGCCACGATCACTGAAGTGGTACTTCCGATGCGCTTGGCAGCCAAAGCTAGTGGATTGCGGTCGTTGACAATCTTCGCATCAATGTCCGCCGAACCGTTTTGCACGGGAATCCCTCGAATGACACCTTTGCATGTAGAATGTGGTGCCGCTTCGTAGGCACTAACTTCATAGGTCTTGTCAGCGATGCGAATTTCTTTAACACGCACGTAGCGATTAGCATTTTCTCTCTTCGGCGTGCTTGCTACTAAGATATTCTGTTTAATATTGGGGCAGAGCGTGTCTGCTTGCTGCTCCGATGGGCTGATACCTGCCGAAGTCGAAATGGCTTCAGCGATTGTCGTTGGGCCAACCCTAGCGATGTTAAGACCCCCTCTGGGTCTAATGATAATGCGGATGCATAGTTTTGAGGCTTCACTATGCGCTTTAGAGTGAAGCCTCAAAACTATGCATTCACGAAGCAACGATAGATGGCAGAATGAAGCTACGAGACGAGAACGACTCCGCTGCTGACCCGCAGATCGCGGCATCGCATCCCGGCTGCGGCGGCTGCATTTCCGATGGAAGCGGAAATGTTGTAGGCCCGTGTGCTCAGATTTGGGTGCACGTTAAAGAACCCCAGGTGGTTGAAATTTGCGGAGCCCTCCACTATACGGCGTCTCTCATATTCATATGGTGGTTTTGGGACGTTAAACCCCACATACCAATCAATATTAGACCA
This sequence comes from Rhipicephalus annulatus, assembly GCA_013436015.1. NCBI lineage: Eukaryota > Metazoa > Arthropoda > Arachnida > Ixodida > Ixodidae > Rhipicephalus > Rhipicephalus annulatus. The sequence goes on along the minus strand of WOVY01009408.1, from coordinate 1,630,633 downwards.
GAACGAAGGGATGGGTTAAAGCATATGGCGTAGTCGTACTTGCACACTCTGCAGTTTTCGCGTGCGTTTTTGCTTATTCGCTTTTCATGACAGCGATTCTAACAGGTTAGAAGAGTATTTCCTTGCCAGCGGTGATAATGGCTAAGCGATGGAACCAAATTACAAGCTCAACTAGGTAATAGGCGCCCGTTTTAAGTTGAATTTCAGTGCATGTACAATCACGTAAGTTATTTTTGAAAGCTCCGTATCTTGCCTAGTGGTTCTCAAAATCCTCAATCCACAGTATTTCTAGAATATTTCAGCTCTCAAAAATATATAATAGCTGTAATTTTTTCATTTCAATGCCGTAAAAGTACCGCAGCTATTCACATTGCCATTTAACTTGTGCATATTCAATAATAAAGCAAATGAATCTCTATTTGGCTGTCTTCTACAAGAAATCGGCGTCATCATTTATAAGGAAAAATAGCTCTTTCACAATTTTTTTGTTTGTAAGTCCTGACTTACCACGTTTGCGACTCCTTGAAAACACACTTTACTATGCTAAGTGATTATTGTAAAATTTCATTGAAAAGTAACCAAGCATCAAAAAAAGAGTCGATGGTTCTTTAATGTGAGTCATATATGAGGCAAGCAAACATTCAGGGAAGTGAGTCCCACATACTCCCCCTTTTTTTTCAGCGCATGTATGAAAATACCAACAGAAAAAAGCACCTCACCAGTGGCGGTGACTTAACTCCTTTCAGTGAAGTGTTGGTGATGCAGAGGTCGCTCAGCTTCATGCGGAACACCTAACAGCATTCCATAATTAGTAGGGCTGTGCAAACAGCGAACTGTGCAACCGAGTCGAGTTTGAATCGAGTAGCGGTGTCCCCCAATCGATTAAGAATACTAGACGAATAATCGTCAAACGTTTGTCGAATAGAATCGCAAGCGATTTCAAAGCACTCATAGAACTCAAAATAGGAAAATTGACATTTGCATGAAGCTACTAAAATTGAAACGGATTTCTCCGAATAAGCTGCGACAACAGAGGAGCAGCGGAACTTGGATAAGCAAGTGATTGCTCTTCTACGACCCATAATTAATGCCATTCGCACTGTGTTAAACAACATGCGCACAACGTCAGCCAAAAGTGCACTTCAAGTACTGGACGCTCTGAGTCCAGTACTGGCGGCTCTTGAGTAGATAATGGCCCACCAGCCACTGTCTTTCAAGGAAGAGGTCAAAAAAGCAACAATTTTTCAGTGGAATGCACGGGGACTGAAATCACGCATTGCAGATTTCCGTCGGTTCGTTTCCACTAATATGTTTCCCATCATCGTCATCTGCGAGCCAAATTTATCGAGCGCTATTAGACTCTCCGGATACGAATCCTTTATGTCGACCTGTTATAGTGGAAACAGCAAGGTCCTGCTGTTTATTCGACGTGACCTGACCTACATTATTCGGCCTGTACCACCTGACAACGATAACCAATATATATGCTTAACAGTGAAGAAAAGGGGTCTTACTGTCACTGTTGTCGGTGCATACCTGTCGCCATCAAGTAGATTTGACCACAGAAGACTAGGACACATCCTATCATCCACTCCTGGCCCATGGGTGATCATCGGAGATTTCAACGCCCACCATACGCTATGGGGGAGTCCGAAGATCAGCGCAAAGGGTAGAAGTCTGATAACGTTTGCTTCGGACAACGAGCTGTGCTTGTTAAATGATGGCAGCCCAACATTTTTACGTGGCCCTGGATACAGCAGTTGCCTTGACTTGACTTTTGTTTCTCGAGGTCTTGTCAGACGTGCCGGATGGTTTGCGGACATAGAAACACATGGGAGCGACCACATTCCCACATATGTCAAGATCAGAGGATTATCACCTTGCAAGGTACGCGAAACTATCCAAAGAGTAGACTGGACCAAGTTTGAATCTCTCATAGAAGAACGCTGTCAAGAGAACACCTCATTTGACTTAGAAGAGGTGATCAAGTCCACAGTGCAAGACACAGTGTGCACCCTCACATGCTCTTCGAGAGTAACCGAATTTGATGTGGAATTAGAACGACTTCGGGCTCTCCGACGGCGTGCGGAACGAAGGTACCGACGCACGAAAGCAATCGACGATTTACGAATCGCTAGACGTCTTCAGAAAAAGATACAACGCCGCATAGACAAGCTAGAGTCACAACGTTGGGCAGCCTTCTCCGCTTCGTTAGATCCTCGCAAGCCTTTATCACACTTGTGGAGGACAATAAGAGGGCTCCGGACATCTCCCATTCAGCGGTCTCCATTCAAGGCTCTAGCCCTCTCTCAACAGAGATCGGAGGTCGACGTGGCAGAAGAGTTCTGTGCCAACTTATCTGGTCAACTCGCAGATCCCAACATCTCCACGCTCTCACGCGGTGGCACGACATCACATGATCACCCCATGGACCAATTTTTTTCTATTCATGAGCTTCAAGCAGCACTGGCTTTGTGTAGACGGACATCAGCACCCGGGCCTGATGGAATATCATACAGAGCACTATGTCACCTTGGTGAGTGTGCGAGGAGTGCCCTCCTCGAGATATACAATGACTCGTGGCGAGAAGGCACCCTCCCAGTTAACTGGAAGACCAGCCATTTGGTTCCATTACTGAAGCCTGGCAAGTCACCATTGGTGCTCACATCATACCGCCCGATTGCACTGGCTAGTTGCTTGGGCAAAGTGATGGAGAGGATGGTACTTGGACGGCTAGAATGGTTCCTGGAGCATCACAACATCTACCCGGACGCTATGACGGGATTTCGCCGTGGCCGGTCATCAATTGATAGCGTCATAGACCTGGTCACCTACGTGCAACACGAAAAAGGCCGTAAGCGTCTCTGCGCTTCTTTATTTCTTGATGTTAAAGGGGCGTACGATAACGTCACACATGAAGCTGTCCTCACCGCTCTCAAGGAGGTAGGAGTGGGTGGTAGGATGTTTCAGTGGATACGCAGCTATCTCTCTGAGCGATCCTTTTTCGTGAGAACCGAGGATGGTGACACTTCGCTACACTACAGCCACCGTGGTGTTCCCCAGGGTGGCATACTTAGCCCTGTACTATTCAACCTGACGCTAATAGCTCTAAATGAGCATCTGCCAAGTACTGTCAGATTGTCAATGTACGCGGACGACATCTGCGTTTGGACGTCTGCAGTAACACGTCTACAGCTGCGAGCGCGAATTCAGAGAGCTGCCACTCAAGTTGCTATTTACCTCCGTCAACGAGGTCTGGAAATTTCCTCTGAGAAATGTGCACTAGTGGCATTTACGCGCAAACCAATGCATAACTACAGCGTTCTGATAAACAGCGAAAGAATACGTCACCTCAGATCATACAAGTTCCTAGGTGTTATAATTGACAGAGACCTCTCATGGAGCTCACATGTATCATACATGAAAAGGCGATTGACAGGCATCTGTAATTTGTTCAAGTTCTTCGCTGGAAAGAACTGGGGAATGTCGACAACTGCTATGTTGCGACTATACAGGTTTCTTTTCCTTGGATTCGTTCGGTACAGCCTACCTGTGTTAACCAACGCAAGTAAAACAAGCATACGAATGCTTCAAAGTGTCCAGGCTCAAGCACTCCGGATATGTTTAGGCTTGCCCCAAAGTGCATCAACAGCGGCGACTATCGCCATCACAAGGGACAACCTCATCAAGACCCACATTAATGTGGAAGTGCTGAGGACACATATACGACACCTTGCTCGAACTCCTCGACATCACCTAGCCTCTCTACCAGTGGTCCGACCATGCACATCTTACTGCAAAACAGTGACCGAACATGGTGAGTCGATCCCAACTTCGTTCTCTCCTGCCGCTAGACCTGTGACTCCGCCATGGTGCCTCGCTCAACCAATAATTAATATTAACATACCTGGCGTCGAGAAAAAGGCCAATTTGTCGTCACCGGCTCTTAAACAGCTCACACTACTTCTCTTGTATGAGAAATATCAAGACTTCACACATATCTACACTGACGGATCGGTTCAGCCGGACAGCTCTACAGGAGCAGTAGTGATACCAAGGTTGGCCACGACAATTAAATTCAAGACATCTCACGCAACAACATCAACGGCAGCAGAATTGGCAGCACTTCGTGCCGCATTGCAATTTGTAGTTGATCAGCCTACGCGCAAGTGGACTATTTTCTGCGACTCGAAGGCGGCACTGCAGTCTCTACTATCAGCCTTACGCCGTGGACCACACGAGCAGTTGGTACTAGAGATAGCAGAGATTATACACCACCTGACTGAGAAAGGGCACCAAAGTACATTTCAGTGGTTGCCCAGTCACTGCGGAATCATCGGCAATGAACGGGCCGATCAAGCTGCCCGCTCAGCCCACACAGAAAATCATAAACTGCGACTACCACTTTCTAGGACGGATGCTGCACGAGAGCTCCGCAGACTTGCTCGCCGGCAAACCACATCGCAATGGAATCAGCCGCACTTCAAGCATGCCCGACTGTACTCGCTTGACCCTACGCGAAGTCTTCAACTCCCGTTGAGGTTTCGCCGAGCAGACCAGACCCTGTTATGTAGGCTGTGGTTGGGCGTTGCATTTACCAACGCCTACGCTTTCCGCATTGGGATGGCCGACACCGCAGCCTGTGGCCACTGTGGCAAGAAGGAAACCATTCAACATGTTCTTTGTGAGTGCCTAGCGTATAGTAGGTGGCGAGTATGCCTTCGCAGGGAACTCAACAAACTAGATGATCAGCCTCTGTCGGAGCAGGAAATTCTGCAGTATCGTCAGGATGCGACTTCACAGAAGAGGGCCCTGAAAGCGCTGCTGCACATTTTGCGATTGACCGGCCTTGCTGAACGGTTGTAGCTGGGACGCCCTTCCAGTGTGTGTTTTCGTTTTTTTTATGAGTGCGCGTGCGTTTTTTTTTCCTCTCTCTAACCCCTCTTTCTTGCCCCTACTTCCCCACCCCCAGCGCTGGGTAGCAAACCAGATGCCAATATCTGGTTAACCTCCCGGCCTTTCCTTTCTCACTCACTCTCACTCTCACTCCGAATAAAAACTCGTTGATTGTAAGGACTCTTAACCAATGACCTTAAATCTTCCACCACCTTGCGGCATTGCGCAGAACTACTCTTTATAAGTTAGTATCTGAAATCCATAACAATTAAACTGAACACAAAATTCACGTACTTTTCACAAACAACAAGAAGGTCACTTTAAATCGACTCAAAATGCCACAACTATGCAAACTGAGGAAAGCTCATACCCAGCAGTGACTAAGGCCTTCGAAGTGTTTTGTTCGTGTAGGTTGAAATACAGCCGCGAATACAAACCCTGAAAAGACACTTGATAGTGCTTTTGCTATAAGTGACGCATAAGGAATGAACAGCTTAGATGGTACGCCACGAATACAGCCTAAAAGGTAATGAAGTGAACAAACCTGTCATTACAACATGGGTCTCAGCACCAAAATATTGTGAACGGTGTTCAGCGCAAAAAAGTTATTTGCGTAAATACACTTGCGCTTTTTATTCACGAGGCTGAATGCAGTTGAGATCTCCACCTTCAGATAAAATTAGATAAAGACCAGAACTGACTCATGCGATGCAGCTGTGGCACATAGAAAACTGAGTTAAAGTGGTGTTTCTAGAAAGATCGCCTTCATCTGGTAATAAATGCAGGTCCAGTAGTCCTGTAAAAGCGAAAGCCACAAGCCTAGAGGCAATTTAGTGATTAAGAGGACTAAAACTACTTTTCGCAGCTCCAATCAAATTTTTGGTTTTTGGTGTTTCCGCAAAAAGTGTAGTTTGACTGTGTGAACTGCGTGAAGAAAACTGTGTATTGACATGTTATTTGAACTGGTTTCAGTGTGCTATTATGTGTTTTTTTTCCTTTTCCGTATTGTTAATTTTTGGGTACCGTTCTGTATTATTATTTTATTTTTCGCTGCAGAACTCTGTGATATGGAGTAGCCGAGGCAATAGGCTCCTCAACCTCTCCACAGCAAAACAGTTAAAACAACAACAACAACAACAAGTGCTGACTATTGAAATTCTGTTCGTAAAAAAAATCGGCATTTCGAATATGTTCTATTCGATTCAAGAATCGAAGCTAGTTGAGTTTTATTTGACTGGTTATTTGAAATCTTCGAAAATACGTATACCCCCAATATTCAGCCCTATCTCCCTAGGTTGTACGTTTTGCTATGGCTTTCGAATTTTAGGAAAGGTGATGTTCCTTAAAGATATATTTTTACTATGCGTTGTAGTATGCTCCAAGACTTTGAGAAATACACAGGGCTTTCTTTAATTTAAGCGCTCATGTTCGAAAATGTTTACCGTGCACACTCGTACAGAAAGGGGGGGGGGACAAAAAGACACCGATGATCAAACAAAAAGTGCCACCGTATAGTGCGCGGCGAGTAAGGTTAACGATTTATGTTTGTGAGCGTAGGATTGTAGCGCCGCCTTTCAGCCAAAAAACAATGTGCAAGGCTACTAAAAAAACAACGGTGCGAATGACTCTGAAGGTGTTAGGAAAAAGAGGGTTAACGATTTAGAGTACTTTGTGCTCTACTGTGGGAGAGCATATTGCCGTCCCATGGACCTCAAAGGGTTGTTTAGAAGAAGTGGTTAACGATTTACAGTACTTGGTACTGTACTGTGGGAGTTCAAGAGTTCAAGCTAGCTGAAGACATTTGAATACTGGTGGTCTTCGTTGGAAGTGAAGTTGCAATGAAAAATAGTGAATTGAGACACGCTTACTGGTGCGTACTTCTGAATTCAAATTCGCTCTCATATTGCTTCGCCAGTTAACCTAATTGTCAGACAGCATCCACATGGTGGGAGACTCTCTTTGCAGAATTAGATCCTTATTTACAACATTACATGTTTGCGCCAGGAAGAAGTTATGACCCCTGAAATATACTTAAATATCAGCCCTTCGTGACATTCTACAAATTGCCGTATTTGACATTGCATTTATGGAGCGTCTCTTCTTGCTGCTGCTGCTATTGCTGCTGCTGTTTCTGATGATGATAATGGTGATGATGATAATGATGATGATGATAATGATCAAACTTTATTCAATTGTCAGAAAGATCCTCCTCTCCATGCAGAAGAGGGGAGTTGGGGACACAACCTAGATGATGGCGGATCTCTTTCGCATATGTAAGGTGGTAAACAATTAGGTTTCGTAACTTGCTGCGGACCGTAGACAAGCAACGCTGAACCACCTTATTCACTATATATTCTGAAATCCGTGAAAAACTTAGTAAAGGTAAAGTCTATTTTGTAGGATTTAAGCTGAGGCAATCTTAGTGCTATAAAATAAGAACACGTAAAACATGTAAAACATGTAACAAATGTGTAAAACATGTAAACATGTAAAGCATGTAAAAACAATTATTATAAATATGCATGCCCCTAATCACTTTACTTAACTCCATAGCTTTATCTGCTTATTGCAATGTGACGACGCACAAATTCTGGCGACTTGCAAGACTACATCTGCATTTAAAATGCGTCACTTCAAGGGAAAAGCTCTCACTTCATGTAGACGAACTCTCTGGAAGAGTCTGTATTGCCACACTTAACTTCGAGCAGCCGTGCTCTAGGAGAGAAGTCTACTCCTCCTATTCGCTCGATAGTTAGCTGCTTGTTAGCTTTTTTTCCTCACAGCAGTCCAGCTAATGATAGTCTGCAGGTGCTGTGTCTGTTTTGTTTTGCTATGTGGTAAGCCCTGCTTGATTGTGTAGCCCAACCAAACGGTCGGCCTCGAGCACCGGCGAGTACGATGACACCACGGCACAGTATAAAAAGTCAGTGCGGTATCAGAGGCACTGAAAATGAAAATCGTCCTGAAAGAAACGCGCGCCATGGTCGGTGAGGTAATTTGGCTTTGTTCTAAAAGGTGCAGTCCGTTGTTTCACTCTGGGAGAGTTCGCAATGAGCTTCGAATACGTACAACACGATGTCAATTTGCACTCAGTGTAGAATTTTTCCGCAATATATATATATATATATATATATATATATATATATATATATATATATATATATATATATATATATATAATGAACCGTATATGCAAGGTTCCTGCCCACGGCAAGTTATCTTTTCACCCACTTTTTTTCTTTAAATTATTTACATTACAGTCGGTCTAATAACTTCCCCTATACTTTCCTTGGCATTATTATCTGTTAGATCTCAGCAGTATTGTGTCAAAACATGAAAAAACGAGCCCTTAAGTATACACTTCTTTCTTTATTCATTAACGAGGGTTTTGTACTGGCAGACTTAGTGCCTTTAGGTTGTATACGAGAGACTATTAGTCGGCTGCCAGCTCGTACTACGTTCACGTGCTACTTGATGCCAAACAAGCTCATAAAGAGTGTGCCACAGTCGCCGCAATGGCTACTGGTGGCGCTGACTGACTCTCACGTTTAAATACGCATATATACCCAATAAAGTGGGTGGGGAGATAGCCGCCATGGTAGCTCAGTGGGAGAGCATCGAACGCGTTATTCGAAGGTCGCAGGTTCGGTTCCTGCCCACGGCAAGTTATATTTTCACCCACTTTTCTATCTTGACATTTACATTGCAATTCGGTATAATAACTTCCCCTATACTTTCCTTGGCATTATTGTATGTTAGATCTCAGTAGTATTGTGTCAAAACACGGAAAAACAAGCCCTTAAGTGATAAGTATACACTTCTTTCCTTACATATATAAATAAATAAATAAATAAATGAATATATATATATATATATAAACGTGTGTTTATGTGTTCATTATACTAAACATTTTGTATATTCAATATGTACCATCAGCAGGAAAAGCTTGCGAGACGCGAAATGTTCGATGAAGCTAAACTCCCACTTTGTCTAATAATGTAATTATGAAAGAAATATTTTATACTGCACTTCGCATCTTACCTATGCAGTCACCAGTCTAATTAAAAGTGTTAAGTACCGACGTAGCAGAAATTCGCATTTGTTGTGGATTCAACATCTACCAAGCTTTTCCTGTTGATAATACTTTCATAGATTTTTCATGGCACTAGAGCCACCTCCTTTCTCTGCTTTTGCAGCTACATAACTGGCAGTCAATTGCTTTGCTGCTTTGTTTACCTAATACCTATTCATCCAGCACATCTAAAATGGTGCTTTGGGTGTACTTGCATCAATAAGAGTTTAATAATTTATTAGTCTACCGCAGGGGTGCCTGCGCAAGTAGGCGTTTGGTGTGTAATGACACCACGAGCCCGAGCTAACGGGGGAGTTTCGACTCCCTCCCCCGCCTAGCCGTGCGTGGCTTTGCCGTGTCCGAGGAAAAGGGGATCCTGGGGGTTGAGCCGACGCTGGGTGATTGGACCGTTAAGGCCCCCCGGCAGAGGCAACACACCCCTTTTTCCCCGGCTTCACGTAGACGGCACCCCTGAGCTGACCCACCCAGGGGAATTGGCAGTCGCCTTTTCCTATCTCTCTCTCCCTACATCTTCGTCTTTATCTCTTACTATTTATCTGTCCTGTCTTCTACTCTCTTCCGTTTACTTCCAAACTTCCTGGCGGCTAGGGTTAACCCTGTGCATATAGCCTACCTTGGTCTAGGTGCATTGGGTTATAGTGGCGTTGTACGGCTGGCGTCTGCAGGTTTCAGCATTTGTAGACTTGTAGCGTCCCCTCGTTGGGCTCCGTGGTGGGTGGCCGCCAACGCTGCTGAACAACAATAAGGAAGACATGCATGGAGCATTCACACAACTGTCTGATCCCGGTACGCACCGATGATCTCACCAGAGAAGGATTGGCCACCCTGGTGCAGTATCTGGCCACCCTCTCTCGTAGGCATTCGTCAATTAACTCACGGCCCTCAGTCCCCACCAGCTGCGGAGCAACTGACCACAGCGGCGGTCAGATCTGCAAAGCAGCAGAGGGTGCTAGGAATCTCTGGATACGGACAGGCCACCATTGGAACTTGAACTTAGCAACGTTTAACGTTAGAACGTTCTCTAGTGAGGGAAGTCTAGCTGTATTATTCGAGGAGCTAGAAGGCATTAAATGGGATATAATAGGGCTGAGTGAGGTTAGGAGGACAGATGAGGCCTATACTGTGCTACAGACTGGGCACGTCATTTGCTATCGGGGCTTGGCAGACAGAAGAGAACTGGGAGTAGGGTTCCTAATTCACAGAAACATAGCTGGCAACATAGAGGATTACTATAGCATTAATGAAAGAGTGGTAGGCATTGTAATTAAACTGAATAAAAGATACAAAATGAAGGTAGTACAGGCTTACGCGCCTACATCCAGCCATGATGACGCTTCAGTTGAAAGCTTCTATGAACACGTGGAATCGGCAATGAGTAAGGTGAAAACACAGTATCCGATAGTAATGGGCGACTTTAATGCAAAGGTAGGGAAGAAGCAGGCTGGAGACCAGGCAGTAGGAGATTATGGCATCGGCACTAGAAACGCCAGAGGAGAGCTACTAGTAGAACTCGCAGAACGCAATAATCTGCGTACTTTGAATACCTCCTACCGAAAACGAGAAAAACGCAAGTGGACATGGAGGAGCCCTAATGGCGTAAATAAGAACGAAATAGACTTTATAATGACTGCACACCCAGGAGTCGTGCAGGATGTGGAAGTGGTTGGCAAGGTAAGATGCAGTGACCATAGAATGGTACGGGCTCGAATCCGCCTAGACTTGAAGAAGGAACGACAGAAACTGATACGCAAGAAGCCAATCAATGAGCTAGCACTGAGAGGCAAAGTACAGGAATTCAGAGTGTCACTGCAGAACAGGTACTCTGCTCTTAGCGAGGAAACCAACCTTAGCGTAGATACAATGAATGATAATCTGACGAGTATCATCACGGAGTGTGCAGTGGAAGTTGGAGGCAGGGTAGCTAGACAGGACACCGGCAAGCTTTCCCAGGAAACGAAGAACCTAATTAAGAAGCGTCAAATCATGAAAGTGTCAAGTACAACAGACAAAATAGAACTGGCAAAGCTTTCGAAGTTGATTAATAGACGTAAAGTATGCGATGTAAGAAGGTATAACATGGAGAGAATTGAGCACGCTCTGAAAAACGGAGGAAGCGTCAAAGCAGTGAAGAGGAAATTTGGGATAGGCAAAAGGCGGATCTATGCACTAAGGGACAAAGAAGGCAAAATAACTTTCAATATGAATAGGATAGTTAAAATAACGGAGGAGTTTTACAGAGATCTGTACAGTAGCCGAGACAACCACGACCTTAATACTATAAGAACTAGCAGTAACCCAGACGACACCCCACCGGTAATGATAGAAGAAGTCAGAAAAGCTTTGGAGAGCGTGCACAGAGGCAAAGCTGCTGGTGAGGATCGGGTAACATCAGATCTGATGAAAGATGAAGGACATATTGTGTTAGAAAAACTAGCCACCCTGTTTACGAGGTGTCTCCTGACGGGAAAAGTACCAGAGTCTTGGAAGAACGCTAACATAATCTTAATACATAAGAAAGGAGATGACAAGGACTTGAAGAATTACAGGCCGATCAGCTTGCTCTCTGTAGTATACAAGCTATTTACAAAGGTAATAGCTAGCAGAGTAAAGAAAACATTAGAATTCAATCAACCAAAGGAACAAGCAGGATTTAGAACAGGCTACTCAACAATTGACCACATTCATACTATCAATCAGGTAATAGAGAAATGCTCAGAGTATAACCAACCACTATACATAGCCTTCATAGATTACGAGAAGGCGTTTGATTCAGTAGAAATATCAGCCGTCATGCAGACACTGCGGAATCAGGGCGTAGATGAAATATTTATAAACATTCTGGAAGAAATCTACAGGGGATCAACTGCTACCATAGTGCTTCATAAAGAAAGCAACAGAATACCAAGAAGGGTGTAAGGCAGGGGGACACAATCTCCCCAATGCTATTCACTGCGTGCTTACAGGACGTTTTCAGAAGCCTAGAATGGGAACAGTTAGGGATAAGAGTTAATGGAGAGTACCTCAATAACCTGCGCTTCGCCGATGACATTGCATTGCTGAGTAACTCAGGGGACGAATTGCAACTCATGATTACGGAGTTAGACAAGGAGAGCAGAAAGGTGGGTCTTAAAATGAATCTGCAGAAAACGAAAGTAATGTACAACAACCTCGGAAAGGAGCAGCGCTTTGCGATAGGTAATAGTGCACTTGAAGTTGTAAAAGACTATGTCTACTTAGGGCAGGTAATAACCGCAGAGCCTAACCACGAGATTGAAGTAACTAGAAGAATAAGAATGGGGTGGAGCACATTCGGCAGGCACTCTCAAATTATGACAAGTAGATTGCCACTGTCCCTCAAGAGGAAGGTATATAACAGCTGTATCTTGCCGGTACTTAGCTACGGAGCAGAAACCTGGAGACTCACAAAGAGGGTTCAACTTAAATTGAGGACGACGCAGCGAGCAATGGAAAGAAAAATGGTAGGTGTAACCTTAAGAGACAAGAAGAGAGCAGAGTGGATTAGGGGACAAACGGGAGTTAATGATATTGCTACGATACTGAGGATGCGCGTGGAAGAAGAGAAAAACGAGGTTGGCACGAGCGGTGATCGGCCAGATCCCTGGACTCTCGCATTGATCATCTCCTGTAAATAAAGGCATCCATCGCACCGTAACAAGATTGGTGGAAGTGCTGGGTACAGCGGAGCGATCCAAGGCCAACGATCACGGAAGCGCTACCTCAAGAACTACGCCGAAGCCGCCGACTGGCTGGTCTACCACCGCTCTCTATGGATCCGATTGCTGACGGCGACACCACGCACTCTTCGTCTGGCGCTGCGTGGCCCCGGCACATGGTACCACGAAGCTTCTCAGGGAGGGTCGGAGAAGACGTCGACGAATGGCTGAAACACTTCAACCGTGTGAGTAAATACAACTGTTGGGATGCGGCCTCCCGGTTGTCCAACGTCGGATTGTTTCTTCAAGGGACGGCGTTGGTGTGGTTTGAAAACCACGAAGAAACAATAATGACCTGGGAAGCGTTTGAGAAAGAAATAGTGAGCTGCTTCGGGGACCCATTGATGAAGAAGAAGCGCGCTGAGCAAACTTTGATGCAGCGTGCTCAAGTCCCCGGTGAAACATGCACAACGTACATCGAAGAGATCCTGAAATTGTGCAAGTCTGTAGACCCACGCATGAAAGAAGATGACAAGGTAGGGCATCTTCTCAAAGGGGTTGCTGAGGATGTCTACAATTTCCTCATCGGCAAGGACACCTTGGCGTCTGTAGCGGACGTAATACAACACTGCCGCACGTTTGAGACACTGAAGGCTAGGCGCATCACTCCCAAATTTGGTAGACTTGCCAACGTCACCACCGTTTCAAGTGTCGACGTCCCTCCAACATCCCCCTGTGATCTTGCCTCAATGATCAGGCAAATCGTACGCGAAGAACTTGGACGACGTGATGCTGTCAACCCGCCGAGAGCACCTGCTATCAACACCTCCCCGCCATACGACGCAATGTGTGCTGCCGTTGATGCCACGCTATATGATGTGCCCCGATGGATGGATGCTATGAGCGTCCCCTTTATAACGGGGTGGTGACAAGTATGCCACCAGGCTCGACAAAAAAAAACCTTTTTTCTTTTTTGATGTTGGCCTAATGCCTCTACTTCGATAAATTCTATCTTAATGGAAAAAAAGGTAAATTTTCAGCTTAAGTTCTCTGCCATTTACGGCACACTGTCCATATTTTATTTTTCCAATATTTATTTTTGTCCTTTCGCTCTAATTTTCTGCCACCAATACTCTAACCGTCTCTTACTTATTTCAATCGCGGGTGTGTTCAGCTTTCCATTGTTGTCCCTAAAACCCAAGGCTTCCTGTAGGCTCGTGCCCAAACGTACACCTGGGTGGATATCTCCACATTCATTCAGAACATGCTCCGCCGTTTCCTTATCTTTCCCGCAGCATGTGCATTGTTCTTCTTCTTTACTGAATCTTGCTTTATAACTACGCGTTCTAAGGCAACCCGATCTCGCTTCAAACAGTAAAGCGCTTCCCCTTGAATTATCGTAAAATGCCTCCCTCCTTATTTCATTTTTGCCCTTTCGGTAGTTACTCAAAGCCGGTTTTTTCTCCATAGCTGCTATCCAGTAAATCCTCTCCGCCTCCCTGACTTTTCCCTTAACGCTCTTTGTTGACATATGGCTTACAATACGAGCCATATATTTACTAGTGAGTCTTCTAGTTCTTTTTCTCCACTGTGTGTCCACGCTCTTCCTATACAAATAACGGAACACCTTCTCTGCCCATCTACTCTCCTTCATATTTCTTAGCCTTTCTTCGAACCTTATTTTGCTCTGCGCTTCCCTCGCCTCAAAACCTGCCCACCCCATATCGCCCTTTACAGCCTCGTTTGTCGTCTTCCCGTGAGCACCCAACGCGAGGCGTCCCACAGTCCTTTGATTTACATCCATTCCCGATTGCACCTCTGCCCTCATGCACACCACTGAGTTCCCAAAAGTAAGCCCTGGAACCATTACACCCTTCCACAGACCTCGAAGCACCTCATACCTATTGTATCCCCACAATGCTCTGTGCTTCATTATTGCCGCATTCCTCCTTCCTTTTGCTGCCGAGGCTTTTTCCTGTACCTCCATGTATCTATCACTCTCATTTACCCATACTCCAAGGTACTTTTCACTTACCCTCGGTATTTCTTGGCCTTGTATGGACACCGTCTGATCACAGGGATCATTGAATACCATCAATCCACACTTCGTTACACTGAATCCTAGTCCAAGAGCTTCACCTTCCCTTCCGCATATATTCGCCAGCTGCTGTATATCATCTCGACTGTCCGCAAATAAGACGATATCGTCCGCATAAAATAAACCTGGAAGCTTCTGCTCAATCATCATGCCGCCCTGTTTGTGTGACAGATTAAAACCAATGTTGCTACCTTCTAGCGCTTTTTCCATACTCACCATGTACAGCATGAATAACAGCGGGGACAAAGGACATCCCTGTCTCAGACCCTTGCTAACCTCAACGTTCTCTTTGCTACGCATTCCTTCCCACTCTATGCAAACTGTATTTTCTCGGTATATCTCCCTCAAAAGCTGTATACAGTCGTCGCCCATGCCCATTCCTTTCAATATATCCCACAAAATTTCCTGATTAACGTTGTCGTATGCCCCAGTGATGTCTAGAAAAGCCACGTACAAGGGCCTATTCTCTATTTTAGATATTTCTATACACTGAGTGAGAACAAACAGGTTATCGTCTAACCGCCTGTCGACTCGAAATCCGTTCTGAAGTTCTCCCAAAATATCGTTATGTTCGGCCCATGTTTCTATTTTCATTTTTACTGCTTGCATCGCCAACCTGTATAGTACCGATGTAATGGTTAGTGGTCTATACGAGCGAATCTTGTCCTTTTCTCCCTTGCCTTTATAGATTAAGTTCATTCTACTTTGTCGCCAACTGTCCGGTATTTTTCCGTCCTTTAAGCTTTTTTCTACTGCTTTTAACAATGCTTCTTTAGTGTTATGTCCTAGTTCGTTAATGAGGCTAACGGGAATCCCATCTAAACCCGCGGCAGTGCGCTTTGGAATTTTTCCTTCGGCCTTTTTCCAGTTGAAATTATCAAGTACTAGCTCTTCCTCTGTTGCTTTCTCCGCCACACTTTTACTCACCGGGGAGATCCCCTGGACGCTCTTTTTAAACAAATCGGCTGTTACCTTTTGGATGTAACCTAGCGCTTCGTACCCTTCAAATTGATTTCCTCCTTCATCTAGAATATGTTGTTGCGTTATGACAGACTTCCTACCTAGCGCCTTTATGTGGCTCCAAAAAATCCTAGGCGCGGCCTCCTTTTTTTCGTGTATCTCTGTCATCCAGCGTTCACTTTCACCTTTAATTTTTGCCTCTACCAATTTCTGTACAAGGGATTTTTTCTCTAAATATATTTCCCATATTTTTTTGACTTCGTCCTGCGGCCGCTTCTCCTTTTTTGCCTTTCTATGCTCCCGTGATGCTTCGAGTCGCTTCTCGATCGCCTCCCGGATTTCCTTGTTCCACCACCTTTTTGGCTTCCTTTTTCCTTTCCAGCAAACAGTTTTCTTCTCTTTCCCTATCTCCTTTGTCATTAGATGTAACAGCTCACTATACTCCCAGTCCTTGCCTGGTATTTCGCCTACTTCTTCCTCGACTCTTGCGGCTATATTTATTATTTGTTTGTCATTTAAATACGAGCTGCCAGACTTTGATTCCATGCTCATATTTTCAGTTTCGTATCCCATTTGTAATGTTATTCGTTTATGATCACTACCCAAGCTGTTAATGCCTTCCTCGTCTATCCTCATTTCTGTCAGTTTGTGGTAAATTCCTTCAGTCATGAGACAATAATCAATACTTGATTGCTTGTTTCCGACTTCCCATGTGATCTGGCCGTCACATTTAGGCCCCGTGTTAACTATCTCCAGACTATGTTGCTCGCAAAGATCTAGTAATAACTTCCCATTGGTGTCTGAATATCCGTCAAGGTCATGTATGTGGGCATTCATGTCCCCTAGAAGGATGATTTCGGCCCCATTACCAAATTCCTTAATATCCGCACTCATGCAATCCACTATCTCCTGATTCTTTTCTCTGCAGTTATTCCCCGTCCACAAGTAGGCTACCCCTAGCCACGTTTCCTTTCCACCTACTGTGCCCAGAACCCAGAGGTGCTCTGAACACGTCTGTTTCACTCTAACCCATTTGGCTCCGCGATGAATTAGCATTCCTACACCCCCACCTTTCCTTTCCGATATGGTCCTGTTACACCCTTCCCAAACATAATTTTCAATATGTGGTGGCTCTTCCAAGTCTCTAAGGTGTGTTTCTGTAACCGCATACACGCCTATCTGTTCTTTGTTTAACTGCTCCTCAATCTCTAACCATTTTGCCTTCTTTCTGCCACCCTGCATGTTTATGTAACTTATTGCAACACGCGCCTTTTTCCTTTTTCTTTTACCTTTTTTCTGGTTTTTCGCAATTCTACCTGTCCAAGCGTCCTCCTGGTTGTTTTCCCTAATCAAGAGCACCAGCGCCCCCAACCGACAACTTACATCATCGCCGTGGTTTCCAGAACGCCTCCCGCCAACCACCTACAATGGTGTCTTCGAGGGACGATCATGGGCACATGGCGCCTCGTGGAAGGTTTGGCGACGTGCGTGAGGCCCCTGTGTGCTATAACTGCGGTTTCCGTGGACATGTGGCTCGATTCTGTGGTCAAAGGCGTCGCCCCCAGCAACGCTACTACGAGGGACCATCATCTTCTTCTCGACAAAACCGCTGGCGTGGTGGTATGCGTTCAATGCGGGACGCGTACGTTGGGGACGGCTTCCAGCAAACGACCCACAGTGATACACATGTAGGACGCAATTTCCACCGGAATTTACGCAACGACTCGCCTTCCTCCGTGCGAAGCTTGACGCCCCCCACAACACGCCGGTTCCGTTCCCCATCTCCTGGTCGACGCGTCACCTCCCCGCCTCCGGGAAACTAGGTGGTGCGGCCAATGGAGGTGAGGTCGCCGAACATTTGTCACTACATCCGCCTATGCCTCCACCCGTTTTTATGACTCAAAATAGGGTCCCCGTGCTTATTGATGGACTTCCTACGATGGCTTTGATAGATACTGGAGCAGCTGTTTCAGTGATGAGTCTTAACTTCAAATTGCGGCTAGGACATAAAGTGATGTTTCGCTGGGACAGTTGTGCATCATTTCGTGCAGTGAGGGGGAGACATTGTGCCCGATCGGTGTGTGTGTTGTTAGTGTCACTTTGGGTGACAAGGTCTTCGAGGCTGAATTCGCCGTCCTGACCAGCTCCACCCATGACATCATCTTGGGCATCGATTTTCTACGCGAGTGCGGGGCTACTGTAGATTGCGGTGCTGGCGAGATTATGCTATCGGCATTTACTGACGATCCTACGTGCTGTCAAGGATCTATCACCGTCATTGAGGATGTTGTCTTGCCGCCCAACTCGATGAAGACCGTACGCGTTGACGCCTCTGCCTCGGACGCCGGAAAGTTTGATGTTCTTGTGGAGCCCATTCCTCTTAATTGCGCCAAGAAAAATGTGCTCATTCCACATTGTGTTCTGTCGATCAGTGATAGGCGATCGGCCTTATGAGTGTCGAACTATTCAAATGAACCTGTTATGCTACCCGGCGGAATGCGACTCGCCCGCTTCGAACAAAATGCGACCAGTTTCATTGCATCTTTAGGTGACGAGAGAGTAGATCCTATTTGTGCAACGTACCATACAGAAGCCAACTTTCTGAGTATGGTAAACAAGTCGCTATCATCAGAAAAACGTCAAGCTTTGGTCGAAGTCCTTGCGAAGCACGCTACTATATTTGACTTTGCGCAGAAAGAAGAGCAAATAAGTGTACCCGAGTGGCGTACTCGCCATGGGATTGACACAGGATCCGCTCACCCTATCCGACAGAAACCATACCGTGTCTCATCTGCGGAGCGCAAGGTCATTACTCAACAGGTAGAAGAGATGTAAAAGAAAAGGGTTATCCAAGAGTCTTGTAGTCCTTGGGCTGCCCCTGTGATTCTTGTCCGAAAAAAGGATGGTACATGGTGATTCTGCGTGGATTACAGAAGGCTCAACTCTGTTACTAAAAAGGATGTCTACCCGCTTCCCAGGATTGATGATGTCATCGATTGTTTACATTCGGCATCGTACTTCTCATCCGTGGATTTGAGATCTGGTTATTGGCAAATACCCATGCACCCGAATGACAAAGAGAAAACGGCCTTCATAACCCCAGATGGTCTATTTGAATTCAATGTAATGCCGTTTGGCCTATGCAACGCTCCAGCCACGTTTGAGCGCTTCATGGACTCTGTGTTACGTGGACTAAAGTGGGAAGTTTGTCTTTGCTACCTGGATGACATTATAATATTTGGCCGTACATTCGATGAACACAACCATTGTCTAGACATTGTTCTCACCTGCCTTGAGAGAGCTAAGCTCACCCTGAACTCTAAGAAGTGTCACTTTGGCAGCCGTGAGACTCTCGTTCTCGGTCACCTGGTGGACAAGCATGGCGTTCGACCCGATCCCCAGAAAGTCGCAGCTGTCAGCAGTTTCAAACAACCTCAGTCGGTACGAGAGTTGCGAAGCTTTTTGGGCCTATGCTCGTACTTCCGTCGCTTCGTGCCCAGGTTCGCCGACCTCGCTTACCCTTTGACGTCCCTACTCAACAAGAACGCACCTTTTCGGTGGTCAGCGGAATGCGAGTCGTCTTTTTCGCAACTCAAGTTTGCTCTTACGTCAGGGCCCGTACTTCGCCACTATGACCCATCTGCTGCCACAGAAGTTCATACCGACGCCAGTGGTGTAGGTATTGGCGCCGTCTTGGTACAACGCCATGGAGCTGCTGAACACGTCGTTGCCTATGCCAGTCGCTGTTTAAGTAAGCCGGAGCGAAACTATACTGTGACAGAGCAGGAATGTCTCGCGGTCATATTCGCCGTGCACAAGTTTCGCCCTTATATCTACGGACGCCGATTCTCGATTGTCACGGACCACCATTCTTTATGTTGGCTCACTGGACTACGGGACCCATCTGGTCGTCTTGCTCGTTGGGCATTACGATTGCAAGAACACGACTTTGAAGTCTGCTACAAGAGCGGTCGTCGTCATGCCGACGCTGATTGCCTTTCACGACTTCCCCTTCCGACAACCGAGTGTGACGCTGACAACTTTGATGAATATTTGGCTGTAGTGGATACTCCGTTCCCCGACCTAACAACTTTTCGAGCAGAGCAACGCAATGACAACAGTCTCGCTTCTTTCTTTATTTCCGGAACGAACGGTCAACGTGGTTTCGTCGTAAAGGATGGCGTTCTTTACAAAAACAATTATTCCGGCGTAGGCCCTCGCCTACTTCTAGTTGTGCCTACAAGTCTTCGACAACACGTACTTCGAGCAATGCACGACGACCCAACATCTGGCCATATGGGTTTTTCTAGGACATTTTATCGCACGCAAGAACGCTTCTTCTGGCCGAAGATGCGTAAAAGTGTGACTGCATACGTTGCGAGCTGTGAGCAATGTCAACGCCACAAGCGTCCTACAACTCCGCCAGTCGGACTACTTCATCCCATAGCACCCCCGAGTTCACCATTTGACGTCGTAGGTGTCGGCCTGCTCGGCCCTTTTCCGCGATCAACGAACGGCAACCGATGGATTATTGTGGGCGTTGACCACCTCACACGTTACGCCGAAACTGCGGCGATTCCTGCGGCAACGGCCACTCAAGTTTCACAGTTCATGCTGTCACACGTTATATTACGCCATAAATCCCCCCGTGTCATCATCAGTGATCGCGGGCGGCAATTTGTTGCCGATGTAGTTGAAGACCTCCTTCGTCTTGCTTCATGCCATTTTCGTCACACTACCCCGTATCACCCGCAGGCTAATGGTTTGACGGAACGAACAAATAGGACTCTCGTCAACATGATTTCCATGTATGTTGATTCTGGACACAAAACATGGGACGCGATTTTGCCATTTATAACTTTCGCCTACAACACTGCACAGCACGAAACAACGAGATACAGTCCATTTTATCTGCTCTACGCACGCCAACCCCGCACAGCTCTTGACACTATTCTTCCTTTTTCCGAGACTGATCAACCTACTCTCGCCGAAACCATTTGCCACGCAGAAGAGGCCCGGCGCATCGCCTGTCTTCGAACTTTCGTCTCACAGAAACGCTCCAAAAACCGTTACGACAGAAGTCACCGGCACGTATGGTTTGAGAAAGGGGATTTGGTGTGGCTTTGGACGCCGCTTCGCAAGCGCGGCCTCTGCCAAAAGTTTCTGGCCAACTACACCGGTCCGTTTGTTGTCTTGGAACGTCTAAGTGATGTCACGTACGTGATATCTCAGCTGTTGTCAACTGGCCGCCGCTCAAGCAAGACCAACATCGTTCATGTTGCCCGTTTAAAACGATATCATCATCGCAACGAAAGCCTAACTCGCCCGGTGGGCATCGTCTGCAAAGGGGGAATTGCTACGATACTACGGATGCGCGTGGAAGAAGAGAAAAACGAGGTTGGCACGAGCGGTGATCGGCCAGATCCCTGGACTCTCGCATTGATCATCTCCTGTAAATAAAGGCATCCATCGCACCGTAACAATATCATAGCTGCAATAAAGAAGAGGAAAAGGACATATGCCGGGCATGTAGCACGTAGACAGGATAACCGCTGGTCATTAAGGGTCACCAACTGGATTCCCAGAGAAGTGAAGCGGGGTAGGGGGAGACAGGTAAGGTGGGCAGATGAGATTAAGAAGTTTGCGGGTATTAATTGGCAACAGCAAGCACAGGACCGGGTTAACTGGCGGAACATGGGAGTGGCCTTTGTCCTGCAGTGGACGTAGATAGGCTGATGATGATATATATATATATATATATATATATATATATATATATATACAATCATCGCATTGATAATCGTATATGGTATAGCCTTAACACGAAAAGATTTCGTAGAACTAATAATAAGGTTACTTATGAAGAAATTGATGCTAATGAATAGGAATGCTAAGGGTGTACTCATGCCTCTGTACGCGGTTGCAAAAAAAACACCTCCTCTCAGTAAAGTTCAACACTGTTATCCATTACGTTTTAGTGAGCAGTGCTGCTCAAATATTTGTCAAAAATTTTTGGGAAGCACGAGCTTTTGACGCCAACCGGCAACGCTACCACGTCTCTGAGTGGAAAATTCACCGGCAGGGTAGTATATAGTCCGCTAGACGTTGTCGAAAAGATTATATGATGTTTGAAAGTCATGTTCTGCGGTCTCGTTCGGAACAGCCAATGGCTCTCTCATAGTATAGAGCATGTAGCTGTCTAAAGCGTTCACAATTTGTTTTGAACACAACATTGTCTGTGTGAATTCGATGTGAATGAAAAAGGTACATCTTTGGGAGTATAGTAAATACTGCGGTGTTCTCTGACTTTTACCGGTCTGAGTTTTTTACGCCCGTTTGAAGTTCAACAAAAATAGTGTGTGCGAAGCGCCGAAATTATGGAAGATTCAAGAAAACGTGGTCGATCGCATGTTTTCTTTTTAAATGACGTGAAATTTCAATAGCGCAAGCACCGACAAACAGATATAATTGGTCCATTTAAACCTTTTCTACCTGGTTTTGAGGGGTATTTGAACGAAGAACAAGATTGGCTTCCAATATCTCTCACAAACCTTGTCAGCGCGAGAGCTTTTTGTGAACATATAACATTGTACTTAATCTGTAGTTTTATGAAACATGTTTGCAATGTCTATCTGGCTTAAAGCTCTTTGTAATCGTAATTATCAAAATGTCAGGCTCGTATCACAACAAATACGCTGATTTTTATCTGAACGATTTATATTGTAAGAACGTCGTCCCCAGTTTCTTACGTACAATGGCGACATATATTCAATGCAAGTACATGTAAGTTAATCGTTGCGCTTGCAAGTGGTAGCTAAAAAATGAAATTCCGAGTATTGAACAGCTACGGAAAATCAGTGGGATTGTTGTTAAACACGCGGATTCGTGCCAGTGTTCCATACAAGTTTCAAAGATATATTGACCCACTAAGCGCTTGATAAATAAATACTCAATATTGATTATCTTTGCCAACGTGAACTTCTAGCCGCATCGTGAGTGCTTGCAGCTTCCTCGAACCCGGATAGACTATCGACAACCTGCTTCAGCATCAAGCCTTATAAACAAACACGGGTAATGACATGGTAATGAAAATCTCGCTAAAAAGAGTGCACTTTGAATTAAAGTTGTTGTTCCATGCAGACGTTATTTACTAGTGCGAGGTTAACGCTATTGTTGTTGCACGGAACAGATTCACAAGTTAGTTTTTCAATATTGGGACATCTCTCAAGTAACATAACAACGTTGCTTCAAAGGCTTCGACTGGCAGTAGAGTATTGAGATAGTCTAATGCACAATACACCACAAACTGCTTATTGCTGGCTTCATGCAACTGAGAATGTGGATCACAATAATCTGTAATGCGTGAAGTACAAGCAAGTCTTTCTATTACAACAAATACATTGACTGGGTTCTGAAATAAGGAACAGGAGAGGGAGAAAAGGTGGAAATGTACGTTAACTAGTCCATAAGTACCATTATGATACCCTATAAGGAGAATAAAGGTGCGGGAGTTAGAGATAAAGAAGTTGGTGGAGAAAAAAAGATAAGGGGAAAAAATAAAATGGTCAGAGAATGAGTAACAAGGTAGATCGAGGAAAGATGGGGAGATAGTGATAGAAGGGAAGAGAATCACAAAAAAGAAGATCGAGGGAATAGAGCGAAATATAAATAGCAGGAAAATAGAGAATGAAATGGTATGAAAGTCGAGCAAATGTAGGCAAAAGATTATTGAAGGAGATGGATAATAAATCGGAGCGAGTTAAATAGATTAATAACAATAAAAACTGTATGGTATAAAGATTTCAAAACCACCTTATTATTGCAGAAGAAGCTGTAGTGAAGGGCTACGGAGTTTTGGACCACCTGGACTTCATAAACTTGCACCCTTCGAAGCGCACGGGCCTAAAGCACTTTACCTTCCACCGAAAAAAGCGGCCACCGTGGCCGCGATTCTGTCTCGAGACCTGCGGGTAAGCAGCGGAGTGTGATAGATCATCATGGCTGGTTTACAGAAGCAAAGACAAAAGGTGAGCACGCCCGTACAAGATCACACTTTACAGTCATAATAAGAGTATTAGTCAGTTAGTTATTAATTTGCAAATAGACGCTGGTGTTAAACTAGCATCATTATCAAGAAGCATACGTCTGCTAAAAAAATTGCCTGCAGCTTCCCTCGGGGGAACACAGAGGAGGATGGGGAGCATATAATTGGTTTACGGGGTGTTAAAGTGCGACTTACTTGGGTCGATGGCTAAATTGGTTAACGTGGTTGTGAAATGGGGTGTTAAATTGCGACTTACTTGGGTCGATGGCTAAATTGGTTAACGTGGTTGTAGGAGGGGGTGTTAAATGAGTGAACACGTACACACGTATGCGAAAGGGCGGCGCTGGTCGAAGGGACGTCGATCATTGTGTTTGTGGATTCGTTGGAATTCATTTCACCGCGACCTTGGACGTCGACGCGCCGTACAAACCAACCGACGAGCGGCAACTGAGCGAGCGAGCGCCGACCTTGAGTATATATACAGCGCGACGGCGCATGCACTGTCAGCTGTTGAATGTTCTCGAAGCGCGACGGCGCATGCGCGTCCACTGGAGAATCAGGAGAATTGTAGAATGTTCTCGAAGGGGAGAAGCGCGCGCGGCACAGATGGTGGGTGACGGTGCATGCGCGCGTCAGCTGTCGAATGTTCGAGAAGGGGGAGAAGCGCAACGGCGCATGCGCGCGCGTCAGCTGCCGATGTTCTCGAAGCGCGACGGCGCATGCGCGCGCGTCAGCTGCCGATGTTCTCGAAGCGTGACGGCGCATGCGCGCTACATTATACAGCTAGCGAATGTTCGTGAAGAGGAGAAGCGCACGCAGTGTATAGAGGAGGAAGGGTGCACAGATGGTGGAGGAGTGAAGCGCGCGCGGTGTGTAGAGGAGGAAGGGATGCACAGATGGTGGAAGAAGGAGGAGGAAGCTTGCGGATGGCGCCGCACTACAAGCCTCGAGTATTAGATGCTCCGCATCTAAAACACCAGCATAAGCACAGTGCTCTCGACTGAATGGCTCTATAAGTAGTGCTAGTGAACTAGCAGTTGTTATTTTCCGCTTGTATTGATCAGCCATGTGTTCCTGAAACGAGTAATGGTGGTCAAACCAAAGAATTTGTACGGTAGTGAAAAAGATGCAAGATGCTGAAGATTGTCCATCTCTACAAACTGTTTCTTGTACGAGATGTGGACACGCATTCAAAGCATATCTATTTAAACGACTATTTTCAAAATATACATCGACGCAGGCATAAAAAATCATAAGCAATCGATAGATCCTTTGAAAATTTTGAAGAGACCACAGACGAAATAATATACTCTCCACGAGACAATTATAAACTTATTCAGAATTTATCACTTTTTTATTTATCAGCTTTCTCTATTTCACTTTGTGTTCTTTTACCTTAACAATTTACACATCTCCAGCTGAGCGGCGATGTCCTTAGGGGAGGTCGCCACATAAAACATTACGTCATGAATTGCTCCCATTCATAACGTAATGATGATGACTCGTCAATAAAATTAGTTATGAAGTCATAGGGCATTTTAAGTTTAACTTGGCTTTGGCAATAACTGTGGCGCCTTGCGTATTCACGGTCTCCGCTGACAAACAGCAGATTTTATTTTGCTCAAAAGACATAGAAGTCTTTCTTCCTAACAAGGCTTTAGTAATTCAGGCTAGCGAACCAGCGCTCGTTTACATTTGATCATTTTTGGTTCCATTATTTTTGCTTTACAGCATCAGCAGTACGCTGTATTTTTTGCTACTCATACCTGAATCCTCCCCTTTACTTACGCCTGACGTATCTCATGTGAAAACAAGAGATCGACGTGCACACTTTCAAGCTGAAAGAACAGCCCACTTCCAATCAAAAACCTACGCCGTTCACAGCAAAGCCACTGTTGTAGCTTAGCAAGGTTCTTGTGCAGGAGGAAGCTTGCGGACGGCGCCGCACTACAAGCCTCGAGTATTAGATGCTCCGCATCTAAAAGTGTCTTACTCGACACCCATATCGATAAGCGTTAGGCGCGTGCGTTTATTTGCAAGGGTATAATCTGGGTAAATACAAAAAACAAATGCGTGCGTGTGAATGCTCCATTATAAGCGCTGCGACCTAACGTACGTTGGACAGTTAACACACGATAGCCTATTAGCCTTCTCTCTCCCGCATAACACCACCGCAAAAAAAAAAACTTGCGTGTTAATGTCAGAGCAACTTCACTGCAATATAAAAAAAGAAAAATGGTACTATATTCGGTAAGTCTCGGCTCACCACGTATATGAATATACTAAAAGAGACACACCAACTTTTTATAGTGTTTCGTGGTTTCCGGGGAAGGGTATAATAATCGAAATAGAGGATTCGCGTGTCGGAATAGAGGGAGTCATATACTCCCACGGAAAAGGAAAATAAACAACGTCATTTTTTAGGGCTGTACTCTTGAAGCCTTCCCGGAGTTTTTGAGGAACTTAGAAAGCGCTTGACTAATAAATATAGAACCCACTGAACTAGCGTTGAAATACAAGCTCATTAGAAGATATATGAAAGATAATAATGTTTCTAGATAGTGTGCCATGTTAAGCTTTATACCGCTCTGATGTGCAATCTTTTGCAAACGTTGCAGAAGCGCAAAATTAGCTTTCACAATGGGCAATTACTACAATACAAAACGTGGCAATCTTTCATTGAACATTTTCAAAGCCCAGTCTCGTGCTCGCTTTTTTACCCTTATATATTTACAGCATCGAAAGCTAAAATACATTTGACATCAACAAATGACGCGCATGAATGATGGAGTGATGATTCATTTTGTGTTAAATGTGCCGCACGACTACTACTGGCCAAAAAAGCCTGTTTAGTGCTCTCGCCAGAAATTAACGACTTGTTTTTTTAAACGTACCAATTAGCTCACTGCTACGCAAAGAATGTCAAACAGGACCAAAAAACAAATGTGTTGACATAAAAAGATAAGCTTCGTGGTTTTGGGGAGTCCTTTCATCCTCTCGCACACCTTAACTCGTGCAGCTACATCATATCTAATCTGCATTGTTTCCATGAACAGCAGCATTTGTATATGATCAGTGAGTGGGTTCAGGGGGGGGGGGGCGTTATATATCTGAATTTTTATTAACATTGTTGCTGGCTAACTAATTATTTCCGCGCCATTCTTCATTTTTCTCTGCGAGCTGCTGTCTCTACTACTTGGGAAACGTGCCGATACTAAAACGACACCACTTTGCTATTGCTAATGAGAACGCTAAAGAAAAGAAAAGAAAATGTCAAACTGCTAAGTCCTATCATTACTGAATTGCTTTGCGTGGTTAGCTTATATACCGATGTTTACAACAGTGGTTTCGCATAGGAAGATGATGAAGACTTACGAAGAATGAAAACAAGAAAAAAGAACGAAGATCCTAGCAAGAACTGACGTGTAGAGTTATCAGTAATACACAAGTAAAAAAAATCTCCCAATTTCTATGACGTGAATGATGATGAGTGGGGTGAAGCTGCAACGCTAACTAGCTGGCGCTTAAGGTGTACGTCGAAGGCGGCGGCGTCGGGCACGTTTCGTTGCAGCCACTGCACGATGTTGGGCACATTGATCGGTACGTTCACTGCTTGCCCCTTAATGCCGTACTAACCGCCGACATTAGTCGAATGCCTGATGCTTATGACGGGTAGTCATGGAGCTATCAGGCGTTCTTCGACTTAGCTGAGCACGGGCATGTAGTCTAGCCTGGAAGATTAGTTGTACCCGTTCATTACACTCATGGTGGGAAGTTTTCCCACCACCAAAGAGTCTCTGCACGTGGAGAAAGCGCGGTAGTTTCTGTAAGTTGGTGGCGATGCCGATGAAGAGCCAGCCGCCGGAAACGGTCGCTGGAGCACGGTGGTAGCGCTGGCACTGGACTGATCGTTGCGGATGGAAACGATGGTGATGAAGTTTCTGCCAAATTACGAGCAGTCGCATACCTTACAGCTGTTACCCAATGGGTGATCGAAGAAATCGCGCTTCAAGAGCGCGTGAGACAAAGTTCGCGACCGCTTTCTAAGCAGCACCGCTGCTTCCCGCGCTCGCTATAATTCAAGGTTGTCTTCCTGCCGCTTGCATGTCGCCAGTGCTTCGCGGGCTCTCATATGGGGATTCACTTGTCGATGAGCCCGCCTTGCTTCAGTTGTACAAGCCCTCGCCGCTGCCGCCACCTGTGAATAAATGCTGATGCTGACTTCCGATTGCTTCCGACGCTGACGTCTTTCTTCACTCCTGAGCTCTCACCGCGTGGACTTGGCGTGAAGGTGGGCCCACTTTGTAGCAGTGTCACGACCTCTCCTTGCCACTGCTTTAGTTTCCAAGGTTTCATGATAAATAGCTGCGTAGATATGTGCACTCACTGAGCTCTTGTTGATGAGAAAGAAAGCTCGCCAAAAGCACTCGCAAAGGCTCCAGGACCGGTTGCCAAGAAATTCGCCCCGAGCAAAAGTAGCTTTATTCATAGAAACTCCGAGTTTCGCCGAAGTGATGAAGCAATGGCAATGAATCTGATTTCAACAAATTAGAATGTCACACGAAGAACGACAAGCAGCGTGATACTCGCACTGCGCAGCTCAAGTGCGAAGGAGGCGCGAAAAGAACGCATACTACACGAGCGCAAAGTCCAATGGGTCACAACTTAACACTATCATGCAGCGCGCTGTTGAAACACAAGGAAAGGTGCACGAAAAGAACTGACAGGTATACACAGCACGAGCTCGAGCAAGGTTTTTGTTTTCCTCCACAACAGCACGAGCTCGAACAAGCTCTTTTTTTTTGGTCCAAAAAGACAAGCCTTCATGCGTTCCGCTGTAGGTGTGCTTTATTTTGACAACATGAGTGTTTACTTGGAATCATTTTTGGTAAGTCTGGGCATAGGGAAGGTTCAAGAATGAGTGAAATTTGCACATAAAAGCTTTGCGCAAGAAGGGTAAATGAATACAAAATATTGAGTTTAAGTGCTGCAAATTATTCAAAGGACCTTTGAGAAAAACTATGTGCACTTCAACCATGTACGTCCGCCAATGTACGACTGACTTCAAGCATGTACGACCACACTTCAACCTGAACGACCGCCAACGTTTTCGGTGGCCCTAGAAAACACTATGTTGAGTTCTTTCCTGTTCTGAATCAGTGTACCATGTGCCAGAGGAACAGAAAACAGCACACACACTTGTGATGTAAAAGTCTCTTAACAGGGTTTCATGGTAAACCCCACAAAATAATAAATTTGCATTTCTGACACTGAAAAATCCACTGCGCAAAGAGGAGCTAACCCGTGGAAGTCTGATGGGGTGCAACCACTTCAAGAGGATTAAATGCCATAGCAAAGTGAGCCGTGCGTCCTCGGGTAATTTTTTTTCTGCTGTGGCGTAAACAGTACGCGCACGTAAAGCTTTGTTTTTTTCAAAACGCACTTTCATGAATTTTTCAACTTGAATGTACCTTTCTTCAAAAGTATTGAATCGATTTCGATGAAACTGTGTAGGCGTAAGCAACAACAAATTAGGAATTATCTCAACTGAAAAAACATTGCGGATTTCATAAAAAGTCAACTAGAAAAATAACACAACACCCCCTGTGTGGCTTTGCACATGTGGTTATTTTTGTTTATTTATACGACAACGTCATAAAAACAAACATTTTTTTAAAATTCAGGTGTAGCCTACAAGTCTAGACAATAACACGGCAGATATCAATAGATTGCTTTCGGTGGTTGTAGAGAAAAACTACATTGAATAAGTGAACCCACTTTAAAATTAGGAGTGGACCATAGGTTGCATGGAAAACCAAGGCATAAAAAAGGTGTCGTTTCATACCCAGTGGTCTGTTATGTGAGCGCGTAAAATTTTATGGGAACGCTTGAGGGTTTTTTAACACACTATGCTAAAACTGACATATACCATTTACCCTATCATACCCTCTTAAAATTGACATTTAAAAAATAAAGTACATCACACGGGAAAGTGAACATATGCGCATAATTCTTCTAAGAGAGAAAACAAGGAGGAGCAAACATCTATTTGACGTTGCGAAACACGCCAACGAAAGAAAAAAATAAATATTGGGATATATAAAGCCTAGTTTGCAAATATTCATGTCTGAGGTTTTACATCTCGAAATCACAATATGATTATAAAAGATACCATAGTGAAGGGCTACGAAAATTTTAACTATTTTGTGTTTTTAACGTGCACTGAAATGGCACAATACGCGGACCTCTACCATTTCACCTCCGTCTAAAAGCGAGTATCATGGCCAGCGTCAAACTCACGACCTTCGAGTCAGCCAGTGGGCACAGTAGCTACTGTTCCAACAAGGCGGACTGGCTTACTTTGCTGTTCACCTCTAAGACAGCTTTCGGAGTTCCAATAAAGGCACCTGGCCTCGGTCCTGCGAACTGCCACTTTTTTGCACAAAAAAAAATGCGACACTTTATAACAAGTTTAAAACTGTCAATGCGAAATGAAGCAAATGCGTAGTTATGTATTTTACCTAAAAATATAACTAGGAAAACAACAACTTTAGCACATCTCCCGACTTCTCGGAAGGAGTTTTATGCAAAACACTTAGCGATCGGCCTATAAAACCAGAGTCGGTGTCACCCAATCAAAACGTTTACATATATTCTTTTAAAGAAGAACTTGTGTAGTTTTTTCTTCAATCTTTAGATTTCTGCTCGAATACTTAAGCTCTATGTGGAGCAGTGGTACTTATTATTTTTACAAAAAGTTTTTGTTGATCTGGAACACGATACGAATGCCAGCACCGCATTTTCTGTAGCACGGGAACCATGAGTATTCAAATCTGGCTCGGGAAACAAATTTGGCTCTAAATTTGAACCAAGCAACTACAGACCTGTATTATTAACAAGCACGTGTTGTAAGGTGATGGAACACATAATTTTTAAATCTATTATCAGTCATCTAGAAAGGAATAACCTTGTTTATAGCCAACAACATGGATTCAGATCCGGGTTGTCAACACTAACACAGCTGGCCAAAATAACTCATGACCTCGCCAACGCTGTTAATACCAACACTCAGGTTGATGCCATATCCTTAGACTTTTCAAAGGCGTTTGACGTGGTCTCACATGAAGATTTAATCATAAAACTACAGGCTTTTGGTATTGATGGCACCTTAATCTCGTGGATTTCCGGCTTCTTATTGAACAGAACACAACGTGTAGCCGTAAACACGGATATGTCCGATAGCCTCCATGTGTGCTCTGGAGTACCGACGCGTTCAGTCCTTGCGCCTCTACTATTTCTTATTTATATCAATGATATCCAATTCTTTATCCAGTCACCAATCCAGATGTGGCTTTTCGCAGATTATTGTGTCGTGTATACAGTGGTAGGATATTTAGAGGACCAAATTGGCTTGAATAACTCTCTAAAATATATTTGCGCTTGGTGCCAGAAATGGGGCATGAGACTGAACGCATGTAAAACCAAATGTCTCACATTCACTTATAAGAAGAATCCGCTTAATTTTTCGTACACTTCAGAAAATATTGAACTCCTTAAAGGGATCAGGTGAAATACCTTGGTGTCACGCTTTCAGCAAACATAAGTTGGGAACCTCATATCGACACCGTCTGCAAAAAAGTGGTAGGGAAGCTATCCTTTCTAAGAAGAAGGTTGCGAGATGCTCTGACCCAAGTCAAATTAAATGCATAGAAGACTCTTGTTCACCCTGCCTTAGAATATGTCGACATAATATGGAGTCCCCACGAACAACACCTAATAGACAAAATTGAACGCATTAAGAAATTAGCTGCACGGTTCATCTACTCTAATTATTCGCGGCATTCAAGCGTCACTTACCTAATTATTAGAGCGAATCTTCAGCCACTTTCAGAACAAAGAATGATTTCTAGGTTAAAGTTTCTATACTTACTCTATCACGGGCAATTTAAGATACCGCGCAATCTGTACTTACAGGACCCATTTAAACACTCACTCAGGACAAACCATAATAAGGTCATCTTTCAGCCAGCTAGCCGTGTCAATACACATAAGTATTCTTTATTCCCAATAGCCATTAGTTTTTGGAATAAGCTGCCAGTCCATGCTGTGAATTGTTCTACGCTGGAATCTTTTGTCAACTGTCTAGAAGAGATTGATTCTTTCTAAATATGTATACATGTGAATCATGGAGTATCCTATGTGTATCACTACTTTCTTTCTTTTCTTTTTGTGGATCGTTATTATGTCTCATGTTACCTCTATGTATCCGCTTCTGCATAGGCCCGATTAGGGCCTGCAATATGTACAAATAAATAAATAATCGTGCTGAGTTCCTCGGATATTCTGGCTGTTCTTCTAGGTTCATGTATGTATGACAGGAATTACCTATGCTACCTGCCGGGATAAAACGAGCCACGTTATTCGGGCATGTGTCAAATGTGTCTAGCGCAAAAATATTTATGACATACGCGACGGCCAAGTTACATTTTACTGTAAATAACCTAGCGCAACATGGTAGTTTATCGAAACACTCACTCTTCACTAAAGTGGCGAGTGTCAGATTATAACAATATCGTCATTACGTCTCATTTGGAGGGTGCAGCAACCTGACTGGTGCCTACAGGGACACTGGTTTTAGAGGCCAAGTTGCTAGTCCCTGCGTTGAAGTGGCTTCCGAGAGAGATACTGCTCATATTTTAGAAGCACTACTTTTAAGTAGCTTTATGACATACGTGAAATGGAGCGCAAAAAACAAGGCAAAACCGTGCAAAAGATACTTCCAATGAAAAGAAAAAGAATCTAGTTGCTCATAACCATGACGACCCTAAATTTATTTTTACATATATTCTCGCGGAAGCACTTAGGTTTGATAAGGCCTGGAAGTGTTTTTTTTTTTCAATCTATCTTACAGCTATATCTACCCTTTTAGGACACGGCGTGATGAGACTGTAGCGGAATGAAGTAGAGCGAAAAGAAACGCCAAAGTGTTCAAGGAAAAAATTTAAAAAAATGAGAGACGCACATCTTTCTAAGAGTGCAATGCGGCATTTTCATCGTTGTAACGGAAACATTTTGAAATCGGTCGACAGAGTCTCCACTCGAGGTAGACTTTCTTTCTTTTTCTTCTTACATTTCTTGTGAAATTCAATGTTCGATACTGCCTTCGTATATCATGGATACTTACAAACTCATTTGGCTTTTTCACACTCTTTCACTCATTCATTTCTTCGTTCAAACATTTTTTCGCTTTCGTTGTCACTTGGTCATGCCTTCCGGGCATGAAGGAGGTGATTATTCGTGGACCCGAGTTATTTTCTTTTCTTTGCTCTGCATTCGGCTTTTTGTTTACTGAATATTAGGCGCTTAGCAATTTTTTTTTTATTTCTTCACTATAAGCACACAGCTATGACATTCGTCAGCCGGAGAGAACTTTTTTTTCAGACAAACGCTCCGGCACCAGTGAGACAATTTATAAAGCAAGAAAATTGAGTGAAGAAGTATGAGGAACCCTACAACCAAAGAAGAAAGGGTAGTAGATAGAGCACGTACGTAACATGGCGTGCCCAGAACTCTCAGTACATACACGAAGTCCAAAAACATTTCGCCAGCAAGGGAAGTTCACACATATATGCCTGTCGAAACGCTCGAGGCAGTATATGCTTCAGAGAATATGAAATACTACATAGATAAATGCGTATTGCCAGGAAAAAAAGCAAGTCACTGCCTCATCAACTTTTGTGCGCTGCTTACTTTCGCAATGCGTTCTCGTTTCAACTCGTCCTCGGGCAGACATTACGCTTTGTGTCATTGAAGATTGCGTCATGTTAGGCTCCATAGCTACATTCAGTGCGTAAGTGCAGCAAAAGCTTGAATTCGAACTGAATGAGCGTTGTCTTCTTTTCTCTTTGAAACGCTGCTATTCATTGTGTTTCTTTTTTTTTGTGAATGCTTGAGCGAGGTACGCATTGAACGCCCAAAGTGAGCACGCAATTTCTACTTAGTCCAACATTTTTCTGGTCGTTAAGACACAAGATGCATTTTCGATGGTGCGCTGTACACCTATTGTTTGTACACCTATAATACAAAGCTACTCAGCTTCTTCATTTTCGTATAGTGGCAATAAAGGCTCTGCTATTTCCGCGCTTTTTTAGTATCCCTACTGCTGGTATTGTTTTTGAAATAGATTAGCGGAACATAATGAAACATACCAAAATATTTCTCCTCATAGCACTTTGAATGGATCTGCATCGTCGATGCACTCGGGTTGTGAGCTCCTGGGTTCCTTTCGAAAGCAGGCTGCAAAAAGCAACGGAATTTGACAGTTTGATGAAGACTCAATCGGTTCGCCCTGATTATGGGACCTTGACGATGTGTTTCGGCTTTCGTCTCGGCATGGTAAATCAGAAAATGTATTTAGGGAGTAACACGAATAATTTCCCCATTGTATTTTGTAGATGTTCTTAGCATTTCCTTTTTTTATTATGATTGTTCTAACCTCGTGGAACAGATCACAAAACTGTCTCGTATAGCGGCTCAGCATTCCTGATTTTTTTCTGTCGGAACACCCAACATGCTCCAATCATTACCATAATATAAGCGAAAGTAAAAAAAATTGGGTATATATCTTTGTTGGGATATATTCAAAAAAACGAAGAAAAAATGTTTGTTTGAAACAAAAGAACAAAATATTTGCTTTGCTTTAATCAATTCTGTTTCAGCAAGATTGTCTAACCGTGTAGGAACCAGCACCTGTTCAATAGGTGTTATGCATATGAAAAGTACGTCTTTCACCATAACCACCTTCATAGTTTAAACCTACCTTTACTTGAATTGAGCTAAACGGTAAAGCTAAAGATACATTTGTTTGTCATAGCCCAGATAACAGAGCCGAATACATCTCCTTAATTGATGAATCAAAGGGTAAATAATCCCTAGACTTTGGGCCTCTATGCGCCCAAAGCAACCTAAATGGCAATCATATGTATATTCGCAAGTAACTGGAAGTATAACTGATTAATGAACAGCCGCTGTCAGTTGAACAACTTCCCAAGAAACATGTTTAGTGACTAGTTCTGATGGTTCTCGTAAATATCCTGTTGTGACTTTCTCTTTGTGTATCCAAGAATAATTTAGTCAAGAAACTTCTTCACAAGCGCTACTGACGCTATCTATGCACATCGTATACGTTTGAAGTTACCATGATATCAGTTTCAGCAGCAACCGACAATCCGCATTATAACACGTTGAAATAAAAAAAATGAAAGGGTTAGAAGTGTATTGGTCACATTGTTAAAATCTATCTTATTATCTTTTTTACTATACTGCCTGTCTCTGTTATATTCGCTAGTTTTGCTCCTTTGTAGACTGCCTTCCTTCCCCTCAGTCTTCATTGAGGCTCCGTCGCTATTTTTTAATTACCCTCTTGAATAGAAACTATCTGCGCAGCACTGTACGAGCAAATACAACAAAAATATTGAGCGTGTGCAGATGTACACGGTCCTGCCTGTGCACACAGGCACACAGAAAACTATAAGCCACGATAGAACAAGAGAAGGTACGCAGGCCACTGCATCGCAATTACCGATGTAGTGATTGCCTATATAGCAGCTAAGAAAAGCGACTAGGCCATAACATAATCACTCCAGTTGCTTTTTTTTGGGGGGGGAGAGGGGTGCTGTTTACAAAGTACTTTACACTGGGTTAAAAAGAGACGCTATCAGCAAATGTAATTAGCTATTATTTGCGTTCTCTCTTCATAGACAAACAATTCAAAGAAGTGGTTTGCATTTGTAAGCTAGCTGAAGGAGATGAGCTGAAAGGGGAGTTCGCCATGTAACATGGCGGCGGCTTGCTATAATTCCATAATACGTGTTAATAACAAGTACAAAGGCAGACGAAGTTAGTACTGCGTATGACAGAGTTATGCTAGAACACTGAGGCTTCGCAGGTAGCTGTGCACACTGGCGTAAGAGAGAGCCAATGGAATATATAGTGAGAGTTGTTATTTTAACAGTCAGAGCAAAACTTATTATGAAAGTTGTTGCTGGTGATGTAGATAATGACGATGCCGTTTACTCAATATAAGACAATGTATATATGCTATCTCACACCCAAATCATCATACTGAAAAAAGAACAATTGCAGCGAACAAAATTTCAGTCCTTGTGGCTGTTATTGTTCTTTTTTGAATAGTGTCTACTTTGCTGCTGAATAGGTGACGTTTATGCGTATGCATTATTTAAGTATTTGTTCGACAAGGATATTTAAACCTCCCAGTCACTGTGAAATCAGTGGTGATTCTTCCACCAGCTGTTCATTGCGCTGGCTAACATTTAGTAGTTCCTACTTTGTTTTTTTTTTCTCGAACGTGAAATAGTGAGTTTCTACAGTGCGCACTTTATCATAAATTATGATATTTATTTTTCGAACCTGGCATATGCTTCTCTCGTTTTTCATATACTTGTCATCATTTCTATGTGAAGTAATCAAGCTGTACTTCCCTTATGTGTATTAACGATTTTCTATGAATGCGTGGAGTGGTTTCTTCTGCTAAGCATATAAAAAATTATTTTGGCAAAATAAAGATATTCCCGCATAGATCACTATCTTTTATGACAAACTATTTAAGCGCCATTCCACTCTCAATGGTGCACATCATCACTCATTCGCTTAATAAAAATTGGGCAGATCGAGTACATTGGGAATCGTTCTTATGCGAATCATATGCGCAAAAGGTGACTTGCATTTTTTTGTGTGAAACGGGACGAACGATGCTAAAGATATGTAAATATGTATGCCCAGACAGACGTGAAACAGCCACATATGTTGTATATAACCAGTTATTTAAAGTTGCGTAACGAGGCTAACAGCAACATGAATATTAGCAACACCCAACGAGGTAACTTTAGATTAAGCGCTTATGTTCGTATTGGATGGTTACTTTGAATACAGTAACCGATTGCAAAGGTGAACTTTTTCAAACTTGTGTGCATCTATACCACAAATTTCTATCAGTGAAACCTTTTACATTTGTGACCTTTATAACGGTTACAAAATAAAAGGCCAAATCTTGTTTATATAAGTTACACCCCTTTATTTCGTAATGTTGCTTTTGCAAAGGTATAAACCAATCAAAGAGGCATAGGCTATTTTCAAAACGCCGTTTAATAAATTTTCCCTCGTGCTTTTTCAAGGACTGAAAAGGCAACGAAGAAAAATATCAATGGAGTGCATAGCACACATTCTTCTTTTTCAACAGCAAAGAAAAAAAGATTTTTTGGGGCGATTATGAAGCAGTTAACAAAGAACGATTGTGTCCGGCAGGGCACGGTTTTGTAGCAGGACAAGGATTGGTGAGAATGCAAGCGGGTGCTCAAACTTTCAAGTGCTCAGACAGCGTGCTCTGCCTAGGCACTTCAACTCTACTATGTTTTTTGTACAATTCACGTAGAATACACAATGAAATAAGAGTCAGGATCATGTCGTAGCAAGACGTGAATTTCTATCGTTGGATAGTGGTGCGCTGAACCCTCAATCACCCAGTTTCATTTATGAGTGGCATAAACCATACTTCTGTGGCGCTGCACATGATGTACTTTCATTCGTAACCCAAGTGGGTCGTCAAAAGCTTACGGCACAGAGCTCACTTCAATTAGTACCGAAAACACGCACAGTGTTTTACAAGTCCGGCTTAAAATATTGATGCCGCAGCCATCCACTGAAAGCTTGCGCATTTACGACTACACGAAATCCCAAGATGACCGCTACGCACGAGTGCACATGAGAAGGCGACATTTACTTAGAGAAGAATTAAGACCCTGACTGGATTCTCAGAAAAGGCGAGCGGGTGAGAGGGAGACAGAAATTAGGTGGACAGATCAGATTAGGAAGTTTCCGGGTATATAGGGGCAGCAGCAAGCACAGGACTGAGTTGACTGCCGTAACATGGGAGATGCTTTTGACCTGCAATGGACGCAGTTACGCTGATGATGATGATGATGATGATGATGATGATGATGAATCATCTTACTTATCAATAACGCCAAATGACAACATGACGCAGATGTGCTAGTACTCTGCTATAACTTAGCACAGATAGCACATAAACTGATACAAAAATATCTCTCTACACAGTGTCGCGAGCAGTAGTCAGTAATGCGCCATGGTAGGTCCACTAACCCATATATATATATATATATATATATATATATATATATATATATATATATATATATATATATATATATAAACTTGACAAGTATAGCAATAAGGAAAACCTGACATGCCATCAGTGTGTATCTACTGAAACTGCAGTCACTTACCCAAGTCAGATTTTCGGCCATGAGTGGCTAGGCAGTGGTTGCAGAAGTCGCATCGCAATGAATGACGCTTGTTGTGGAGTTAGCCAGTTGACGAAAAACGACGTAATAATTCAATCTCTAGCAAGTGGAACTGTGCGGTATTCTTATTTTTGACATGTACCCATCTACTTGCCAAGTATGTGAAGGCTGATGTATTTAGCAGTGTTTGATCCTGCGCAGTACAGCTGCTTGTTTTCACTGTAATAAGTACATATGCTCCTTTTGAAAAGCTGGAAGTGAAATTGTGTTTATGAAATATTGCTCAATGATATTTTAAACGTGCAGCAAGGAAAATAGAATTCCGTGATTGGCCAGCAAAACGGGCTAATAAATTCAGTGTGAGTGAACTGACATTGTGAATTAAAGTACGAATATGTTTTTCAAGAGGTCAACTGATTCATTCAAGCATCAGTATTAACTTGAATACATTTTTCACATTAATAAAATGATTTTCTAGAGGACCAAGTTTAAATATGCTATGAAATGTTGAACAAACAGGTTCAGTTGTTTTCTTAAATACATTTTTTTGCAATTAACTGTCACAGCACCCGAAGACATTTCAATTGCGAAAATATTACAGGAAGAAACAGAAATTTACTTCGCTTGAACTGAGGAGTGTGTTTTGAGAGAATATTAAGAGAGCATAAACAATATGAACAGCTTAAGAAGTAAGAAAATTCTTCACATGATAACCAAATGAAAGAGTGTGGTTCTAAGCTTGCCGATTTTACATAAAGCGCCTCAGACAAGCGACGTTGCCATAAGAGCACAGAGATGTGAAAAGAACTGAAAAGCTCTAGCTGCAAAACTCTGGGACCGAGCAGAAAGAAGTAAGTTGAAAAGAACCAGAAGCGGAAGTGTACCTTGAGCAAACGAAAGTGTAAAGAAACGTAAAGTGGTTGTAGTTTTGCTCTGGGTTCGAATTGCGTGCTCGCGTCACAATGATTATCTGATTGTTTTTGCAGAATGTTTGCTACAACGCCCAAAGTATAAGTTCCTACATTTTGTTGTTTAGTAGGAGTGATCATGTTTTACTTTTTTTGCCAACCGTGTTTCATTCTACTTTATACACAGAACGTCCATCAAATTGCGCTGTTCACAGAAATAAACTTGTCTCTGTTTTGGTATAATGCTCTCAATTTGGTAAATTTGGTATGATGTATGAGTTCTCACTTTTTGCTGCTAAAAACTCTGATCTGTGCTTCAGCGCCTGCAATATGCAAGCTTTCACTAGAATAAGTACTATGATAGTGCAAGAACAACCAGACAAGTTATTTTGGTATATAGGGCAATTTCATCTAGGTTTCATTACACTGACAGGTATCTTTCAAGTTTACGCTGACTTTCTTTTATTTATAAGATACCAGCGTTGCCTCAAAGGCAATATCGCTGAAGAGACATGTTTAGTATCACATTCTACATATTGTGCAGTGACAAAAAAAAATATGAAACAAGTTTACCACCAAGGTAAACAGTAGATTAGAGCGTTCGAAATTAACTGAAAGCTAAAAGAAAGTTAAAAAACACTAGGACCACAATACATTATTGTAAACACAATCAAAAATAAAGGCCATGATTATTATAAACGAAAAACCATTTTTCTGGTAACACGTTCTAATTTCGTACAGTTTGCAGGAAAAATGACAAGGAAAAATGAACTGTGTTACCACTAAACGCGTTTACTTTCTTGGAGTGATCACGTGTTGTCGAAACATAGGGTGATTCTGACAGGTAAGTGCGACTGGCAATGTCTGTTTGATTACAATGAATACGGTGAAAAAAATTGAGCCTCGAGTTTTTTTCTTCTAGCTGCTAAATTTTCCCAGCCCAGTAATCTTTTTCATTCAGTGACACTTTGGAAAGAATCGTACTTACTAAATATGCATCGTGAGGCCTGATTTTGAATCTTTTCTATTGCTTGTATCAGATAATCTTCGTAAGGGTCCCTAATCATAGAAGTGCAATCTAAAATAAATTTCATCTGTAAAAAATACAGCGTTTTTTCTTTCACATCCTTTAACGCTGATTTAAAAATTGTGAATAAAAATAATATTTTATTTGTTTTAGATATTGCTTGTTGGATATGTGCATTTCATTTAGGTTTTGGAGTAAAATACACTTCTACGTATTCGCACTGTGATTCTGTGATCATGCGGAAATGCTTACACCATGATCGCAGATACAATCGCATCGCAATGCAATGGCTGTGAGGCACGACACTCTAGCTATGTTGCGAATCAGAAAGAAGGCACTTTTGTTTTATAGGCATTTCAATGTTCCAACGGATGATATAAGTTCAAATAGCAGTGTGAGACACGTGAATAACATGCTCGTGTCTTGTTCCCGGCCAAAAAAATCGGAAAAAAAAATTATAGAGCGAACTTGAGCCTTTTACAATGACTTCTTGTCGACATGCGCCCTACGTGCTCAGAGCAGCGCTGCGTCTTGGCAGTCACCTCATGCATAAATGTAGCAGCGCATTCGCTGTCACGTCAAAGTCCCACCTAGTCGGCAACAAATGTCTTCACCTTTCTCTCCTGAAGAAACTTTCCGTGAGTATGAATACAGTTATGCGAGCACAGCTTTTTTTGTGTTGCTACTATTATAAAAGAGCCTTAGCCGTCGGAATTAGATGGTTCTGTTACTGTTATATGTGGTGTGCTTTTTGGCCATGCTTTTGAACTTTACCACTTTTTAAAAATATTCCAAAGAAGCTGTCTTAGCCTTCGCCTATCCTTGGAGAAAGTGTGTAAGAAAAATTGCAATATATCCAAGGAACTTACTCTATCCTTGCTGATAGAATTAGTTTGTTCACGTTAGGCTCCGCTACGAGTTGTCACATCAAAAAAGACTACATGCGCATACATTCTACGAAACTGGGGATGTAAAAACATTTACTCATATAGCCACGAAATGCTTCTGTTGCATATGTATAGAGATCTTTATTTGTATTTATGTGTGTAAAGGTAAAGAATTGTATGGTGTAGAAGCTGTTTGCACTCAGGAAGAAGTAGGAACAAGAAGTAGACAGAAATGCAGAGAGGACACATATTGTTGATGCAGACACGTTAGCCAGATTTGGCATAGAATATGAAAACATGCTTCCCATGCTTGATTGCTAAGTGTTTCGTAAAGCTGCTGTTTAAGCTAATCAAAATCTTTGTTACGCCTTATAATATTGTGGTCTTTGTACTATGCCACCAGGCCCCTTAATTGAAAGGAACTAGTGGTATAGTTGCCCTTTCATATATAGTGACAGTGGCCTCTAATAAACCCCTTCAATGAAGAGACCTAGTGGTATTGTACAAAGACCGCATTCAGTACCTCGGAATGAAGTCACTAATTATCAATAGTATAAACATTACACTCATTATGCTTATTCTATAGGCTGTTTGGGGGCTTATATCACGTATGTGTTGACATCGAACAGCGCAATTTCATCATGCAAGTACACCATCAGCCCCTTCTTTCCACCGTTCTGTAGCCTGTATCTTTGGTCGCCAAAAGCCTTTTCTGCTTAGAATTTGTAGCTTACGTCCCACGCTTCCCACTTCTACAATAATAAGGAATATGTTTGTAGGAGTAGCAGCGAGCTAGGTTTTCCACCCCATAACAAACTAAGAAACGCATATGTACCTGGGTGCCTTTATTGTTGTTTCGCAATACTTACTGGCTATTTTCATCTGCGTCGCAAACTATTCGTCATGCACCACCTGCGTTATAATGCTTCCTATTTTCGAAACCCTACTCACTGCAGCTATAGCTTTGATACCAATTCAGTTAGCTCTCTTGGTCATATTCCGGAATCCACCTGGAATTTCTCACTTTTATTAAATACATTCACAAACTACTCGACGTTATTAAATGTGCGTAGATGCGAGGAATTTTCCATACCAACTTCTTATGCCACGTTGCTTTAAGGCACACACAACAACTGTTTCTATTAACGACCAATCAAGCCGAGGATAGTACTTATAGGGCGCATTATTTATAGGAAATATGAACAGACTCATTGCACATGAAGTCTCCCACATTTTCTTTGCTTGATTGTTTGTGGGGGCTAATAAATTAGCTATTTAAGTCACCCACGAATCCTCAAATATATTTTTTTGTTAACCGCCCCCCCACACACACACACAAACAACGCGAAGTTTGCAAGCCATCGTTACTACATTATATTCAATGCGCTTTGAAAAGCTATTAATAGTCTAACGAAACGAAGTCTTAGTAAACATGTTGCCATTGTTTATTCGCAAGCGTTCTAAGAGAAATCAATCGACAAAAATAGGTATTTATACAAAATGTTTATGAAGAAAGAGAGATTGATAAAGATGCAAGGAATGGCAGGGAGGTTAAGTAGACACACATCCGGTTTGCTACCCTGCACTGTGTTGTGGAAGGGATGAAGGGGAGAAAAGAGGTTGCAGAGAGATAAGAAGGTACACACAATCACGAGCAGACTCGGGGGAGCACACACAGTCTACAGGCGGTCGCTCAGGTTTGTTGTCTTTAGGTAAAGTCAGAGTACTTTAGTCACTTTCTGTGCAATTGAGGCAGATGCCCAAGGTCCCAGAATCTTCTGCACACAGAATGGTGTTTTGTCAAGTTGATTCAAAATCATCCGAATCTGGCATCGCTGCGTGTCGTAGCAAGCGCAGCTGCACAGGACATGTTCAATGGTCTCTTCAGCTCCGCAGGAGCCACATGTCGAGGTGTCTGCCATACCATTGCGAAAGAAGTACACCTTTGTGAATGCAACACCCAACCAAAGGTGGCATAACAGTGTCACATAGAAGCGGGAAAGTTGTGATGGTAGCTGTATATCGAGCGAAGGATTCAGTTCATATAAGTGACACATTTGGAAGCTCGTAGATGACCAGAAGCTCGTGTGTAAGATCTCGAGCCACCAGGTAAAGTTGTCTTGCTGCATCATTCCTTGATAGAGGAATCAGGACCACACGGGTTCCTTCATGGGCTGAGCGCGCTGCATCATCGGCTAATTGATTTCCGGTAATATCGATATGTCCAAGCAGCCATTGATATACCATAACATGCCCTCGTGCTAGAGCTTCATGATTGCAATGTTTTATTTTATGTACCAATATTCGTGATTCTTCCCACGCATGGCA
This sequence comes from Rhipicephalus annulatus, assembly GCA_013436015.1. Classification (NCBI taxonomy): domain Eukaryota; kingdom Metazoa; phylum Arthropoda; class Arachnida; order Ixodida; family Ixodidae; genus Rhipicephalus; species Rhipicephalus annulatus. The sequence goes on along the minus strand of WOVY01009408.1, from coordinate 1,587,379 downwards.
AACTGCAAACTCCGAAGTGCTGCCTTCGAACTACAGAATATGACCCCTTTTTCTGGACGCTCCTGAACGAGATATTGTAAAGCAGCTCTTACAGTAGCAAGCTCTGATGCCGTAGATGTAGTCATACGCGACAACTCAAATTTGATTGTCGTTGCTGCAGCCGTAAATACAGCGACACCTGATGAGCTGCTGGACGAGACGGACCCATCGGCGTATATCAGCGTTTGGTCCAAGTCCAACTCATATAATAATAACAGTGTTGCTTGCTTCTATGCTCTTCTGGAGTGATCGCTTTCTTTTTTTTTGATACCCGGAATTCCTAGACGTACTTGTGGCTGGTCGAGGCACCACAAAGGACGTGCAATTCTCGTAGCTAGCGGGTAACCTGATGGAATACTGTTTAGGTGCTTGGCTATGACGTCTGAAAACGTAGCACGTGGTCTTTCGAAGAGTATAAGGGCCAAGTGGTGGTCGAGGACAGGGCTAGCATGTCAAATGTGCGCTCTGAGGCAATCCACAACTCTATATGTCCTGACCTGATGGTCTTTGGGAAGCACGATTGTGGCATAAGTAGATGCGCATCGGGGCCGTCCTAGGCAGATATGCAACACCTGACCCTGCAAAGTGTCCAATGAATAGGTATTGATTTTGCAAGTTTTACTCAGTACCGGCAAGCTGTAGCGCAACAGACCCAGAAATAGGGCCCTGTACAGCTGTAGCGTGGAGGCCACAGAAGTTCCCCATGCTTTCCCGCACATGAATTTTATTATATGCACAATAGATAGCAGTCTCTTCTTCAAGTACGCACAACGCGGGCTCCACGAAAGACTTCTGTCGATGATTATGCCTAGGAAACGATAAGTCCGTGCATATTTGACAATCTGCCCATTGATTTAAGCAGGGTATGGCGTCATTTGTTTGCGAGTAAATGCAATCAACGCGCACTTCACAGTTGATATAGTCAGGCCTTGTTTCTGAAGGCAAACTGTTGTGAGGGTTGCTGCCCGCTGTATTCGTGCACGCACCTGAGGGCGAGCAACTGGAGCACTCCAGAAGCAAATGTCATCGGCGTATATGGATAGGCACACCGACTTTGGCAGAACCTCCACCAGACCAATGAGGTCAACATTGAACAAGGTGGGGCTTAAAACACCTCCCTGAGGTACTCTGCAGTGGGTGTAATGCTCAGTAGTTTTACCATCATCTGTTTGCACAAAAATCCACTGTCAGTTTTATAATGTTTTATCCATTGAAACATTCGTCCACGAGCGCCCATTGCTGCGAGAGAAGTGAGGATGGCATCGTGAGCTACATTATCATATGCACGCTTCACATCAAGAAAGAGTACCACTGATATACGCTTGCGACTTTTTTCTTGCTGAACAAGTGTAGATATTAAAGACACAGTCGATGGAGGAGCGGCCCCGAAGGAAGCCTGCCATGCAGGACGAGTAGTTGGTGTATCGTTCCAAGTACCACTTGAGACAAAGTAGAACCATTCTTTCCATCAATTTTCCGAGGCAGCTTGCGAGGGCAATAGGGCGATAGGCTGTCAAGTCCGATGCGGATTTTCCCAATTTCAGAAGTGGTATTAATCGACTTGCTTTCCAGTGTCGGGGAACACTGCCGCTGGGACAGGACTCGTTGAAGCCTGTTAAAAGTTCTCTTCTGGCTTTTTGTCAAGATGTCCCAACGCACTGTAAGTAATACCATCAGGACCTGGCGATGACGTGCGCCTAAAGCGACTAACACACTTTCCAGTTCTTCCATGGTGAATGGAATGTCCATTTCTGGTAATAGCGTCTCACGAACGCTCACGGCGTCGATGCTCTCGTTCATAATATTCCCGGCAACTCTCGCGCAAAGTTCTTCAGCCACCTAGAGTTCTGTTTTACCATGATGGACTACCAAAGCTTTATAAGGGTGACGTTGTTGTGGAGAGGAGCGAAGACCACGAACTTTTCTCCTGATATATGACCGTGGTTTATCAGGGTCTAGACATTCGCAGAATGCTTTCCAGCGTTCGCTCTCCATCTTGTCAATGCGTCGTTGAATCTTTTTCTGGAGCCGTCTATCTTCCCTCAGGTCGTAGATTCATCTTGTGCGTCTCTATCGTCGGTTAGCACACATTTGTATAGCTCGTAATCTTTCCAGTTCGATGTCGAACAGTGTTACTTTAGACGAGAATGATAATTTACATTTGAACGCTTTCAAAGCTTCCGCGATGATATTTTCCAGGCTGCGGGCAAGGTCTTCTTGGCAAGCGTCTTCAACACGCGATGAAAACACCGACCCGTCAGTGCCAATTACAATGCCGGAAGAGAATTTTTTTCTGATATCATCGTTCTTCACCTAGGTGGGTGGGAGATCACTCACATGGGTCTCAATATTTCAAAAACCATCTTAGTGAGAGAAGCACCGTGATACCAATGTCAGGTTAAGGCAACTGCCATACGTGAGACCCCGCAGATATGTTGGGGTGCCATCGTTCATGATTGAAAGGTCGTAGTCGGAAGCAATTGTGACAATATTCCTGCCCCTGTCATTCATTCTACTGATCCCCCAAAGCATATGATGGGCGTTGAAACCACCGGTGATAATTCAAGGCCCACTGGGCCTCATTAGGATGTCTTTTAATCTGTCACAGTCCAATCGCGACCTTGGAGATATATATCCAACAATAAGTAAGAACGCACCTGCATTCTTCTTTACACAAAGGCACACGTACTGATTGTCGTCATTTGAACTTATTGGGTGTGAAACATAGGTCAAGTCCATGCGGATGTAAACAATTACTTTGCTTCATTCTTCGCAAGCGGCTGAACAAAAAGCTTCATAACCGGACAATGTATAAGGCGTTGATACGTTTGGTTCACATAAGAAAAGTATAGAGAATATATTGGCCCCGAAGAAATTGACGAAAGTCTGAGATACGGGACTTTATGCCTTTGGCATTCCATTGAAAAATCGACGCACCTTTAACTTCAGTGCGGAAGATGAGATTTTGTTGAGCCATTGTGCTTCGAGCATTTCTCTACTGTAGCGACGCACTTATCCGCTGCATGGGGCTCAGCGCAGTGGTGGCATGTCACCGAATTCTCTCAGAAGCTGTTCACATATCTAAATTTCATGCATTTACGACACTAGAAAGGCTTTGGAATGAAAGGCCGCACAGCATGTCTGAAGTACTCCACTTTCACATGAGATGGGAGGTATGTGCTCTTAAACGCAATCTTCACACAGCGAGACTTGCCCAGCCGGGTGACAACGACAATTGGAATATCAGTTGTTGACTTGACAAGAAATTGTAAGTCATAATTTGTTATAGCCACATCTATGTCCTAGATCACGCCGGTTAGTACATCATATCCCAAGGGTACATTAGAGCGCACCTGATTGCCGTCCCAGTGAGTTACACTGCACAGAATGCCCAAAGCAGTTACGTGCAAAACGTCAACAGCCAGTATATTCTTTCTGACGTTCACTCTTATGATCATGATCTTATTTGGCACGAGCGCTTCTAGAGACCTCGACTGAGACTGTCTGTTAAGGCGTTTCATGCTGAAGGTAAGATGTGCAGGCAGAAACAGGATGGTATAAGTGTTCGACTTTGGCGCTTCACTTACAGTTTGAATACTTGAGGTTGAGGATGTCCTCATATTCCTCCTTTTCGCTTTGCGGCTCCGCGCAGGTTGGAAACCATCATCTGAAAAGTCATCACTGCTGAGATAGTAGGTGTGGGTATCTTCACTGTCGCTGTCGCTCGCTTGTCTGAGGCGCTTCCTGGAGGCGGCCGCCGCGGACGCCGCTGGTGCCGAAAGGCACCCGGGGTGGTCTACATACATCCACTACAAGGGAGCAGCGAATACCTATCAACAGACCTAAATTGCCACTGTAATACGCTGGAGTTATGAGAAGTCTCTCTTATTCAAAGCACACCTTTTCGTCTTCCGTCACATAAGTACCAAATACCACGCTGCGACCACTTTTGTCTGCCTTCCATGTTGAAATATACAAATACAGACAAGCTGCAACCACATTGGAAATATTGTTCCACATGGTGTTTTAGCGTAATTGGAGAAGAATTAGGAACCCTTATATTATGTTTTACAGCGAAGTTCTATAAAAGTTCTATGAAGACGGAACTGCACGGCTATAAAAATAAATTAGGCCTCGAGAAGCTGTGCTGTTCTAGAGAAACCAGTAATGGCTCTGCTGTGCTTCTGACTGTTGTCAGCTACGCATTGAACTAGAAGTAAATCCGTTGACTATTTCAATTTTAATACTGCTAGTGAGAACCAACATGCACTCGCAAGCTGTATTCTACGCTCGTGAATGTCAGCTTCAGTTAGTGCCAGCTTTAGTGTTTTTTTATTTCGTTGGCACAGCGTTTTTAAGAGGTTTCCGGTTTGACGAAGTGGCTTGTAGTGACATATATTCTTTGTCTTAGTTCAGTGAAGTCTCCAAAAGAATGCACTTTATCGCAGACGAACCATTCACAAGAGTAATCAGTAGTGCGTATAGTCACTCGATTTCTCAGTTTACGTTGAAGTTTGAAATAAAGGCAAACAGAAATTCAGCCAGTGCACAATGAATAGATTATTTCAACTCTGCCTATGACGCTGCTTTTAATATTTTTGACTAACTTGAACGTGTGCAACGATAACAATATCAGCGATAAATGAAACGTGTTGGTTCATACATGGTGTTTCAAATTTAGCTTTTATCGATGGGAGCGAACCAGGAGTATATTGAAATGGATGGCCAATTTTAGGCCTGACGATACAATCGGTAACTATGCACACAAGTTGGTTGAAGTAAACTGAGCACTTTAGCGACACATGCAGTCATATGTATCTGCCTATTTGTACCCCTGAAAGCACGTTTTTTATCAGGAAGCATACATGGCCAAGTGATAGGGTTTTCTGTGGCAAAAACATTTCTTTAAAGATGGGGCATGACGCTGAGGACAAATTTCAAATCATCTGGTTATCCAAATTGATAGTACTCGCCCATTCATTACGATAATGATACTACTCAATTCCCTACGATAGTAGCACTAATAACAAAAGACTGCACATGGCAGACACTCTACTTGCACCATAATGCAAGAAGTGTCCGTATTAATATAGCAATAAAAGTGCATTATAATTTAACCTCATGGGATTTACAAGGTCTAATTCTTCTTTACGCGTTGTGACATGAAGTACACGACATAGCTTTAGTTGTCTATGTATTATTCATCACTTCCCCAGTTTATTCATCATATTCATATTCTTCATGACTTTACCAGTTTAGCTGTGCTATTCGAGAAATTGCAAGGTGTTAATTGGGATGTAATAGAGCTAAGCGAAGTTAGGCTTTTACTGTGCTGAAGAATAGACACGTCCTGTGCTACTGTATAAGAGTTCATAGAAAAGAAGTAGGGGTGGGGTTTCTCATACACAAGAATATCGCTGGCGACGCAGAGGAATATTATAGATAAGTGAGAGGGTGGCAAGTATTATAATTAAGTTTAACAAAAGGTACAAGATGAAGGTGGTGCAGGGCTACGCGCCTATATCAAGCCATAATGATCGTTTGGTTAAACGCTTCTACGAAGATGTAGAGTCAGCCATTAATAAAGTAAAGACAGAGTATACTATTTTGATGGGCGACTTTAATGCCAAAGTATGCAAGAAACAGACCGGAGACCATGCAGTAAGAAAATATGGCATCGACTCTAGAAATCCCAGAGGAGAGTTATTAGTAAAGTTCGCAGAACGTTATAATTTACGGAGCTTGAATAGCTTCTTCAAATAAAGAGTTAACCTTAAGTGGACGTGGCGAAGCCCTAATGGTGAAACTAAAATGAAATAGACTTCAATCTGTGTGCACACCCAGCCTTGTACAGGGTGTAGAAGTAGTTGGGAAGATCATAGGCAGTGGCCATAGAATGCTAAGAGCTCGTATTCACTTAGATATTGAAAAGTCAAATACAAAAACTGATGCGCAAAAAGCCAATTAATGAACTGGCAGTGAGAGAGAAAATACGGGTATTCAGAATTTCCCTTCAGAATAGTCTCAAGGCACTAAACTAAATAACCGAATAATCATCAAAGGGTGTGCAATTGAAGTTGGAGGTACAGTCACTAGACAGGAAACTGGCAAACTATCGCAGGAGACGAAAATCCTATTTAGAGACGACAAACGACGAAAGCCTCAAATGCAACCGACAAAATAGAGTTAGTGTAACTTTCGAAGTTAATGAATAGGCGTAAGATAGCCGACATTAGGACGTATAGCATGTGAAAATTGAGCACGCTGTGAAAAGCGGCAGAAGCCTAAAAGCTGTGAGGGCAGACTTTAGCATAGGCAAAAATTGGATGTATGCATTGAGGAACAAGGAAGGCAATGTCATTGTCACGTGTAAATATCCAATATTTACACGTGACTATCCATAACCAATATGGATAGGATAGTTGAAATAGCGGAAGAGTTCTACAGAGAACTTGGCAGAAGCCATAAAAACCAGGATGATGCCTTGAGAACTGAAATGGACCAGAGGAATCCGATATCCTACCAGTAACGACAGGAGAAGTAAAGAACACCCTAAAAAGAATGCAAAGAGGCATTGCCACTGGTGAGTAACAACAGTCCTCCTGAAAGATGGCGGAGAAATTGTACTAGAAAAATTAGCCACCTTATATACAAAGTGTCTCTTGACGGGAATGATACCAAAATCTTGGAAGAACGCCAACATCATTCTAATCCATAAATAAAGAGATGTGAAGGACTTGAAAAATTACATACCGATCAGCTTACTGTCCGTTCTCTATAAACTAGTTAGAAGATTAATAGCTAATAGAAATAAGGCAATATTAGTGTTCAATCAGCCAAAAGACGAAGCAAGATTTTCGCCGGCTACTCCACAATAGACCACATACATAGAATCAATAATGTAATAGAGAAATGCACTGAATAGAACCAACCACTATACATAGCTTTCATGGATTACGAGAAGGTGTTTGACTCAGTCGAGACATCAGCAGTTATGCAGGCACTACAGAATCAGAGCATTGAAGATCCTACACAAACACACTGGAAGAAATGTGCAGAGAATTCACAGCTGCCATAGTTCTCCATAAAAAAAGTGACCGAATCCCAATAAAGAAAGGTGTAAGACAGGGAAACAAAATCAATCCAATGCTATTTACTATGTGTTAATAGGAAATATTCAGGACCCTTGATTGGGAAGAGGTAGTGATAGAGTTCATAGAGAGTACCTTAGGAACCTGCGATTCGCTGATGACATTGCCTTGATGAGTAACTCAGGAGACAAATTACAGCTCATGATTACTGAACTGGACCCGGAAAGCAGAAGAGTAGGTCTGAAAATACATTGTGCAAAACTTAAGTAATGTGCAACATTTTCCGCAGAAAACAGCACTTTGCGATAGGTGAAGAGAAGCTTGAAGTTGTGAAGGAATATGTCTGCTCAGGACACGTAGTAACCGCGGAGCCGAACCATGAGAGCGAAATGACAAGAAGAATAAGGATGGGGTGGATCGCATTCGGCAAGCATTCTCAATTCATGAATGGTAATCTGCCACTAACCCTCAAGATGAAAGTATATAACAGCTGCATCTTGCCAGTACTAACCTATGGAGCAGAAACCTGGAGGCTTACAAAGAGGGTTCAGATTAATTTGAGGACGACGCAGCGAGCGCTGGAAACGAAAATGATAGGGGTAACCTTAAGAGACAAGAAAAGAGCAGAGTGGGTCAGAAAACAAACCTTGGTTAAGGATATCATAGTTGAAATAAAAAAAGAATATATACATGGGCCAGACACATAGCACGTAGGCAGGATAACCGCTGGTCATTAAGGGTAACTGACTGGATTCCCAGGGAAGGCAAACTCACGAAGGGGAGACAGAAAGCTAGGTGGGCCGACGAAATAAAAGGTTTCCTGGTACAACGAGGCAACGGAAAACACAAGGCTGGGTTGATTGACGGATCATGGGAGAGGCCTTTGCCCTGCATTGGACGTAGTCAGGCTGATGATGATGATCATGATGGTGATATTCTTCAACATTTACATCGTTCCTTTACTTCTAAAGAAAACGACACATGTTGTGTTTAATACTGCTAATGTAATCGCTTGATTCGTATCCAAAGCATCGCGCCTTCTCATCAATGCTTTAAACTGTGCACTCGTTAATTTTAAAACTTTTTTCTTGTTTATACCACTCTAACATTTTCTAAACTTTCAACTTCACTCACGTTGTTTTTCTCCACTTCTTGCCCTTCAAGGAAATAAAAAAAATAATTCTTTTGTACCTTGTGCATAGAACACAGGAATGTTGTTTTAATCTCCCGCGGAATTTTCACATGACTGCTTCTTACTATATATCTGCCAGTCTTCTAACCGCCTTCCTTTAGCATAGCATAGCAAGTCAGATGTGCACCAGTTTTTGCTTTCTGCCCTTCCTTTCTTGCTTATCCTCCACTGCTATGTCCACAAAGAGCAGCAGTATTTTCTTCTCACCTTAATCTATTCCAGGTATGCACAACTGAAAGCAACACCCTTTCACGCCATCCACTAACTTATGAAACCTAACATTACAAAGAATACAAAATATAATGAAAAACTAAGAGAAACTATTACCAGGAAAAGCGTAGAGGATGCTATTTAAAGTAATTGTAATGTAAATGTCAAGAAAAAAAACTGCACAAAAACATAGCTTGCCACAGGTAGGATCCGCACCTGCGGCCTTCGCATAATGTGTTCAATGCTCTACCACCGAGCTGTGGTGTGATCATCACTCCGTTCACTTTAAGCGTATAATATGTGCGCATTTAAACGTGAAAGCTTCAGCAAGTGCCACCTGTTGCCATTACGACGAGTGTGGAACACTCTTTTTTCGCCTGTTCGGCATCACGTAACACGTGGTCTTATCACGAGATGGTAGCTGACCAATAATCTCTCGCATACCACCTCAAGGCATGGTGTCTCACAGAATGAGACCCTCGCAACGACTGAAGGCAAGTGTAAATTTTAGGGTTTCTTTTCTTTGTTACATGCAAGGTTATTGAAAACTAAGAGACAATTACTTGATTGATTTATATGTGGAGTTTAACGTGCTAATGTCACCATATGATTATGAGAGACGACATACTGAAGGCATTCGGACATTTCGACTACCTGGGGTTCTCTAACGTGCACCCAAATCTGAGCACAGGGGCTTACAGCATTCTCACCTTTATCGAAATTGTAAACGCCGCAGCCGGGATTCGAGCCCGCGACCTGCGGGTCAACAGCTGATTACCTTAGCCACTAAGCCACTGCGGTGGGGCCAAACTAAGAGACAAAAGGGCCAGGGGAAGTATAGAAGATGTTAATAATTGTAGTTGTATTGCTAATGTAAAAGGAGAAAATTGACCGAAAAGATAACGGATCATTCTGGTGACAAGTTATCTTTTGGTCCACTTTTCTTTTTTCACATTTACATTACAATTACTTGTAATAACATCCGCCATGTTTTCACTGGCCTAATTGTCGGATAGTTCTTATTATTATCATTGTGTTAAAAATGACCATTAAATTTACACTTTCAAAGAGGACAAGTTGGCTTAGTAAAGATAGGTCTGCCAATCAAAACCTCAACCAGCCTAACTGGGACACTTTATCCTTTCTGTATAGCTTTTCTACCACAGCGTATCTGTCGGTTCACATATTTCCATATGCTATTTTACATTAGGAAAAGAATATGTGGGAACTCTGCACAATTCATTATTCCAAGCACTTTGTTTTGCTTTTCATAGACCGTACGTAGCTGGCTATAATTATTTACAACTATCAAGTATGTTGGGACGACGACAAAGTGCGTGCGACGAAGTGCGCTCGTTTCATGGCCAATCCTCCACAGTGGGTTGAGCCACGATAAAATGAGCAGTCACTCAATTTCTTGCCTTTTTTTCGCAACAACATGTGCACCTTGTGAAGCCTACTACTGCATTCATCAGTGACTTACAATGCCAAGTTCGAATATCTTACAGGTCCTCCGGCATCAGCGGCAGCCATGTCCAGCAAGCGTACGGACCCTTTTGCGACAGCGAGAACACTGATGTATTCGTACTGATCAGTGAGGGGCTATCCGGCAGCGGTTTCGAACTTGAAATGGGCGGAAAGGTGATGAGACATAACACCAGGGCCTCTTCTTCCCCGAAGACACCGAATGAATGTGAGTCGCGTGTGCCCGATACCACTACCCTCACTTTTAAATGTTCCTGCTGAGCCCGACGGCAAAATTAGGCGTGATCTGTTTCGGCGACTCTCGAGGGACAGGTGCTGGATGAAATCGTCGACATCAGAGTCAATATGCCTGAGAATGTCATGCCGATTGATTTTTCGCATGCTGCCGCACTGAACATACTACGCATTGTCCCGAAGCTCGATAGAATCAACGTCCACTTCTAAATCCCGGTGGCCTCCAACGTGGTCCCTAGAGTTATCTTGGACGTTAACGCTGCCATTCCCAGGTCTGAGTTGAGTGGCCTGGTCAAGCCAGCTAATGAAGCTAGAGTCATCGTTAAGATCTGGTTTGAGCACCTCACGCTGCGCAAAAAGAGATTTTAGAGGTAATTTTCTACCTTCGCACGTAAAGATGAGCTACTTCCGGTACCCTGTAAGACATTTTGGGCCGAAGCCACTGCAATATCAGAACTGCAAGAAGCTCGGTCATGTGAGAAGCGTATGCGAATGGAAGCGAGTATGCTCTCACTGTGCTGAAACCCATTTCATGGACAAATGCAATCTTTTCAAGTGTTCGAAATGCCTTAGCCACTAGACCACCCCACCGCGGTGGTCTAGTGGCTAAGGTACTCGGCTGCTGACCCGCAGGTCGCGGGATCAAATCCCGACTGCGGCGGCTCCAATTCTCATGGAGGCGGAAATGTAGTCCTATGTGCTCAGATTTGGGTGCACGTTGAAGAACCCCACGTGGTTGAAATTTCCGGAGCCCTCCACTATGGCGTCTCTCATAATCATATGGTGGTTTTGGGACAATAAAACGCACGTATCAATCAATCAATGAATTAATCAATCAAACAAGCAATCAATCAATCAAAATGATATGAACCCCACAAAGCTTCCTGAAAAGATTGCCCACAATTGAATAGAGAGATAGCTGTATAGAGACCAATGGCGAGAGCTCATTTATCGCCTTCCGAGGCCACGAAAACGGTCCGAAAGCTGTGATGTCGGCGCCGCAGTTATTTTCTTTTTGGAAGTTTACCCAAAGCACCATCTTAGGCGTTATTGCGGGTGGCACGGTGCCTCATAGAATAAACCCAAAGTCTTGCAGCCAACTAAATCAGCTTGTAACATACTACATTCGACAATGGCTTGCGCAAAAGAATGCTTAAAGAGATCCGTTCTTGGGTTGTATGTCCTTTCTTTAAATTTGTGGTTATTACGAGAGAAATGATAATGCGCTGGTTTTCAATATTCTGAAAGAATAATGCTTGATTTTGTTATAGAAAAAATAAAATGATTTCAATGTTAGATAACGTCTTCTATGTTGATAGTATTGCCAATTAAGTTCTCTTTTCATACATTGAGAGCTTTCAGTTCCGTCATATTTTCCCAGAAGAATTCTTGCTGCGATCGACTGAATGCGCTCTAGTGGATGCATGCGTACTTTGGGAAATGAGCCCCACACAGGACAGGCGTATTCTAGTATTGCTCTGACATAGGCGTAATATGCGGCCCGTTTAACCTCCTGAGTTACATGTTTAGGATTGCAACATGCTAGGAATCCTTCCAGTCACTTGGCAATCCTTGCTACTGAGAGGCCCCGCACGAAATTTAGTGCGATTGTCTGTGCACATCGTGCGTCGTTTACGTCAGGTGTTACGCCTGCTGAGAAACTGGTGTATCCTCTGTGGTGCCTGACACTTTCGCAAGTACGTGTTTTAATTCCAGGAATGCAGTAAAAATCCAATTTGCCTTCATCAGCCCTAAAACAATTGAGCTTGAACCTTCTGCACGAAATGTACAATAACCACGTGCACATATACACCGATGGCTCAACCACAGCGTCTGGTTCTGGCGGTGCGGTGGTGATTTCAGCTAGAGGAATAACTCTGCGAATCAAGCTGTCACACGTCAATACGTCTACGGAGGCAGAACTTGCGGCTTTGCGTGGCGCCCTAGAGTACATCAAATCTCAGAGACAGAGTAAATAGGCTGTGTTTTCCGACTCGAAACCAGCCCTACAGAGCATGCAGTCAGTCCTTTGACGAGGTTGCCATGAACAGTTAACTCACGAAATTGTCAAGCTTCTTCACCACGTCTCAGAAACAGGCCACAAGGTCAAGTTTCAGTGGCTTCCTGGCCATTGTGCGATCAGCAGCAATGATTCTGCAGACAACGTGGCACACACATCGCACCAAAGAGAGTACATCTTGCCGATTCCTTTGTCAAGGACTGACGCTGCAAAGCAACTTCGTCACCTGACACGTAGTATGTGTCTGCAGGAGTGGAACACCCCAAGTATAAGACATACGATACTCTACCAAATAAACCCTCGACTGGAACTTCGACCTCCATCCGGACTTCGTCGACGTGAAGCTTCGCTTCTTTGTCGCCTTTGGTAGTGGGTTGCCTTCACAAAAGAGTATAGTACCCTCATCGGATTGACCGACAATGCGGAATGCGACGTCTGCTGCGCCAAAGAAGATAGAGACCATCTGATATGCCATTTCCCTCGATTTGCCTCTGAAAGACAGAAGCTTTCGGACGCATTGCGACAATTGGACGATCAGCGACTCTCTATGCAGATGCTACTGGAACACCGTGCTCGCCTTTCGTCGGCTCAAAAAGTAGTCAAAGCTGTCTTGTGCTTTTTGAGGACTACAGGCCTACGTAACAGCCTTTAACTTTTGTGTAGGGCCACCGCTGCATACGCGCCAGCCAATTGACTGACAATCCTTATTTTTTCTCTTTTTCTCTTCTCTTTCCCTCTCTCTCATCTTTATGCCCCCTTCCCATTCCCCCAGCGTAGGGTAGCAAACCGGGTAAGTGCCTGGTTAACCTCCCTGCCTTCTATCTTGTTGTTCATTTCCGCCCTTTGTAAAAAACCTATGGCTTTTGCAGCTCTGTTGATAACACTTGCAATGTGTTAAACCATCCCCCCATACTCAGAAAACGTGACACCCAAGACCCTGCATATGAGTTCTTTCCTAATAACTTCATTGTTTAAGATGTACTGATTTGTAAACTTATTGACCTTTTTGGTGAAACTGACGTGCACGCATTTATTGTTATTTGGTACGATATCATTATTTTTGCACCATACCTCCACGTGATTAAGGTCATCCTGAAGCTTGTGGAATCCGTATGGTCAGTCAGTTCAGTACACAACACACAGTCGTCAGCAAACATTCTAATACGACACCTAATTCTATCCAAAATGTCATTATTAAACACAAGAAACAGAAGTGGGCCGAATACGGAACCCTGAGGTATCCTAGATGTCTTCTAAACTAAACTTGAACATGATCCACCTAGAACAACCTTCTGTTTTCTTGAAGTTAAATAGTCCGCAATTAATCAGCAAATAGTTTGAGGAATGTTCAAGTTCTGCAGTTTTTGAGTCAGAATCAATTGTGATACTGTTTTAAGGCCTTTCTGAAGTCCAAAAATAAATGATCAATCTGTCCTCGATTATCTAAAATTATGCTATATACTGATAGAATTCACTTATTGGGTTGTACATAAAAAACCCTGTTCAAACTCGGTGTTGTTTAGGATTAAAAAAGACTTGAAGTCAGGTGATTCACTAAAGCAAAAAAAGAACATCTTCAAGTACTTTAAAACAAATTGGTGTCAGAGAAATTGGTCTGTATTTGATACATCTCATTTAGAACTACTTTTGAAAATGGGCATAACAATACCTGTTTTCCAGTCATCAGAAAGCTTGCTTTCATCGAGTGATTTTTTGTAAATAACATACAGATAACAAGCACTGCCTCAGAGCAGTGTTTTAAAACTCTTGGTGATATGCCATGTGGGTCAGTTGCTTTGCTTTCTTCAATGCGCTGTAAGAACTTCTCTATGCCATTGAATTAAAGCTCTATCTCACCAGTAGACGAACATTTCTCTTTTTATTCGCGACCATCGCTTGTGTAGGAGGGCGGAAAACTGATTAAAGAAAGTTGTTGAAAAGTGTGGCTTTATCTCTATCTTCAGTTACAATCTTGCCACCGTAACATGGTTTCGGTGGGCTTACCTTCTCACTACCACAGAGTCGCATATACTTCCTAAACCTTTTCTTATTAGGAAAGTCATCGGCCTAACTCTCAAAGTACTTTTTCTTGGCTCCTTTCTGTTTAACTTTATAAATTGATGTCAGATCTTTTATTTTAATAAAAATTTCAGGGGTTTCTATTAGGCAATATTGGGAAAAGGCCCTCTTGCGCTTTTTGATAAGATTAATAAGATGTCCATTACTCCAAGGTTTCTTTATTTTGCTTAGTTTATTGCTTGAGACGCTCGGCACGTGACACCGAATATGCCCAGTAATGCGTTCTTTAAACACTTGCCATAGCTGTTCAGCAGTTGCTTCGTCTCCACTGCATTCAAAAGACCGAAATCGATGCTCAAGTCCCGATGAGATGTGCTCATAGTTTGCTTTACTACAAAGAAAGATTCTCCTAGATTCACACTTATTTGCATTTACACAAGATCTTGTTAGCTATGCAAAGACAGCGTCGTCATCACTAACACCAGGAATAACGTGGGTCTCATTAATGACATCAGGGGTGTTACAAAACAACAAATCCAGATTGTTGTCACCACGCGTAGGACTAGGGACATACTGCACGGGGCCCATCACGCCAGTCAACATTCTCCAATCACAATACGTCGCTGTATTAGACTTTAAGACAGAGTTACCATTATGCCACTTAGCATCCGACAAATTAAAGTCACCAGCAAGAATGACACACTCTTTTGAAAACGTGCAGGCATTTTTTTTCAGCTGACGCATAACATTCAGTTCGAAGACAGCAGACCAATAGAAAGCACCAACAATAAAACTAGAACGATCACTTTGCACTACGTGGCACCTAACAGATTCAGTTTCGTTGTTATCAATGAAGATTTCTTGGGACATCAAAGAATCTTTTACAAAAATGAAAACACCGCCACCATGCGTTGACCGGTCTTTCCGATATGTTTGGAAATTGTAAGGAAACATTTCAGAGTTCAAAACTGCTTCGTCAGGCCAAGATTCTGACCCTATGACTATGTCATCGTTCACTAATTTGATAAGCCTATCCAGATCATCATTTTTGTTCTCAACACTGCGGCAGTTCATCATCAGAAGGGCAATATATCGGGCACCTTGGGGCTCTTGTCTCGCTTCTTTGTTATCGCGTCACGAACGTCTTACTTTTGCCACATCCTTCGCATTACTATGCTAAGTGTAAGTTCTACCGTAAATGATGAGCTTTTGTTATCAACAGAAAGTTTTACTGTATGACCATTAGCTTTTTATTGATTTCATATATTGCCATAAGTTCTCACTTTCTTCACTCTCCTGCTTGGAATAGTCGTCCTTGATTGATAAACCAAAACCCTTCAAACTGTCTACGTTTAGTAGATTTCAGATTTTTCTTGATAGTTGTAAAGCCGTTGTATGACCAGTTTGTTCTTCCCCTGGTTCTTTGTTACAATGCGGTGAATTCTTTCAACACTAATTAAGGTGAGACTCAATTTAGCAGTAAAAATGGCGTCTAGAACATTTCCGGAGTGATTCGGTTGTTTCACCAGTACTTTCCTTCAAGCCATATACAACAAAGTTATAACGACTGCTTCTGCTTTCAAGATCATCGAGTTTCGCTTGCATCAGAACAATGCCTGCCGATATTCGATCCACTGTTTTCTCACAATGTTCAAATTGTGCACTTTTACCGGCAAGGCATTTCAATTCCCTTTCAATTGAATCTAACATCTGATTCGTACGAACAATGTAGTCGTCGAGCTTCTTGCTAATTGTTCCTATCGCCTCAAGTATTTCTTTTTGACCTTTAAGTAGCTCTTGCATTGCAGTATACTCAGGGCATGGGTTCAATTCAATGTCCCCACTCCGAAGCAATACCAACATACCCGCAGCATCAAAGCACTCAGCCATTCCATCACAAAAGCCTCTTGGGCAAAGCAACACCACCAGGCACCGAGAACTTGTGCTGCACTTTGAATATGAATGTTTTTACTAACCTGCAGAACGTACAAAAACACATTATTCCGTGGCCGCATGCTGGCGGCGAAACCTTGCCCTATGCAGCTGAAAACGTGGGGGGCGTATCTCGAGACCTCGCCTGTCACTGTCGATTTGTCTGTATAGTTCAAGGCACCGGAAACCGAAACTTGAGCTGCCTACCAAATCCGCGAAAATTCCTCTGCACAGCGGAATTCAGGACTGCGCTGATTGGCGTCGTGTGATAATATCCCCGGCAGCGGGCTTCTCGGTGACCATCCATCCGATGATAGCTCCAGGCACAAGGCGAGGATCTGTAGAACGTACAAGAGCACATTATTCTGTAGCCGCATTCTGGCGGTGAAACCTTGCCCAAGTTCGTCAGAAAAAGCCACTGCCTCTCCATCCGCGGTGCCCATTCGACGCCCTGCTTCAGCATCTTTTTTTTCCGCCCAAATTGTACTCGGCTGGTATAAAGCAGAATGCAGAGAAGACATGCTTTCCGCAGATTCCACTTGGCTTATGATGCCAAAGCCACAGCCACATAGATCAGCGGCAGTCGGTACTGACAACAACTCCATGGACACAACTGACGCAGTTTCGCTTTCCGTGCTGAAGTCGCAGCAATATGCGGATTCACAGCGCCACTTGGCAAGAGTGAACACTAAGTTTCCGACTGACAAACCAAGACAAATTAATCTTAATAGTTATTCGATCACTGGTACACACACCTCGTGTTCATCGGCAGGTTGAAGTTCCCGACACACTAACGCCGTAAAGAAGGTACTGGATGTTCTGTATACAGTGCTTGCAAGCCTTCATTAGGCATCAAGAATAGCAATGTACAGTGGAATGTAATACGCCTGAATACCTGCGCCCACTACTATCGAACGCAGCAGCCTAGGCTAAAGTATTTCATTACGTTCTCCTCTCTTTATTTATCTCTTTTCATCCCTCCATCCTCTTCTCCCCGGTGTTTTAGCAAACCGCACGCTCCTCAGGATAACCTTCCTGCCTTTTTTCTCTACTTCTTCCTTCATTATCATCATCAACTATGTTTTATGTGCTTGTTATCACGTCATGCTAGAAAAATTCTGAAGCTCTTTTTTCAGAAAGGCTTCTTATACGTCAAGAAAAGTAAACGAACATTTTCTTTTACGCGGTGGTGATCTCACGTTCAAACGACAAAGGCTAACGAGGCGTAAAGTTTGTCAATTTAACAAACCAAGTTAAGAAGTCTGAAAGTAATGTTGAAATGAAAAGCGTGCCAAAAAAATTGTGCTGTCAAGATGCGCGAATTTCTCGTTTATTCCGATTCATTCTTCTAGTGATTCTGTCTCTCGCTATTTATTTCTACTAATTTATAACTTCTGTAGTCGTTGGTTTGTGTATGAGTTTAGCGTCTGATATTTTATTTGTGTGAATTATCGGTGTCATTCACGCGCTGCTTTTGAAGCTGTGAGCGCCCCTTGTGTTGGCTGTAGGAAAGTATTACCTTCCGGAGGTGAAGGTAGAATGAGTTGCAGACCTTTGTAACAACACCAACCCGAACAGTAGATTCAAAAAGAAAAAAAAAATCAAGCAAATAAAGAAATAACCTGGAACAACTAACCTCATATATCTCTTCAAAAACACTGTGATGTCCACAGTTTTTCTTTGCTTTCATTTTGAATGAGATGTACATGCCTTGTATGTAATGAGCCGAAATAACACCGAATATTTCAATTTATACAGTTAGATTTCTAAACGTGTGTAGATGCTGCCACGTTCACCGCATTCTCTGTTACTGTTGCCATTTCCCTTCTCTGATACTGCAGATGGAAGCTTCGTCTATCGGAGACAACAACCACTGGTAACTTGAATTCACGGATCTGTAAAAAAAAACGATCCTAAATTACTATTCAAAATGCTCAATATGGTAATATGGGCTTTGTCAACGAACGTGACCACATCCACTCATTTCCAACGCAACAGACACGACAACACTTTGCTTTCAGCGGAAATCGAACCAGTATAGCAAAAAAACCTTCGTGCTCTTCATATGTCCTTGCCTGCAATCAGGGCGAACATGTCATCTTGCCATTTTTCAGCTCATTTTGTTGTTCCTTTGGCAAGAACTACAGGGACATCTATAATTTTTCTATGGATTGTGACTTTTCTTTTTCTTTTTTCGATGAATATTATCTTCTGGCCATGCTGTCGTCCTATATATATATATATATATATATATATATATATATATATATATATATATATATATGGAGAGAGAGAGAGAACTTGCTCACGGCAAGTTATTTTTCACCCACTTTTCTTCATATTTACTTTACAATTTGTTCTGATATCTTCCCCTATACTTTGCTCGGCATTATTGTCTGTTAGCTGTCATTAATATTGCGTAAAAACACGGAAAAACAACTTCTTAGGTATACACTTCTTTATATATATATAAATATATATATATATGTCTATATATATATATATATATATATATATATATATATATATATATATATATATATATATGGAGAGAGAGAGAGAGAACTTGCTCACGGCAAGTTATTTTTCACCCACTTTTCTTCATATTTACTTTACAATTTGTTCTGATATCTTCCCCTATACTTTGCTCGGCATTATTGTCTGTTAGCTGTCATTAATATTGCGTAAAAACACGGAAAAACAACTTCTTAGGTATACACTTCTTTATATATATATATATATAATGTCATCAGATGAAGCGGGCGAGCAAACGAAAGACGTCAGGTCATACATGCATGTATGCCCTGACGAAGGCCGGTTCCCGGCCGTAACGTTGGCATTAACGCATCGTTTTTCGTTTGCTCGTCCGCTTCCTCTGATGATGACTTATAACTCAACCGAATCCAGGAAGACTTTCAAGAAATATAAATATATATATATATATATATTGCACAACCTTTCTCTTTATCGTATTTTAGGCTGTCACAAAATGTAGTTGAATGTGTGCCGGAGAAATTGAGATAATTAAGTGAACTACGAATGATCCACCATGCTCCTTTGATTGCATGGGATTGTTGGCTAGCCGTCCAGTGCCTTGTCTTTGAAGTAGCAGGTGTAATAACATGTATATGTAGTCGTTCTTCAAAAGAACCCGCACAAAGAAATGTCTTGAACGAAGACTTGATTGTTATGTTTCATTTGCCACGACTGTTACACATGAATGGCTACATGATGATTAAAATGTAGCAGCGTCGTTGAAATATGGAATTTTGAAAATAGGAAGGTTCGCTGATTCATTATATGGACACTCTTGGCGGGTTTTCACCGCCGGCGTCACCGTCATGTTCTCCATAAAGTTCAGATTCACAACGTCACCCCACTCGTCGTACGTTCTATGCATGATGAGTAAAATGCGTGCTGCCACTGGTGATTAGCACGGCTCCAGCAGAGATGAAAGCCAGAGATGAATTCCCTAAGGACGCTTTTGGTGTGCGGTTGAGAACTGTAAAATCTTCACGTAACGCTTGTGTGAATCTATATTTCTTGATACCATAATAATATACAAATATACACACAGCGCGAGAAACTGCAAACACTGAAGTGTTTTATGCGGGGGCCCAGCAAGACGTCATTGACGTATTTTTGCCAGGGATAAAACTTTCACAAAAATGTTTGGGAGGCTAAAGCAAATGAAAGATTACCCAAAGCGAGAATCCTCACTTCATTCTATTTGCAAAACCTATTGGCTTCAGCTAGCTATAATACTGTCATCCCAATGATGCAAACCGCAATGCATTTCATGTTATCGCTAATACTGCTGTCCTATGGAAGCTAAAATAGGCCTAGCTGCGGTAAAGTGTTGGAAGTGCCAACTTAGAAAAAGGACGAAGCATAGGCGAATGGTTGTGCTTTGTCAGATATCTCAGAATTATCTGACTGTAAATCATTCCTTACCTTCCACATCATTCTTCTGAACGTTTAAAAAACAAGAAAGAAACTTGCACACATACTCTCTAATTCTGAGCAGTCGTGCAGCTTCTATATCAAACACGCATTTTTCGGGCGGCCCCCAGTTCCCCAGGGAAGGACGTGAGTTTGTTGGAAAATTAGTCGTGCTTTTGCGTGTTCGAACCTCCGCACGTCCACAGCCGTCGAGCAGAACTACACCGGACTTCGACTGAAGTTTGGAAGCCGAATCCGAAAGTAGGTTAATTACCTCCAGCACCTCAGTCATATCTCAAGGCTCTGTAATAAACGTTCAACTTGGCAAACGTATCGCATGCAAATGTAAAAGGCAACTACGACGCCTCAAGCAAAATTAAGAAAAATGAGACCCGAGAAGACTATAGCAGGACCCACTTATTACAAAGAACACAATGAAAATGGAAGTTCAAAAATATTAGGAGTAATTGCATGAGCTCAGAATAGATTTGCTCTATTCTATTTCTTAGACCTACAAAAAGAAATATCTGTCTTCTAACATAACCAATATGCAGCTGGGACACCTCAAATTATATTTTGTGGAGCTTGTAATATAGCAAGAAATATTTATATTTCTCCCCATACCTATATATTCGCCATCCCAAGATTTCGGACTGGTGCAACATTTCAATTGCTCACAATATATTTCAATTGCGCGCCGCCGACAAACGTCTACATAGGTCTGATGCAAAGCTCGGTCAAGTGGGCATGACAAAAATAGGTAAAATATAACACCGAGAGCAACAAGTTGCGAAGGCTACATTAGAAGTAAAAGAAATAAATTTTTGGGGCTTACCTAGAGTTCTTTCTCGTGTTACTTTTTAGGCAGGCTGATTCCTGAAAATCGAAAAAAAAGCATTTGAAACTCGTGTCGTAATCAGCCCATGAATTCGGAACGAAGCACTACAAAAGAAATGAACCGAAACTTCGAAAAAAAACTTATTTACAGCAATTCGAATTGTGTGTCCGAGCGACCGACATACGTAAGCACGTACATACAGCTTTCTTATTCAGTTGTTCTACAAACACATACGAACTTGAAGCCACAATCATACTCGAAAAGTTTTCTTTCAATTCCAAAGTAAACCGTTATAGATTAAAAAATTGCCCGCAGCTTCCCTCGGGGGAACACTGAGGAGGATGCGGAGCATATAATTGGTTAACGGGGTGTTAAAGTGCGACTTACTTGGGTCGATGGCTAAATTGGTTAACGTGGTTGTGAAATGGGGTGTTAAATTGCGACTTACTTGGGTCGATGGCTAAATTGGTTAACGTGGTTGTAGGAGGGGGTGTCAAATGAGTGAACACGTACACACGTATGCCAAAGGGCGGCGCTGGTCGCAGGGACGTCGATCATTGTGTTTGTGGATTGGTTGGAATTCATTTCACCGCGACCTTGGACGTCGACGCGCCGTACAAACCAACCGACGAGTGGCAACTGAGCGAGCGAGCGCCGACCTTGAGTATATATACAGCACGACGGCGCATGCACTGTCAGCTGTCGAATGTTCTCGAAGGAGAAGCGCGCGCGGCACAGATGGTGGGCGACGGCGCGACGGCGCATGCGCGCGCGTCAGCTGTCGAATGTTCGAAAAGCGGTGCGGACGGCGCGGACGGCGCACTACAAGGCGCGAGTATAAGATGCTTCCGCATCTAAAAAATTGTAAAAATATCCTGCTGTACAGTAATTTAGGTTATCGAATAAGATCATACATGTGCCTGAGATATCCACGGACTGCCCCACCGTTATTAAGAATGGCTATTCTCCGCAGCAAGCCGCGTTAAACTACTTGCCACGGATCAGATGTCATTCAGCGTGCCAACCGTGAGCTATATATACATGAGTCACCGCTGACATTAAGCAGGAATTGAGAATGCGTCAGGTCATTTTCTACTTCACCATTTGCACGACGAGAAGGCGCGCTTTAAATGTCGTCACCCCCACTTGTTTCTCGCTTGACCTCTGCCGTCTTTACTTCACGCTACTGGGCGTGGTTGCCTCTACACGGGTGAGCTTACATCGTGAGGGGGGAGGCATCGAGGTCTCAATGACTAGCAAGCAAAATAAGTGCGAAGAAAGTAGGAAACAAATGACTCAGTGCTTCTCCTGAATGAATACGAGTTCTGCTTTTGAAATATATAATTTAGAGTCCGCTGTGTCTTCATTTGAATGCTTGCAGTATAAAATAGAGAAGTACAGCGCTAGCCCACACTTAATTATGGTCCCCCTGTATTTCAACATATTTAACATCTCCCGCAAGGATTTGATGTAGCAAGATGCTCTCCATCTTTGTCACCTTCGTAAAACTATGTAATTCCTCTCCATCACACTGTAATTTCTTCTAGCGCAGGTCCCTGTGGAGCTTACAAAGTTTAAAAATTATGTTGGTGCTTGAACAACTCCTTCACGCAAAGTGTTCTATGAGGGACCTTTCGGGTATTATAAATAGAAAAAAAATAAACCATAAAATTTGGAATCGTACGAGCGTTTCCTCATGTCGCGTGAAGCTGCAGCCGATCTTATCTCTAAGGAGCACGGACGGCTCCGAGATATGGCTCTTCAAACCTGTTATTACATTCGTCCACCATGTGACATCTTGACAATGCTGTGAATGAAGCGCAAGAATTGCCTGTTTTCCCTGCAAGCTTATGCTTTTATCAATATCCGACCCTCTTTAACATGAACGTGTGTTAAGCCTCCTCAAGGGACTGGGCTGTTTTACGTTGTCGTATACTTTTGTATGCTGTCTTTGCTTCGTAGGACGCACGGAACATTACTTATAAAAAAAGTGAAATGAAGTGAACAATAAAAAGAGAGATAAATAAATTTGAACATTTCTATGAAAAAATAGAAAGACGAAAAAGAGAAAAAGTAAATAAAGAGACACGCAAAAATAACCTAAAGTTATAAAGTATAGCAAAAATGAAAACAACTAAAAAAGAAGTGACAAAGAAGGAAACAAAAAAGAAACCCGAATACATGCAAAGAAGTCTCCAGCTCAGCAGTTCATGCTTGAAACCCTAATGCGAAGCTGCCTAATTCATTTTATTGAAGTTATTCATGCTGGCAACAGCACAGCGCACCATTTTGCAGAAGCATAATTGACGCGTTTGAGGCATATTGCACCTTTGCACCTTAACGCCTTTGATAGGCCCACTTCCTTATGCTCTTAACGGTGACAGTGACATACATTCACTGCTCCAGAGCAAGCCAGCATCTTCCTTGGGGATTTCACGCTTTGCTTGGCGGGTGGTTACTGCCCTTCAAAAACCCCTCCCCACCCATACTTCCTTGGGATGGTTATAAAGACTTTATTCTTCTCGCTTCGGGCTGCAGATGGGTCCCCGACGTGCAGCTTCGTAATTAGCTGTCGTATTTTGCGTGTGATGGCGAAACTAAGCAACAAATATGTCACCGACGTTCTTACTTCTGTTTAGTAACAAGCCATATGGTGTTTATTTAGTGTACTTTTGCCTTGATTAAAGCTCACTCAAGGCAGGCTGACAGAGCTCTCGACGTATGTAACGACACACGATTAAAAATCTGCATGCCAAAAAAATGAAATGCTGAAAAAAAATAATGCTTTATATGTCTCGGCAAATTTTCTTAGGCATCGACATCGGCGATTGCAATGCATTAAGGTTATGCTCTTTTATAGGACGTCAATGCTTCGTTTACACGCGTCGCATTACGAGGCAGAGTCCATTGCAAACTCCAGATTTGCCACTATTTCACTACTTCTCTTTTTGAAAGTGCATGCTTTCGGTGATTATCGAAGATATGGAGCTTCAATTACTGTGCCACTATCTTCACAGAGGTTCCGTCACGAGTAACTCTAATCATAGCATTACCTTCATTTGGTTCCGCCTTCTCAATGCTTGTTGTAAGGTGACAAGTACCAGAAAATGTTCTTTAGGGGCCTACATGTCGTCATCACCGCAATTTTTTTAAAGCTCTCAATAATTTTTGTGGGATACATAACTCGAAAAAAGACTGCATATAGCTTTGGAGCTTTGAATGTATTATTGCCTTCCACCTCATCATCATCAACCCCACCTCTATGCTTTCTTCACCACCCTTATCCCTAAACTAACAGAGAGTAGCAGATCAGAAAGATGATTCAGTCTCAGCTTTCTCTCATAATAAACATCTCTCTTACTCCCGATTGGCGACATATGAGGTCTGCGGTACCGAAATAGACCTTGATCGCCTGCTATGGCACTCTCCAGATTTGCCTCTGAAAAGGAACGCCTTCTCATATGACGCGATGAGGATCATCGGCCACTCTGCGGGCTGCTGCTGGAGCACAATTCCCATTGCTCGTTGGCCGACTAGGCAGGTAAAGCACTATTATGTTTTTAAACTCTACGGGCTTCTGTAAACGTCTGTGACTGTTGTGCAGTGCCAACGCTACATAAGTGTCAGTGCATTTATTGATCGTTTTTGTCTTATTTTTGCTGTCTCTTCCTCTTTTTATCTTTGCATTCTCTTGTTCAGCTAGCCTTGGCGTAGGCTAGTCAATCTTGCTGCTGTATGGTTAACCTCCCTGCTTTCTTTCATTTATATTCCTTTGCTTTTTTCTAGCATAATGTCGTTAAATTACAAACATGCGGTAAAAGAACATCCAAAATCACTCATGCCGACAATTGGAAAACGCAATAAAAACGAGAAAAAAACCTCAGCTTTCTTCTGGCATTCCTCCTTTGTTATTTGTCATTTGATGTATCTGCTTCTTCTTTTGTATTTTCATTATCGGACACAGTGTATATGTAAGTGTTGTAGATGTATAGGGAATAACAAATTATCTTGTGAGGCAAATGAGCAATTGTACGAGAGTCTCTGCGCCGCATTTCAGAGAAATGCAAAAAAAATGTTGACTGAGGCGTTACTCCACAAATGAAGTACAACAGAAACAGCGAACTGCTAAAGACACGCACGTTAATGCTTCTTGCCTTGTAGAAATTCTGAGTGGTGAAGCATCACATCACAGCAAAGGCCACCGCTGATGCTTGAATGCGCATTTCACGAAAGATATAAACAAAATTCAGTTTATTAATATTTATCTTCTCCTTAAAAATGGCAGCATATCCACGGAGTGATTGATGGAGAGTGGGGCGAAGCATTCGTCCGTCTATGCGTCCGTCTGTGTGACCGTCCATGCGTCTGTTTGTGCGCCCGTCCCTGCGTTCTTTCATGCATCCGCCCCTGCGTCCGTTCATGCGTCCATCCATGCATCTGTTTGTGTGTCCGTTCGTTCATCTATTCAACACTCCATGTCCCACCATCTCGCATCTTTTTATCATATATTCCCTATATAGAAGCACCGCCATCCAGCGGACATTCCAAGGACTAAACGAGAGGTGGCACACGCACACTTTCTTACGGCCTGCGCTTTGGGTCCACTTCCCACCTTTAACCACCTCGAGTTCATGGTATATTCTAGTTCACTGTATTCATGGCACTGCGACCAAACGCTCGCTAAACCTTTCGAAAACCAAGGAGGTTACGCCCAGCGAGTATAACGTAGCAACCTTTCCCTGTCAGATAGGGCTCATTTTACATGCCAATGACTGCTAATGAGAAATGAGAGACAGGAAAATTCGGCTTTTACTTTCTTACGGCTTGCGCTTCGTATCTACTTCTCATTTTTAACCACCTTGAGTTCATTCATGGTATATACAAGTTCATTGTATTCATGGCACTGCGGCTCAACGCTCGCTAAACCTTTCTAAAGCTAAGGAGGTTACACCTAGCGAGTATAATGTAGCATCCCTTTCTTGTCCGATAGTGCTCAATGTACATGCCAATGGCTGCCTATGGGGATCGCAGCGTGCGCGTTGACTAAAAGCCGAATGCCTATTGTCTATCATTCCCCATTAGCAGCCATTGGCATGTACATTGAGCACATTTTTTTATTGTTAAACAACGCACAGAAGAAATCTCTCACTGGCACCACCTTGGAGGTCAAGTGTTACACCTATTTCGGGTATGTGCCACTGGTGGTTACATACGAGGGACGCCCAAGCCACGCCATAAGGAGCTTCGCCCCTAAAAGAAAAACCAAAGGAGTAGCTTGGTTTTGCTTGCTTCGGCAACAAGCAAGCTATACCGAGAAACAAGCAAGAACAAGCTACTCCTAATTACAGAGCTTGAGCATTGTTGCAAGTCGCATGCTCAAACAAACGCCAGACAAAATCAAACAGGAAATGTTTGCCCTAAGAGGTCTGATTAAACCAATGGCTAGAATAGAGCAACCGAAGGCCAAAGACATAGAAAAAAGTTTTTCATCTAAAAACTTGATAAAAGCGCTGCTACAGCAAATAATGCAACAAATGCAGGCTATGCGAATTTCCTCTAAACATTCGCCTAACGAATTTCAAAAATTAAAAAAAGCAAGTCGATGAGCTTGCCACTTATATAAAACAAGTATCCTAAGCGTGCCGCAGATAGTCCCAGCACATCCACTTTTCAAAAAGCCGAAGACTGCTTGGATTCGGAGAGTGATACTAGTCATGGCCACTAATCAGGCAAAAGCAAACGACACCATCGAAATTTGGCAATGGTATAGTCGCACTTCTTGAACAATGTAACGGAATTTTATTGATACATCGACACGGTGATGGTCAAGCAAGACGTTATATGCCTACATGAAATTGGGAAGTTCACAGTTAAATTGTGCGGCTACTATACACATTATAATTCGGATTACCCGAAGATCAAGACGCTGCACAGCAAGGAGACCACGTCGTACATTAGGTAGAATCATAGCAGTTAAACACATCAGCTATTTCCAACAAAGAGAGGACGGGCCAAAAACCTCATATTTAATATATATATAGCCCACTTGACGAAAGAAGCGCGGATTTCGCGCCTATAATTTCCCATGACATAGGACACCTGGAGAGAAAAGACCGACTAATCTTCGTGGGTGACTTCAATGCTCCCCAGAGAAACTTGGGGTTACAAAAGTGATACACTAAAGAAAATCACTTGTTCCTACCATAGAAAATACAGAACTACAGTTGAAAACGCTGCTTTCCGCTTCTACTAGGACAGGGAACAGC
This sequence comes from Rhipicephalus annulatus, assembly GCA_013436015.1. NCBI lineage: Eukaryota > Metazoa > Arthropoda > Arachnida > Ixodida > Ixodidae > Rhipicephalus > Rhipicephalus annulatus. The sequence continues at coordinate 1,560,111 of WOVY01009408.1, read as the reverse complement.
ATTAGTGCCGATACGTGCCCAGACTTCACTTTTTCATCAAATGTTCTAGACGGATGCTGGAGAAACTTGAAGGGGAACTTGAGAACCGATCATTTTATTCTAAGCTTTTCTACCACAACTCCCGAACTCAAACGCGGACTTGGCTACGCGTATAACGGATAGGCCATTATATAATAAGTACCCGTTCCCTTCAACCAAGCCAGCAAGCCAGGAAAAATGGGCACTTGGCCTTAAAGAGGCCTATGAAGCGTCTACCAGAAAAAAATTACACTAATACTTTTGTGGGACTGTAGATGGGGACTCACCAAAAAATGGAAACAGCAAAGGCTGAACAGGAAATTAAGAATAAAGATTGCAGAACTATCGGAGCAGGCGAATGCATACGCGCGTAAACTACAAGCGGAAACGTGGGCCCAGTTTACTCATTTTAGGGGAACCCTATCAACCACGAAAACCCGGGCCGTACCTAGAAGTATGCTCGATCCCGAAAATTCAAAGAGTGCAACTACGCGAGCCCTCAGAACACTAACCGGCACGTACCAAGGCGACTACGCCAAATTGTTGCAGGATCTTAGGGAGCGATACAACGGAACAAATGATTCGCAGTATATTATATGCGCTCACGTAGGCATAGAAAATGACACACTAGACTCCTCGCTAACTAAGGCAGAGCTTTTTGTAGCCACACAAGCATACAGCAAAACTTCAGCACCCGGGAAGATGCTATAACCAACCCAATTCTCCGCAATTGAAACGACGAGCAGCTCAATCGCTTAGTTAAATACTTCAAAGACAGATCTGGAAAACTTGGCGCCTTTCATCACAGTGCAAAGATGCCACCATCTTTGCACTTATTCCAAAAGCGGGCAAACATCGCAATATGTAGGACATACGTCTGATATCATTCACATCCCGACTAGGGAAACTCTTTGAAAGAGTTATTAACACGAGCCTCACGAATTACATAGAAGATCACAGTCTGCCATTAGACCTATATACGGCTTTAGAAGACACCTATCTACTCAGGAGATATTCGACTTAAGGACAAGGTCATAAGCTATATTCGTACGAGAGGGGAACACAAAGTTTTAATGCTAGACCTTGAAACCGCTTTGGACGCTACGTCCCACAGACTTATACACGAAGAACTAGCAAATGTAGAATGCAAATAGAAGGTGTAAAATTACATATGGTCTTTCCTCGAAAATAGGAAAGCCACAATAAGGATAGAAAACATCAGGTCAGAAAAATTCGACATGCCAGGTAAGGGTACACCTTAAGGAACTATCTGATCTCCACTTTTATTTACTTTAGGTAACAACAGGCTAAAGATTAGACCGATGTTAAGACGTAAATTGCTCGCTATATGCGGATGACATCCTCCTGTTGACGACAACAGGCTCTCTAGGGTACAAAGAGCAAGTCTTACAAGAAGCAATTAAAGCAGTTCATGAGTTTGCGGAACATGGTGGCATGTATTGCGCACAAAACAAAGCTGACTGAATAAGGTTACATGGTCGTAATTATAGAAGAGACTGAAGGATTTGTTTACAGCTAGGCAACATGGAACTCCAGAAAAAAATTTTGAGACCTAGGTCTATGGCTATAAGAAAATCGCAGAGCTGATTTCACTATAAAAGCGCTGAAAGAGACCACCATGCAGATAGCTCGTATCATAAGTAGAGTGGCAAGAAAAGCCCGAGGTCTAACGGAGATGGGGGCCGTGCGACTAGTACAAGCGTTTGTTTTTAGTAGGCTAGCATACAGCCTGCCATTTCAAGGACTCATCCCTAGCGAAACTAAAGAAGTGGATGTGATCATACAGATAGCGTATCAAGCGACCCTGGTATTCCCATCCGGCCCATCCACTAAAAGATCTCGGACTTAATAACGCCGTCGAGGAGCTCAGGGCACCCGGTTATGCTAGGGCAAAAGAAGCACCTTGATCACTTGAAGGCTGCCATAAGGGGTTTTTCGGATGACTACACTATTGCGAGGAGCATCTCATTTCTGTACCTGAGACATTACGGGAACAAGTGATAGTTTCTTCCATTTCGAAGCACATCATCCCACTCTAGCATGGCGCAAGGCGCGTCCTTAGAGCGAGAAAACTCATTAAATGTTTCGATGGGCCCCGTGACGTAATTTACACGGACGTCATAAAGTGCGAAATTGGTTACGTTATAACGGCAGTATATTACTCCAAATAATCCAATATAACCATCTCGGCCTCAGTGTGAAGCTCAAGTAACTGTTATAGCATTAGCAATAAAACAATCAGACTCAAGCGGGCACTCAGTAGCAGTCATGGAAGACTCGTAAGTGGCGGCTTGCCGAATGTTCATAAATGGTCGTTTACCACGCCTAACCTTTTAGTAGGCTGAAGTACTTCACGAATTCCACAGAATCACATGGTGTCCGGGACACTCGGGGGTCCCAGGAAACGAACGGGTGCACAAACTAGCTCGCGAACTAGCGAGCCTAGCTGGCGACGCCCCGAATGAAATAGCGAAAGACAACAACTCACACGACAACCTGAAGCACCATCATCGGGAACGACAAATATACGCGCCCCCTTATCCGCAGCTTGGAGAAGGAGACGATCGCAAATAACGAAAGGCTGAAACGCCTTGCCTGATTGGGACTATGGCACGCCAAGTGACCCACGGTGTACGCCGGGCAATGCGCATGGTGTCAGGGGAAGCCATTCCTTCATCATATTATGTAGGAATGCTTGTCCAGGCCACAAAATATGAACTCTCAGCTTGTACAGTGCTCAACTTGGCTGTCTAAAATGACAAAGCGTAGCGCATGGAGCAGCACGAGTGACACCCGCAGTAGCAAATACGCCACATCTGAGCATGCGCGGTGCCTTGTGGTGTGTCTGCCTCACAATACTGATCCCTGTTTATCGCCGCGGTTGTAACAACCGCCTTGGCCGTTGAAAGCGCTCTGAGCGATTTTGCGAAAAAACAAAAAAAAAACAAAGACGAAGTAAAACAGTTGTAGCTGTGATATGATATCACGACGCAAAAAAATCGCCTCGTATCTGCATTTAATTTGCAAATGTCGTCGAAAGACGATGGTCTTGCGTGTGGAGAGAGTGAACAAAACATTCATTGGATGTTCTGCTCAAAAAAATTGGTGAATGGTATTCTGGAGGCGCTGCGTTAGAGTGCCTCAAGCGTGCAGCGGAGGCGAACAAGCGCATCAAGTCACGTCACACGTGAGACATGAGCGCCATCTGGCAGTTCTTTTTCAAAAACAAAGCGCGTGGCTCCGAGACGGGTGTGCACGCCCGCCTCAGAGGTGATAAGGTGTAGAACGCAAGGCGACGGGTAGGTGCCACCACCGTCTCGTTTTAGCAAAGCATTGGAAACACTCGCCTTTCTGTGCAAGCGTTAGATGGTCAGCGCAGCGTGATAAGCGCTAAGGTCCTTAAAATTACTTGTGTATGCGTTTTCTAGTAAAATGCGCACATGCAGAATATATACGTGTTATTATTGTGCCCCAGACACGCGCAATAATTGCTTTTTAATCGACATTTGCACAAGTATTACCGCTGAATATTGAGCAACATAAGTGGGCGCTGCGTATGGGGTCGGCCGTTTCAAATACCTGATGTTGTCAAGAGTGGACAAACAGACAAATGTACAGACAGACAGACCAAAATTTTTGAGTCGAAGGTCCCCCAAAAAGACTACCGTATTTAAAATATTTTAATTTTTGCTGTTTCTTTAATTGTGTATTGTGCAAGGCACATCATTGGTGCCACGCATGCTCAGATGTGGCGTATTTACGACTGCAGATGTCGCTCGTGCTGCTCGGTGCGCGACACTCCGTCGTTATGGACAGCCAAGTTGAGCACTGTACATACCTTGCCAAGGGAGCCCTGAGATACCGTTCTGGCTCGAGCCGACTTGAAGACGAAAAAGGGGTCTCTTGGATCAGGCTGAGTATACAACAATGACCACTGTAGTACTGGACTAGAGACACACCCTTGCCGCTACCTTCTCTATCTTGTTTTCGAATAAGGCTTTCAATCAATCATCCGTTAATCAAGTAGCGTGTTTAGAAAAAGTGGTATGGTTCGCAGTACTCGTTACTCTAGTATGAGTGACCTGAAAGACGTCCCATCTGCCTCACACATGATGAGGCTGCATCGACAATTATTCCGCTCGGTCTAGGCCCATCCTGGACAACACCAAAAGAAAAATCATTACGTATTTAGAAAAATTATTCTTAGGAACAGTGAACATCAATTACAATCCAACAGAACATCGCGACGTAACACAACATCCATGATACCAAAAATGTTTACAAAAAATAGGTTTACATATGTACATTGAACACAACATACACAGATGCACAAGGATTGTTACAAAAAGATACAGGATAAATGAAGAACACACATATGAAGTGTAAAGATCTGTATGTTAGGTGTTTACATAGTGTTTACAAGGTATTAGTGCGAGTACCAACCAAACAATAACCTACCAAAACCAGACAGGACCAGTGTCGAAGGAATACCTCCTCACCCAGAAATAAGTGTTCCTCCCTCAAAACAGATAGTATTTCTTTGTACAGTCGCTCCAAAATTGGGAAGAGAGTGCGACGGCGACGACCTGCTGCAAACCCCTCACAGCGACTGCGCCAAAGACAATGGGCACCAGCAACAGTGAGAAGGCAGGCGAAGGGGCCTCGAGAACAACGTCCAGAAGAAAAAGAGCGGTTTACTCCGAGGCCACGAAATCCAGCATGCATGGCCCTCCAGAAAACACGAGCAACGACGCATTGTCTTAAAACATGCTGATTTGTTTCCAATAGGCAGCAGTTCAGGCATGTTGCTCACTGAACCATTCTCCACCTTTCGAAGAGGTCGAGGCTAGGAAGAACCCCCCACTCCAGCCGCCACATGAAGTCCCGAAGGTGGTCAGGCAGAAATGATGTCATCCGCGTACTCCAAGACACGACTAGAGTGGATGCGGCGTGCCGGAGAAACTAACGGGAGCGACAAAGCGGCTGTAGTGTCAACGCTTGGATTTTCCAACACATCTACCTGAGGACAAGTCGACTGAATATGGCGAAAAAATGCGACAGCTGTTGCATATAACGAAGAAAGTGTGACTGATGTAAGACAGTAGCAGCGTTGGAGTCTCGACGGCGTTTATTAGGCCGAATAGCCTGATCAACCCTTCGAACGAAGACGACGTTTTTCGTGATGATAATTATATACAGATGAAGAAGATGAAGGTCAAACGTTGTCAATATTGTGCTTACATTAATTTATCCCTCGCGCGGAAGCGGCCAATTAGGCCGCTGTTTATGATGGTGGTGTACGGCGCATGAATGGTTTTAAGCGCGACAAGTGAACAACCTCCGTACCACGAAAACGGCCGTCGGAAGGCATGACAACGGGGTTACTCGATAGTTAACAGGCGATGTCTGCTCGACTATAGCGTAGGGGCCGATGAAACGTGAGTGAAACTTATCACACAGGCCGGGAACCCGCGTTGGAGTCCACAACAGTACTTCGTCTCCAGTATTGAAGTGAACTACGCGGTGGATGCCATCGTAGCGAAGCGAATCTTCCGCTCTTGTTGGCTTGCCTGTGTATTGAGGTGGGCGCGTCGAAGACAATCGGCCAGGCGAGAGATTAAGTGCTCCCTCGATGTCGATGACGAGTTCACAGGGACGTCAAAAAAGGAGATGTCGAGCGGAGATGTTGGTTGACGGCCATAGACGAGAAAAATGGGGAATAGCCCGTGGCGCGTTGCGTAGCGGTATTGTGCGCAAAAGTCACGAATGGCAGGATGGTATCCCAGTTGGTGTGGTCGGCGTTGATATACATAGATATCATGTCGGTCAAAGTTCGATGGAAGCGCTCTGTGAGGCCGTTAGTCTGGGGATGGTAGCTGGATGTCGTCTTATGAATCGTATTACATGCGTGGAGGACTTGTTCGAGTAGTTTCGAGAGAAATGCCTTGCCGCGATCGCGCAATAAGATGCGTGGTGCACCATGTCTTAGAAAGATTGCCTCTGCAAAAATGTGGCAATGTCCTCTGCTGATCCTGAAGCAAGTGCAGCTGTTTCGGCATACCTTGTTAAGTGGTCAACTGCAGTGACAATCCAGCGCTTGCCGCTAGCTGATATTGGTAGCGGTTCATAGAGGTCAATGCCAATGGCATCGAAGGGAGCGTCAGGACACGGAAGAGGTTGTAGAAGACCGGCCGGCGAGGAAGTGGGTCGCTTGCGGTGTTGGCATAGCGAGCATGACGCAACATATCGCACTACGCAGTTGGAAAGGCCAGGCCAGGCAAAACGACTGCGGATGCGTTCATAGGTCTTTTGAAAACCGAGATGACGAGCCTTGGGGTCATCGTGAAATGCCTCCAAAATCTGCGCCCTTAGGGAACGAGGACTAACAGGAACCCAGCGCTGTCCTTCGGGGTGGAAGACAAAGCGGTAAAGGATTGAGTTTTCAGTCTTGAAGTTCCGCAGCTGTCGATGGGCGCGGGCGTTGGGAGGACGAGAGGAGCCTTGAAGGCGCTGCATTATAAAGCGACAGTAAGTGTCGCTGCGTTGGTGGGATGCAAACGTCTCGTTGCCGAAGGTAGAAAGAAAATCGACAGTGGCGAGTGAATGAACTGACGGAGACACTTTGATGGGTTCACTCACAGTTGGCGACAGGCCGGGAGTGCCTGATGAGGATTGTAAAGGACAGCGGCTAAGGGCATCGGCATCGTTGTGTTCCTAGCCGGATTTGTAGATAACGTCAAACTCGTATTTTTGGAGACGAAGTACCCAGTGACCGAGACGTCCGGACAAATTCTTCAACGTCGACAACCAGCACAAAGCGTGGTGGTCAGTGACGACAGTAAAGTGGCGGCCGTGAAGATATAGTCGAAACATCTGGATCGCCCAGACAACGACGAGACACTCTTGCTAGGTGATGGTGTAGTTTTTTTCTGCTGCTGTGAGGGTGCGACTAGTGTATGCGATAATACGTTCGTCATAACGCTCTGTTCGCTGCAAAAGTACAGTGCCGAGTCCGTGTTCGCTGGCATCAGTATGAAGGAGAGTGGGTGCGGCGTTATCGAAATGACAAAGCACTGGCTCAGACGTGAGGGCACGTTTCAAGGTTTCAAAAGCCATTTGGCATTCGTCGGGCCATACGTATGACGCTCCCGAAGAAAGGAGTTGGTGAAGTGGCGCAGCAATGGTGGCAAAGTCTCGTATAAAGCACCGGAAGTACGATGCAAGGCCAAGAAAGCTTCGGAGCTCTTTGACGTGTTGAGGCACCGGGAAGTGAAGAACGGTGGTAATATTGTCGGGATCAGGCCGGATTCCATCTTTGCTGACGAGATGTCCGAGTACTTTAATACTTTTGCTAGCAAAGTGGCACTTCTTGGTGTTGAGCTGAAGGCCAGCAGCTGCGAGACACGTCCGAACTTCGTCTAGGCGCTGCAAGTGCTGTTCGAATGTTGAAAAAAAATATGACGATGTCGTCAAGGTAACATAAGCATGTTTTCCACTTAAGGCCCCGCAATACAGTGTCTATCAGTCGTTCAAACGTTGAAGGCGCATTGCAAAGGCCGAAAGGCATGTCGTTAAATTTGTCAAGTCCGCCGAGTGTGGCAAAGGCAGTTTTTTCCTTGTCATCCTCGTGCATTGGAATTTGCCAATAACCGGAGCGCAGGTCAAGGCTCGGAAAAATATTCCGCTCCTTGTAAGGAATCTAAGGCATCATCAATGCGAGGCAAGGGATATACGTCTTTTCTGGCAACTTTGTTTAATGCGCGGTAGTCAACGCAGAATCGCACCGAACCGTCTTTTTTTCATACGAGAACGACAGGTGACGACAAAGGGCTTGAGAAGGGGCGTATGATGCTTTGCTTGAGCATATCAGCAACGTGCTTGTCGATGATGTCGCGTTCGCTGGAAGAAACACGGTATGGTCAACGACGGACAATAGAAGTTCTGTCGGTGTGTATGCGATGAGCCACCGCAGAAGTCTGGCTTAGAGCAGTGGAATGTAAGTCGAAAGAAAATTTATGCTTAGACAACAACGCCAGTAGTTCGTCTGCTTGCGGGGGAGTGAGATCCGTGCTGATGGCATTGACGAGAGCCGTAGTAGGTGGAGAATCTGTTGGTATTGAACGTGATTCCACCAGACTGGTATCCGAAGCCACTACAGAGATAGGTTGTGTGTCCACGCTGTAAACCACAACAGTGCCCTTGGTCAGTAGAATCGGCTCATTGGCGATATTCCATACTGCGAGAAATGTGGTGCCGTTGGAGAAGCGGACAAGACTCGATGAAAGTGCAATCCCACTGGATAGACAACGGGCTGATGGGCTGACCAGGACGTCACCGTGGTCAATGGAGTCAGACATAACCGGGATAACGTGCTCGTGGTTAGGTAGCACAAGGAAGTCATTGGCTGTTCGTAGCCGGTCACGTGATGATTTCGGCGAAATATTATGCGTCTCTTGCATATGTATGAGTCGTTGTCGACACGTTATGGCAGCAGCAGCATCAGAAAGAAAGTCCCATCCTAAAATAAGCATAAAAGCATAAGAAGCCAGCACGGCAAACTGAATATGATGCCGGATCCCATCAATGAAAACTATAACGGTGCACTGTGCTGATGGCCGTATCTGCGAGTCACTTGCGCTAAGTAAGAGAGTGCCAGTATAAGGCGTGGTAACCTTACGTAGACGAGTACACAAATCCGCATGAATAACAGAAATAGCAGCCCCCGTGTCTACCAATGCCTGAACTGGTACCCCTTCTGCATACATTAATAACAAGTTGGCTGGGCCCTCTGGAGGTCTTGGTGTTTGTTCGAGCGATGCAGCTTTCCCTCCAAAAACTGCACTAGCTAGTTTTCCGAGTGGTAGTCAGAAGTAGGTACAGCCGGTCTCAGAGGAGATGTTGAGCGTCGCAGAGGTGAAGGGGATTGGCGGCGTCCGGGATAGCAGGGGCGAGGTGCGGCGAGTGGAGAAGTCGGAGAGAAGGAACGCGTCATAGGGCGTCGCTGGTACTGGTTCGGGGATGGCTCCGAATCCATTTCGTCAACGTCGTAGCCACGGAGTTTGTCCTGTTGGCGCTTGCGGCAAAATCGTGAAGTATGGCTCCGAATGCCACAATAGTAACATACTGGGCGAGGCGAGCGCAAGGGGGCGTAGTGTGCTAGAGCTGTCACAGGCGCTGGCACTGGCACTGGGACAGGCGAGTGTGGTGTAAATGCTACTACGTTGGATTGCGCAGGAACAGGATGCGCGTGTTGAACCAAGGCAAGTGGCATGGCAGCGACTTGCGCATACGTCATGGGTGGTGTGGGTGGCGTCGTAGTTTTCGATGGGAGAGCGCCAGCCATGAATGAGAGCTCCTCTTTGATGATGTCGCGCAGACCAGCAGATTGAGAGTGAGGCCGAGGGGTGGGTGCACATGACAACCCTTGCACTTGAAGTTCCTCGCAAATCAGAGGGCGAATCAGCGCGCGCAAATCCGCATCCGAGGAAGGCCGGCTGTCATTGGCGTCTGGGTAGTCTGGGTGCAATCGAATGGCTTGGAGTTCATCAAGATGCTGACATGTCGTGATGACGTCCTCAACAATGGTGTGGTTTTTAACAGCCAGAGCGTTAAACGTGACGTGGTCTATTCCTTTGATGATGTGGAGAACTCGATCAGCTTCTGTCATCGCCGAGTTCACGCAGTGGCAAAGGGCAAGGACGTCTTCAATGTACGAAGTGTACGTCTCCAATGGATGTTGAGCACGCCCATCGAGCTTTCGTTTTGACACTTCGGAAGGGATGTTCGGTTTCCCAAAAATTATATACACTTATTGAGCAAAAGTAGGCCAATCCGGGAAGCTGCTCTCGTGGTTAAAAAAGCATGTTTTCGCGACATCGAACAGATAAAAGGTGACATGACGAAGTTTTTGAGGCTCATCCCATTGGTTATAAACACTGGTGATGTCGTATTCTTTTAGCCATACCTCGACGTCGTCGCGTGGAAGACCACAGAAGATGGGTGGGTCGTGCTGCCGGGCTTTGACGATCCACGCAGGAATGGTTTGTTGGACAGGGATGCTGGATGTTCCGGGCAGCGGTTCTTGAGCCATGACAGCGGACGGGGGAAGCAAGTGGCGACCCGAACAAAGCTCTAGGGGAACGTGACGTCGGAGAGGACTTGGGGATCGAAGCAGCCTCCAACACTCTGTAAGACAGTAGCAGCGTTGGAGTCTCGACGGCGTTTATCAGGCCGAATCGCCTGATCAACCCTTCAAACAAAGACGACGTTTTTCGTGATTATGATTATATACAGATGAAAATGATGGTCAAACGTTGTCAATATTGTGCTTACACGGATTATCGGCCCCGATTAAGATGTTTATTAGGCATTGAATAACGAAGGTGAGTGCCTACAAAATAATATGCCAGAGTTCACGAGGGGGATTCCTCTCCTTGTACGAGGCGCAAAAGAGGCGCAAGGAGTAGTCGGCAGCGTATTGACACCGAAGGGAAAGCAAAACCTGCCTGGGAACGCTGCTGTCCTAACGCCGCACAAGAAACCAACTGAGTGCCTTCGGACCAAAAGGAGGAACACAAGGCAGACTGCAATGACCTCCCGATGTGTAAAGGTGGCTGCTCCACGGGAAAAACGTACCAGAGAGAGAGAGATAAATAGAGAGGAAAGGCAGGGAGGTTAACCAAGCTTGGCTCGGTTGGCTACCCTACACTTGAGATAGGGGAAAAGGAGAATAATAGAACGGAAAGAGATAGAAAAGAAGAGTAAGGAAGAGAAGCATGAATAGTCAGCTCGAGACTACACAGCACGGTCTCGCACAGTTCTTTCACAAGCGGTCGTGAAGTCTGGTTGTCCTTATAAAGTACAAGAGGGCTTTCGTGGCTTTGCGCGTACGGGAAGCCGTTGGCCAAGGTGCCAGGATTCCATTTGGTCCCAGAAAGGTACCAAATGTGACCGAAGAACACAGCCTGCGCAAGGTACCTCCGCTAAAGAAGCGGGAAGTCGAAATCCCGTGCGTTCTCAACTTTTAGATGCGGAGCATCTAATACTCGAGGCTTGTAGTGCGGCGCCGTCCGCAAGCTTCCTCCTCCTTCTTCCACCATCTGTGCACCCCTTCCTCCTCTACACACAGGGCGCGCTTCTATCCTCCACAATCTGTGCACCCTTCCTCCTCTCCACACCGCGTGCGCTTCTTCTCTTCACGAACATTCGCTAGCTGTATAATGTAGCGCGCATGCGCCGTCATGCTTCGAGAACATTGGCAGCTAACGCGCGCGCATGCGCTGTCGCGCTTCGAGAACATCGGCAGCTGACGCGCGCGCATGCGCCGTTGCGCTTCTCCCCCTTCTCGAACATTCGACAGCTGACAGTGCATGCGCCGTCGCGCTGTATATATACTCAAGGTCGGCGCTCGCTCGCTCAGTTGCCGCTCGTCGGTTGGTTTGTACGGCGCGTCGACGTCCAAGGTCGCGGTGAAACGAATTCCAACGAATCCACAAACACAATGATCGACGTCCCTTCAACCAGCGCCGCCCTTTCGCATACGTGTGTACGTGTTCACGCATTTAACACCCCCTCCTACAACCACGTTAACCAATTTAGCCATCGACCCAAGTAAGTCGCAATTTAACACCCCATGTCACAACCACGTTAACCAATTTAGCCATCGACCCAAGTAAGTCGCACTTTAACACCCCGTTAACCAATTATATGCTCCGCATCCTCCTCAGTGTTCCCCCGAGGGAAGCTGCGGGCAATTTTTTTTTCTTTCACTTCATCGAGGGCGTTTCACCAAATGGAGTTACAAATGGCGTAGTGGTTGTACTAAATTCCTAAAATACAAAGAGACACAACCGACTGAAGAAGTGATGTAGAGCTAATTCTGGAGCTTGGATCGTCGATGAACAAATACCGGGAGTTAGAGAAGTTTAGCGTGACACCTGAAATGTCACCACACTTAAAAAATGAACGCAGGGTACGTGGAAGGCTGTCTTCATCTGAAAGGTACAGGATTGTGTCGTCAGCAAAAGGTGTGACTTTCACGGCACTGCTGCCAGGAAGCGCACGATCGACTGCACAAAAATCCACGATATTAACATGCTTGACAAACAGTCCTTACTAAAGCTTACGCATGGGGACTATCTTTCCAAAGGTACAAAGCCACACAAAGATTTCTTCCTCATCACAATTTTCTTCAAGTTTTTAAAGTTAACACCAAGTCATGGAATGATAAGAAACAAAAACAGGCGTAAGTGCTGGTGGACAACGGCGGCAAAGCCATAGCGAAACAGGATTTATGTATTTTGCTAACTGTTACATTTTGTACCTGAGCTTAGTTACAGAGCAGCACAAGACCGCGTCTATATACGTTTTTGCTCCGTGCACATAATAAAACAAACAAATAAAGCTGGCAACAATACCACAATCAACTGAAAGGGTCGCAAAGGTATAGAGAGGACGTTGCTTGCGTAAACCATAGCCCACTTGCCACTCTATGGCCGATTCTGTTAACCTAGGAGGGGGAGGAAGCAACAAAAAAGAGAAGGCAGGGAGGTTAACCAGAAAGACATCCGGTTGGCTACCCTACACTGGGAAATTAGGGAAGGGGACAAGAAAGACGAGAAAGAGGGAAGAGAGGGAAAAGAAAAAAGGGGTGGGGGAGAGACTGACAGTAATTTCACTGCAGCGTGTAGAACTCAACCACATGTCAGAGGCGTTCACACAAGCCTGTCTTTCTCAGGAAACACAGCAGGGCTTTCACTGCCTTATGGGCTGTCGAGGCATGTGGACGTTGCTGTAATAGGACCTGCACAGAAACAGACCGATCATCCAGTCGCCGCATTGCGTTGGGAAGTACTTGCCTATCTGAGGCAAATCGAGGACAAAATGCCACAGCAGGTGTTCAATATTTTCGTCGGTGCCGCAAACATCGCACGCCGCACTGTCAGTGATTCTAATTAACGTGGTATAAGCTTTCGTGAAAGCAACTCCCAGCCAAAGGCGATAGAGAAGCGAAGCTGCACGTCGATGTAGGCCGGGTGGAGGCCGGAGTTGTAGTGAAGGGTCGAGCTCGTGCAGTCTTGTACGTCGTATGCTTGGTGTGTTCCACTCAGTCAGTGTGAGACTGCGGGCCAGTTGACGAATCTGCCTCGCCACAAAGCTCTTGAAAGCGGAATCTGAACGCTGTTCGTTTTTTCATGTGACGTGCGAGCAGCATGATCTGCAGAATCATTGCTGCCTATACCACAATGCCCAGGTAATCACTGAAAGACGATGTCATGGCCTTTTTGTATTAAAAGATGGTGAAGTTTCACGGTTTGGTATGTCAACTGTTCATGGCATCCGCGTCGGAGAACTGATATCAGGCACTGTAACGCTGGTTTTGAGTCAGAAAACACTGCCCAATTACTTGGTCTTTCTTATGAATTGATGAGTTCCAGTGCATTGCGCAGAGCCTCGAGTTCTGCCGTCGTTGACGTTGTCAAATGTGAAGTCTTAAACACCGAGTTACCCTTTGTGATGGTATAACCACTGCTCCACCTGAACTAGACGGCGTCGTAGAGCCATTCGTTTAAATGTGCACGTGGTTATTGTAGTTTTGTTCCAGTAGGAATAGACTCAGTTGTTTCAGGGCATGTGTCAGTAAGTCCGATTTTCTCCTCATTCCTGGAATCATTAAGTGAACTCGCGGCCGGCTCAAGCTCCAAGGAGGAAGCAGTGGCTTTGATGCAGGTGCGTACGTCTCAGTAAACGATGAATGATACTTGCAAACAGTAGTGCTGTATGTCGTGTGGGGCCTTTCAGCAGCTAGGCTCGCCAGGTGGTGAGAAGGGGTCCTGGCATAATGCCTGAGGTGCATGCGCATTGTCTCGGTAATAATATACGTCTTTATCAAGTGATCTTGAGCGATGGAATTGGTTTCAGCTGTTGAAGCACTGCGGGGTAATCCAAGGCATATCTAAGGGCTTGGGCTTTAATGCTCTGAATTGCGCGAAGGTTGGTCTTGCCGGTGTTAGATATTGCAGGTAAGCTGTACCGTAATAATCCGATAAACACCACTCTGTAAAGTTGTAGCATGGATGGTATGGGCACTCCCCATTTCTTTCCTGCAAGGAATTTGAACATGTGGCATGTTGCGATCAGCCGCTTCTTCACATAGTCCACGACAGGTTGCTGTCTATTGTGACAAGAACTTGTGGATTCTGCTGAACGATATGTATTCTTCATTAATCGATATGCTGTAAGCAGACATTGGTTTCCGCGTGAACGCTGCCACTGCACATTTTCCACAGGACACCTCGAAGCCTTGTTTACGAAGGTAGCATGATGTCGTTGTGGCAGCCTTCTGAAGGCGGGCGCGAAGCTGAGGCCCTTCACACCTGATGTCCAAATGCAGATGTCATCAGCGTAGACAGAAAGTTCTACAGTGCTAGGTAGCTGCTCGACTAGACCAATGAGAGCTAGGTTGAAAAGTGAGGGCTTAGCACTCTCCCTGAGGAACTCCTCGGCTGCTGTATTAATCAGGTGTTGGGCCATTCGCTGTCATCACGCAAAATGATCTCAGCTGTAAGTAGCTGTACACCCACATATATATCTTGCCACCAAGACCTACTGTTTCCAGAGTACTAAGGATGGCTTCATGGGTGACATTGTCGTAAGCCCCATTAACGTCTAGACACAGTCTCTTACAGGCCTTTTGGTGTTGAACATATGTCACCAGATCAACAACCTTGTCGAGTGACGAATGGCCGAGCCTGAATCCGGTCTTGAATACTGGATAGATTTCGTAGTGCTCTAAATACCACTGCATTCGTGTTAGAATCATTCGTTCTATCATTTTTCCCACACAGCTGGCAAGTGCGATAGGACGGTATGAGGCAATATCCAAAGGAGATTTACAAGCCTTTGGAAATGGAATGAGGCGACTTGACTTCCATGTCTGGGGAACCGTACCAGTCTGCCAGGAGTCGTATAGGCGTAAGAGTGTCTTCCGAGCTTCCTCTCCAAGAATACAATGGGCACGATAAGTGATGCCGTCAGGTCCGGGTGCTGAAGAACGTCTGCACAGTGCCAGTGCCGCCTCTAGCTCATCCATAGAAAACTGGCATTCCATACGGGGATCACGTGGGGGTGGTGGGTTGTCAAATGTTCCCATTCTTCATACTGTAAAATTGGCATCACCGGCAATTCTTCCACAGAAAAATTCTGCGACGTCAATCTCTCTGCATCGAAGGTAAACTGCCAGAGATGTAAACGGGTGTCGCTGACCCAAGGATGTGCTAAGACCCCAGACAGTTAGCCACAGCAGTGATAAGGGCTTTCGTGGATCCAACGACTCGCAAAAGGATATCCAACCTCACCTAGCCAGTTTATCCATGTGCCGCTGCATTTTCTTTTGAATGCGTCTAGCCAGCCTCAAATCATCCATGCACTTTGTCCGTGGGTACCTTCGTTCTGCACGACGGCGTATTGCGCGAAGTTTCTCAAGCTCAATGTCGAAATCGGTGCGCTTGTGACTAGTCAACAGTGAATGCGTAGTATTGTGTAGGACATCCTTTATTGAGTCCTCTAGGTTATATGATGAGCTGTCGGTACAGCAGTCTTCCATTAACATTTTGAATTTCGGCCGATTGGTGTATTTGAGGCCTTTTGAGGACTTGGAGCTGGTAAAACCTTCTATAAACAGCTAAGTTGGTATATGGTCACTGCCCTCCGTTTCCAGATCCGTAAACCAGTGCACGTTCTTAGTAAGTGAGCGAGAAACCAATGTAAGGTCCAGGAAGCTGCTATAGGCTGATCCGCATAAAATATGTAGGGCTTTCATCGTTACAAATGCAGAGTTTGTACTCCGAGGCTAAGGACACCAATTTTTTTCCTCTAGAGTTGACTCTGAAGCTTCCTCATAGGAAATGGTGGGCATTGAAGTCGCCAGTGATCACCCATGGCTTTGGAGTCGATGTCAGAATACCACGTAAGCGCTCGCAGTCAAGGCGGCTTGGTGGAGATAAGTAAGCTCTGATAATCGTGAAAGCAACCTTATCCTTCTTCACAGTAAGGCACAGATACTGATTCCCTTCATCAGGCGAGACTCTGTGGTGAACGTAAGTGAGATCATGGCGCATAAATACAATACCTTTGCTGCAGTCTCTGTGAGTGGAGGACATAAAGCACTCATATCCTGACAGCTTGATTGAAGCAGACAGGTTGGGTTCACAAATCATGATAATGGGGAAGAGGTTCACAAATACAAACTGTCTAAAGTCAGACATGCGCGACTTCAGTCCTCTGACGTTCCACTGAAAGACAGATGCATTCTTGACTTCCGCTCGAAACGACGGTGCCTCGCTGGCTATTGTTTTACCTAAGAGCTGCAAACAACGGACTCGGGGTGTCCAGCACAGGCAGTGTGGTCTGCACAGCCGAAGTCTTCATATTACTCAGTAGGACACGCATGGTACTCATCAGCGATTGGAGCAAGCTTATCACTTTATCTTCATTCATCGCATCACTGGTGTGAGGGGTCGTCGAGGGCGGCGGGATTTGATGCAGCTCCGAAGTAGGTTGACTTCGTGGAAGTGAGGGCCACTGTTCGGAAGGTGCGACTGCCGTCACTTTTTTCTGTTTTGCAGTATCCGTCTTCAGTGAGCTCGGTGTTTGTGGGTCAGCCTCTTTCATAGAGGATAACATCTCTCTATCGGTAGAGCAGTTTTTACGTGATGGTCTTCGCCCACGACGCCGTCGTCGGCGTAGTGTAGCGGCAGCTTCCCTCTGCGTTGAATTGTCCCGCACCATACACCTGAGTACTGCGTGCTTGTTTCGCACCCGCGGGCAATCTTTGGATGAGGCCTCATGAGCACCGTGGCAGTTTAGACATCGTAACATGGTGGCCCCGCAGGCGTCTTTTGAGTGAGACCCAGCGTACTGCGGACACACAACTTTGTTCTCGCAGGCACCTTTTACGTGTCCCACCTTGAAGCACTTGTAGCATTGCAGTGTCTTCGGTATGTATGGACGCACTGAGTGGCGAACATGATCAACTTTGACATACGAGGGAAGGCTGTCTCCCTCGAACACAAGCCTCAAGCAGCATGAGTTGCCGAGTCTGGTAATGTGCGTGATGCGGGTGCCTTCAGTCGCTGGCTTTATTAGTATTGGCAGGTCATTAGCTGGGATGAAAAAATTAACATCATAAATGACGCCTACAGTGCCATTACAACCTGTAGCGACCATTGGCCGAACTTTCACGTTGCCCGATATCTGTTATGTGCCGAAGGCTTTGCAGTGCACTACAGTGCATAACGTCTACAGCAAGGACATTCTTCCGTGCATTGATCCTCACGTTTTTGATCTCGATCGGCGTGGTTTCCTCGAGAAGCACAGAAAAAACTTGCCTGTCGAGGAGTCGCAAGTTAGGTGCAGGATTTTCGCCTGGTGCTTTTGCTGAAGCCCGGAAAGTCTCCATTCGATTTGGCATCATACCGGCCTATAGCACTAGCAAGCTGCGTTGGCAAGGTCATGGAGAGGATGCTGCTTACACGCATGGAATGGTACCTGGAACATTATAACATCTATCCTGATGCTATGGCTGGTTTTCGACGAGGTCGGTCCTCAGTTGATAGCGTTATTGACTTAGTGACCTCTGTTCAGCATCAGAAAGCTGAGAAGCGGCTGTCGGTAGCTCTGTTCTTAGACGTGAAGGGTGCCTATGACAACGTGACCCACGAGGCTTTTCTCAATGCTCTTGAAGCAGCTGAACTTGGAGGTCGTGTCTTTCGATGGGTAAGAAGCTACCTCACAAAGAGATCTATGTTCGTTTTAACTGAAGGTTGGTTTACGAACAAGTATTTCACAAGTCGTGGGGTGCCCCAAGGCGGTGTTTTAAGTCCTACACTTTTCAACCTGGTTCTCATGGGGCTCACTGAAATGCTGCCACAGAAGGCTTATGTATCTCTCTACGCTGACGATATCTGCATTTGGGCGTCCGGCGTGACACGACCTCAAGTGCGCGCAAGAATACAGAAAGCGGCAACAATGACATCGACATACCTTCGCCAGCAAGGTTTGACTATCGCCACAAAAAAATGCGCAGCGGTGGCATTTACACGCAAACCGATGTCTTTCTACTCAATGTGCATCGATGGCAGATCAATCCCATATAAGAGCACTCATAGATTCTTAGGCGTCATCGTAGATCGTGACCTAACCTGGAGCCCGCTTGTCACATACCTGAAGAAAAAGCTCATTGGCCTTGAGATTGTATTCAAGTTCATCGCCGGAAAATCATGGGGCCCATCCGTGCACTCCATGTTGCAGCTTTATACAGCCCTCTTTCTCGGAACTCTCCGGTACAGCCTTCCGGTCCTGTCCAACACGTGCAAGACTAACATCCGTGCACTGCAAAGCGTACAAGCCCAAGCACTTCGGACATGCCTTGGCCTTCCAAGATGCTCATCGACAGTGTCAACTATTGTTATTGCACAAGAACAACCGGTCACAACGCACATCATTGTCGAGACGCTGAGAGCGCACATTCGGCATTTATCACGGCTACCGTCACATCATTTAACGTGTTTGACAGCTCGGAGGCCCCATTCTTCGTACTGCGGTATCGTGACAAAACATCAGGACATACTACCGCCTGGCTTCAAACTTGCCATGCATCCAGCAACTGCGCCATGGAGTCTTCGTCAACCTGACGTGCGCTTATCAGTTCCTGGATTCTTTAAGAAGGCACGCATGTCAACGCTAGCCCTGAAGCAACTGACTTTGCGTCTGTTGGACGAGAGGTACTTCGACCGCATACATGTTTACACCGATGGCTCCACTAATTCCAACAGCTCCGCAGGAGCAGTGGTTGTTCCATTTGAAAATGTGTTGCTTCAGTACAAGTTTTCTCACACCACGACGTCGACAGCAGCAGAGCTCGCCGCACTTCAAGGTGCAGTAAAGTACATTCTTCACCAGGAACCTAACCAATGGGCCATCTTTTGCGACTCCAGGTCAGCCTTACAGTCACTACGGTTTGTTCTGCAGCACGGGCTACATGAACAATCAGTATATCAGATAAGGCACGACTACCACGAAGCTCTCGCGGAAGGTCACGATATTGTATTTCAGTGGTTGCCGAGTCATTGCGGAATCGTTGGCAATGACCGCGCAGATGAAGCTGCTCGATCGGCTCATGACCAAGAGCAGCGCACGCCCATACCACTCTTGAGAACGGACGCTGCAAGGCTACTACAATCACTTGCTCGCCGTATATCTCTCCTACAATGGAATACGCAGGGTTTCTCCAACACGCACCTGTATTCGATCGACCCAAACTTGCAACTTCGTTTGCCATACGGGTTCCCACGATGCGCTGAAACTTTACTGTGTCGCATGAGGTTGGGCATGGCATTTACGAATTCGTACTCTCGTCTCCTTGGAATGGCGAGCACTTCGGCATGCAACATCTGCGCCTGCGAGGAAACGCTTGAGCACATTCTATGTCATTGCCCAGCATACCAGACCGAACGACGTATTATGGAAGCCAAGCTCTGTCAGCTGGATTCACGGCCGCTTACAGAAGAGAAGATCCTGGGAGCTTGGCCGACGGCTTCCCATACGCGCAAAGCCACGAAAGCCCTCTTGTACTTTTTAAGGAACACCAAACTTTACGACCGCTTGTGAAAGAACTGTGCGAGGCCATGCTGTGTAGTTTTGAGCTGACTATTTATGCTTTTCTTTCTTACTCCTCTTCTTTTCTGTCTCTTTTCGTTCTATTATTCCCCTTTTCCCCCACCCCAAGTGTAGGGTAGCCAACCTAGCCAAGCTTGGTTAACCTCCCGGCCTTTCTTCTCTATCTCTCTCTCTCTCTCTTCGGGCATAACAGCATGGTGTGCGGCCACCGCTGTGGTGCAGTCTTAACGATGGAAACACTTGCCGACGATGTCGTCCGCAGCAGTCTTCGTTTTGTAGATCGATTCATGACGACCGTGAAGTCATCATCCGATGACTCAAAGCCGTCCGAGTACAAATCGGTTGCCTCGCTGTCCGTGTCGCTCAACGCGTTGCTACGCTTCCTGGGCGACGAAGCCCGGCATGACGGTTGCACGCCTGGAACATTCTCAGGTGTGTCCTGAAGCATCACCGCAAAGGAGGTAGCAGCAGCTCCCAGGATTTCCAGGAAAACAAATTGAAAATTTTGAGACACGGGCACAAGTGTTTCATGAAAGAATCGCTTCGTTCTCTTAACCAAAAAACAATCCCCCTGGTAATGCTGTTAACCTAGAAGCAATAAGGGGAGATACGGAAAGTTGTTACTGCCTGGTCACAATATGCCTTATACATAAAAATTTTTTTTTCGATTAAATGCTAAACATACGCAAATGCATAAAAAATCCTGGACGTATAGCCTTTCTCGTACATTTTAAAACCGTATTTCGTGTTCCGAAGTTACGCTACAAAACTTAAAACGTTCGCGTGAAAATACGCTAAGCAAATAATTGTTTAAGCCTGTTTTGAGGCAAGGATGCATTAGAATGAAAAATGAGGCAATGCAGTGGTTCAATACGCTTACCTTGCAGCATGCCTTTTTTTTCGTGAAGAAGATACGGTGCTGGGCTGATCCCAAGAATTGAGTGAAATAATACACAAGGCGAAACCAATATTACTCAGCACAATGTTACAAAACACTGAAAGGTTTTTATTTTAAGTTTTTTCTATTTATACATCTGACTGAATTGTTTTCTGCTTTTACTCGGGGCTGTTTGCAAACAAAAAAAAAAACACTACGAAAAAAAGTTATGAGGGTAGTCAACTATGGAAAGAGTACACTCTTGCTATTGTTTTGCTTTTTTCTTTCGCAGCAACCTCACGTGCCATCTTCGTTTGCTTTTCATCATTATTACTCTTTTTTGCATAACATGGCTGTGGAAAGCGAGGAGTTGCTCCAACCGCCACTTTGTTCGGCCGTTTCAACTGCCGCCAAGCGTCGAATGCGCTTTCGATGCCACCGCCGCCACCACCTTTTGCAGCTCTTTCAAAGGTGCGTGCGTGCCCACCCTGCTATCGCGTTTCTGCAGAGTTCGACAATTTAGGTCACGCAATTTCTTCATTCCTAGGTGCATTCCCCTCTTGCCTTCAGCAAAATAACCGTTTTTTTTCATTGTGCTGTTTTTCGTTCTTTCTTTTTGCTGTACACACAGTCAGTGTTTCTCCCTATGGTAATGATTCATCACTCTCATTGCTTGCCTTATTCTTTCTATGCGACCAACAGTACGCTGTATATGTGCATTTAGCCTTCACGTGAGAAAACTGTACCGAATCGCACAATTAAATTTGGAAGTCTTGTTTTACACATTGGTTTATCATGACTGATTTACACTTTTGCCGCAGAGCGAAATTCCGCCTACGAAAGTAACAAAATGATTTTCCTGTAGCGGCGTCAATACATTTCTGCTTGCATGACCGGTAAGTATAAATACAAAACATAATTTGTAGGAGCTTGAACGCCATTATATTAATACGTAATGCTATGTTTTGCACAAGGACCAAAAACGTTTCGAGACAAGTCATGGCATTTTCTCATTCTTAGTTCCTCGTATCTACTCAATTTTATTTTAGGTTATTTGAATTTTTTTCTTTCGTAATCTACACGTAAATTTGCACAGAGAACGCATATCATTACACCTAAATAGAAGCGTTTCGTGAGTGCTATGATGGAAGTGTGCTTGACGGGCCACAAAAATACCCTGACTTCAGAAACTTGATTAGGCTGGTGCATACATTTTCCAAAGACAGAAGACTAGGTGTGTCGTGTGGAAGTGGACTAGGCAAATGAATGCACAACTACTAGGCGAATTTTGTCCCCTCTATGTTCAAGTGGTGTCGACAAACGCGTGGCAGTGGTTTGTGCCGGCAATCATGCATTGATGATGTGCTTAAAACTTTGATTAGTAGTTGGGATCTGAACCAGTCGAAAGGATGTTGACTAATAAGGAGAGTCTGCCACACTGTTCTGCTTTAACAGGCGGCATCCTCGCCTCCACGTCCAAAAAAAATTGGCAGATCTCCTTATTAACCAAAGACCAAAAAAAATTGGCAGTGGGAATCAATATTATGTGAAGCACGAATGAGATATGTTGATATGTCACTTTAAAATATCAGCCCAACGTTACAAGGTGGAGGTAAATGATGCCGTACATGACTTCAGTGTCATGATTACCATGTTTGGATGTGTTGTTTACCTTCGTCATCTATTCACGTCACATGAGAGCAAATTTAGCATATGTGAAGCTAGCAAAACGGCCGCCAGCACGCTCTTATCATGGTATGTTGTCATGTTCTTACATGACACGCCTGTGAGGATTATCATGCGTTGCACCAGTTATATTTACGACACGTAACACCGAATGTGGTATACGTCGAGCTAGAAAAACAGCCCTGAGTGCATATTCAAGGGCCCCATATACTCCAATGTAGCGTTGACGCGCGCGCACGCTGGGTGCACAGCGACGCTACGTTAGGATAACGCGAGCACTCAATAGTCTGACGCCAGGCGTGACCAGCATCCGTCGGCGCTGCCTGACGGCAAACGGCGCGAAATTCGGCATGCTGCATTTCGTGCCGATGCGTTACCCAGACAACACTGCCTCTTTCTCTTTTCGTGACGGATTTATGCCGGTCGCGCTGAAACGCGCATGCTTCAAAGCAACGCAGCGCGGCGCGTGCCTGTGAGTACATGGCAGGACCGGAGCCTGGCGTGGATACGCCGGCGTGACGCGACGAAATGTACGCCGGCGAGCACGCACACCGCTTCACGTCGAAATGTATATGCGCCTAGACTGTGACCTGTAGTCATGTTTTCACATGACACGCATCTCATGATTATCATGTTTGCACCAGTCAATTACCTTCGACATCCATTGGCGTCACGTAATATCAAATTGACGTATGTGAAGCTAGCGAAACGGCCGCGAGTGCATCATCAGTGTGGCATGTAGTCATGTTGTTGCATGACACACATGTCGTGATTATCATGTTTCTATGTGTGATTTACCTATGCCGTCCGTTCGCGTCACGTATTACCGAGTTTGGTACATGTAAAGCTAGCGACAAGGCCGCGAGCGCATCATGAGCGTAGCATGTAGTCATGTTGCTACATGACACGCATTTCATAATTTTTATGTTTTGGTCTGTCGCTTGTGGTCGCCATGCAATCATCACATACCATACCAGTTTTGCAACATGCAACGGAAACGAAACCGCCGCAAGAGTTGCAGGACCATGAAATGTAAATCATGACATTCATGAAACACGTGTCATGAATTTGATTGTTTTCCTCGTCAAATATTTTCTCCAAACATTCATGTTCTGCTATACCAAGAGAGAGTGAGTGAGAAAGGAAAGGCCGGGAGGTTAACCAGTTATTGGCATCTGGTTTGCTACCCAGCGCTGGGGGTGGGGAAGTAGGGGCAAGAAAGAGGGGTTAAAGAGAGGAAAAAAAAACGCACGCGCACTCATAAAAAAACGAAAACACACACTGGAAGGGCGTCCCAGCTACAACCGTTCAGCAAGGCCGGTCAATCGCAAAAAGTGCAGCAGCGCTTTCAGGGCCCTCTTCTGTGAAGTCGCATCCTGACGATACTGCAGAATTTCCTGCTCCGACAGAGGCTGATCATCTAATTTGCTATACCAAATTTGGTATTGATGCCATTATGGAAACTGCCAGGAGAGCTAAAAGTCGTATGTGGCTAGATAGATAGATGGATAGATAGATAGATAGATAGATAGATAGATAGATGGATA
This sequence comes from Rhipicephalus annulatus, assembly GCA_013436015.1. Taxonomy (NCBI): domain Eukaryota; kingdom Metazoa; phylum Arthropoda; class Arachnida; order Ixodida; family Ixodidae; genus Rhipicephalus; species Rhipicephalus annulatus. The sequence goes on along the minus strand of WOVY01009408.1, from coordinate 1,536,285 downwards.
GATGCGCTCAAAGTTGCCGAAGTTCGCTAAGAAATGCTTCGCATTCAAAAGTTTGATCGTAATGAACTTATCTAGCTTTTTAACGCTATCGTTTCACATTGCTGTAAAACAATCTACAGCGACACAAGTTGCCCACTGTAAATAAAAATATTCAATAAATGTTCTCGCACTTTCATCAAGACAGCTAATCCAATGTCTTGCTGCCAACCTACAATTTTTTTAGATAAATGAAACAAGTCTGAATTTTCATCGGAGAAAGCATCATACTTTTGTGTGTTACTGTGTGTGTTTTCTGAATCGCTTTCAATACTTTCTCGAATTTTCTCACATTCTTTTTTCAAACGTTTCTTGTTCTCCTTGACAGTTTTCCAGTGCAGGGTCACAAACGAAGCTTCGTTCTGCTAAACCTCAGTGCCTTTCACTATGAAATTCTCTCTCTCTCTCTCTCGCCAGAGAGATCTATGTGGCCCAAATACTTCATTCTGGTGCAAATTGCGACCCTGGCTATGGCTGCAGTGTCATAAATTTTCTAAATTTCAAATCAATTCCTAACCACATGGGAAATTTCCGCCTAAGAAGAGAAAGAAAGCTAATCTGTTTCGTCACGTGAGTCCTAGAAAGAGACAGATACTAATTGCTCACGTCTCATACAATGACTGCCCAAATAACTCGAAATGTATTGAGCTTATTAGAGCTCCGGAGGCACAATAGACACCCAATATAACATTGCGGTAATATTGTCACGCGTATAGAAAGGCCCCTCCAGCAGAGCCGCAGAGGTGACACCAAAGGGAAGAAGACAAACGATGTTGTTGTGGGGCTGGGACTGTGTAGCCCTGTTGATTTGAATTTTGTGCGCTCTGTGCAGTGTCACCATCTCACCCTGATTCTGACTTACGACCACTTAATAAATATCTCCCGTAACACCTTTTTTGGTGGTGGTTGCGAGTCTAACAACAAAGCAGCTCAGTATTTCCGCAGGGCGTGCCACCTTCATCCAGCTTTTCCGACTCGATCTCTTGTAATCCATTTTCACCTCGTAGACCCCAGTACATTTAGCGGCATAGACAAAGCTGACATCGACGAATGGCTCGCCTTATACGAGTGCATGCCCAAGCACTTCAGGTGGGATGAGACGCTTATACTTGCAAACATCCTAATCTACCTCCGGGGTACGGCACGTGCGTGGTACGAGACCATCAGAAAAAAAATGACAAGTTGGGATGGGTGCAAACAGGAGCTACATTATTCTTTCGGCCGATCAGTTGCTCAACAGTTGGCCTCCAGATGGCAACACGCATCGCGTGTTCATTCGTTCACTGGGTCGTACATCGACTACATTCAAGACGTGCCAGCACCAAGGAGTGCACATCTTTGAAAAAGTTGAAACTCGTCTGTGTTTCTTTCTATCCCTTGTCCTTTGTTGCGCTGTTGTTAGCACATTAATGCTAGCCCTGTGCCACAATCCGACAAAGACATGTCAGAGTCAGACAAGGTGAGAAACGTGGTGAAAGACATTGATGACAATGCCTTCAACGCCCTGATATGCGAGAAGAGTGCTATGGCTGACTCTTTTCTATCATCTCTCAATGGGGGTACTTTGAAGAAGCTGAAAGTAGGTGGATTAATCAGTGCTTCAACCGGCTTCCTGACACCACTGCGACTTCCTCGGGCGATGATATTGCGCCACCACGCCTAAACACAGACTCTACCATAACAAGGCTTCTTCGCCAGAAGTTGGATGCCGCGGCCTCTACTACCTGTGCGCACCCTGCGCAAGACCACTTGGCAACCACTCTCTAATCTGAGCCGTCGTCTGACAGGAGTTTCCCAACATAAGCGTGCTACCTTCCTCAACCACTCGCCTTGCTCTCCAGCCCATATGGACTCCCACCCACAAAGCTGACCCCACTTGTTGCTACAGCCTCTTCGGTTCCACGATTCTCCGCACTTTATCGTAGTCCATTTGAGTGGTGCAGCACATAGTATTCACACTTGCCCTTACAGCTGTCGAAAAATTTCCTCAAGCTTACGGGAAACAAAATATAGTTGCGGGTAAAAAGGCTTTCTTTGCACAATTTGCAAGTTTACATAACGAAATTGACGGGGATATAAAAGATAAACAATTGTTGTCATGCGTCACTACTACCTAGTTCTCAGGCAGTCATTTTCACTCACCGCACGATGTTTTTTAGCAAAAGAAAAACTCACTGACACAAAGAAAACCTTGGGTCGCCTTCAACACATTCATCTTACTTGTCGAGAGGAGGTGCGAAGGGTCATACTGGCACTTTTAACCTGTGCACGAGCCTGAATGAGGACAGTGTTAATTCTTCAACTACGCTACAACATTCTTCCGCAATGACTTGTTATTCATTTACGTATATCTGCTTCTGTGGTGGTGGCTGCGTTTGTGTACAAGGCTTGTCTATCCCGATTGTGTCAACTTGAGGGCAAAAGGGAACCAGAGTCAGTGTTCATTACATGAACTTGCCCTCTGCATAGTCAACAACACTTGAATTGTCCTCAGTCTGCTGCCTATATAGCACCCTAACAGATAACTTTGGTGAAGGCACTACGATGTTCAATAAGTCAGTCTACAATATTCATACACGCGCACTGTTTTCCCATGTTTGGACTAACTGGTGCATTTTCTTTGATCAAAGAAATGAGAAGTAGCAAAACAAAAAATCTCTTCTCTTAGTGAAGAACGGCAGCCATGAATGTCATAAATATGTTGTAGTAGACGCAATGGTTAAAAGCAAAAAATAACGGAACCCCAACGAGACAATAGCTTTTGTGCGGAGCTTTCTTTTTCTCATGTAGTGGCAGCTTCCCCTCGGCAGACTGCTATGTAGAAGACACGGTGTGCGTGTTTAAACTGACGTGGCAATAAATGTGCCATTTGTCCTCGGCAGCCACCACACATTTAGAGGCCTTTCCAGCCCCCAACGTTTGCGACGCACCCTATTGACTTATTGTCTATGCTCCAGCGATCACCATCTCGCTTTCCGGAAAAAAATCGGTTGCCTCATATTTTTGTGCCTTGTCGTCTGCCGACCATTTTCGTAAGTAGAGAAGGCTTGCTTTTAGTATTTTGTTTTTTTCTGCATATCTTTTTTGACACGTCTGCACATCCTTAAGGGCAGCCATGTGATGTTTTTGAACTTCATAAAGTTTTGGGTTTATATTTGCTATATTCAAGAAAAAAATGGCAGATCTCATCTACAGTGGGAATCAATGATATGCGAAGCACTAATGAGAACTGTTGATATGTCATTTTAAAATCAGCACAATGTTACGAAGTAGACGTAATTGATGCCGTACATGACTTCAATGTCAACATTATCATGTTTGGATGTGCCATTTACCTTCGTCATCTATTCACGACACGTGATACCACATTTAGTATATGTGGAGCTAGTGAAACGACCACGAGCATGCTATGAGCGTGGCATGTTGTTATGCTCTTACATAACACGTGTGCCAGGATTATCATGTTTGCACCAGTCATATACTTTCGTCATCCACTGACGTCACTTAACAACAAATTTGGTATATGTGGAGCTAGCAAAACGGCAGTGAGCGCATCATGAAGAGACTGATATACTCCAATGCAGCGTTGACGCGCGCGCACGCTGGGCACAGTGACGCTACGTTAGAAAAACGCGAGCACTCTATAGTCTGACGCCAGGCACAACCGGTGCGACCAGCGTTCGTCGGCGCGGCCCGATGGCAACCGGTGCGAAGTGCGAAATGCTGCGATTCGCGCCGATGTGTTACCCAGACAACACCCCGTCTCCCTCTTTTTGTGACGGAGGAACGCCGGACGTGCTGAAACGCGCATGCTTCAAAGCAACCCTACGCGGCGGGTGCCTGCGAGCATATGGCAGGACCGGCTCCTGGCGTCGCTACGCGGGCGTGACGCGTAGAAATGTACGCCGGCGAGGACGAGCACCGCGTCACGTCAAAATGTATTGGCACCTTTACTGTGGCATATAGTCCTGTTCTCACATGACACACGTCCCATGATTATCATGTTTGCACCGTTCATATACGTTGGTCATCTAATGACATCACGTAATACCAAATTGGGCATGTGTGAAGCTAGCGAAACGGCCGAGAGCGCATCATGAGTGTGGCGTGTATTCTTGTTGTTAGATGACAAGCATGCCGCGATTATCATGTTTAGACGTGTCATTAACGTATGTCGTCCGTTCGCGTCGTGTAATACCGAGTTTGGTACATGTGAAGTTTGCGAAACAGCCGCGAGCATATCATGAGCATTACATGTAGTCATGTTGTTACATGACACGCATGTCATTAGTTTAATGCTTGGGTCCATCGCTTGTGTTCGTCATGCAATCATGCAATACTACACCAGTTTTGCAACATGCCATGTGAACGAAACCACCACAAGAGCTGCAGGACCATGAAGTGTAAATCATGACATTCATGATATACATGTTATGATTTTCATGTTATGAAAAGTCAAACACGCTCATCATAGAGTCATGTATTCCATACCAAGTTTGGTATTGATAACAATGTCGAAACTGCCAGGAGAGCTGAAGTCGTAGGCGTTTAGATAGATAGATAGATAGATAGATAGATAGATAGATAGATAGATAGATAGATAGATAGATAGATAGATAGATAGATAGATACGCTCGAAGCCGCCGAGGTTCTCTAAGAAATGCTTCACATTTATTATTTGTAAAACCAGACTAATCTTTTCCTACATTTATATATTGAGGTATATGGATGGTCCATTCTATGCCTTCGTATACGGGGGATCAATTGAACTAGCAAATAGGGAGAACAAGATACACCGATAATCATGCCACATATACATTTTCCAGTCAACCTCAATGCGTCGACTGCAGCGTTGTGTGGTGATAGCCGACACCTACCACATGATTAAGAGCAAACCTCATAAGCGCAAAAATGCACGCGACAGCGACGAGCGAAGCTATGAGCGACGAAACAGGGCGTTCGCGTGACGTGTAGCGTGCTCGCTTTCGCGCGATCGCTCGGTTCTCCAGATTTGGAAACCGTCGCTCATCGCCCGGAAGTGCTAGGCTCAAGCAGCCAATAGCGAAAAACCGGAAAAGACAAAGACTGCATAGGTGCATGTGACCCTGCCCGAGTAACGTAAGCGCAATAAGAAATAACGCAATGTTTACGCATGTGCATATAAGAAAAGTGCTGTAACGCACTCATAAACACTTTCCGTTCCATTACACAACAATATATAATATTTTTAAATTGCAACCGCTCATTATGTGGTTTTTTTTGTGTGTGTGAGTAGACGGCCTCATGCCAGCAACAGTGGAGTTCTCTCGCCGAAGCCGTCGCGTGAATGAGGTTTGCCTGCGCTAGCGACTGATCGGGCGAAGACGATCTACGTCGCGTCGCTCGTCGCTGTCGCGTGCATTTTCGCGCTTATGAGGTTTGTCCCTTACAGTATGCCCGGCCAGCACCTCTTTCTTTTTCATTCCCCTTGAACCACGTAGCTTAGACCTCCTCCTCCAGAAGCTGCAACAATGCCAGCCGTTCACAAGAAAACTGTATACTGATGTATGAACCTCTTTGAATTTTTTTTCAGTGCTGAAATTGCGCCATGAATTATAACCAGCCGAGCCAACTTTCATGTTCACTTCATAATGACATAACTTTCGCATGAATAAGGAAGCGCCTACACTAGAAAATAACCATTACGAAAATAACTTCTGTCGTCAACTCCATCCCGTATTGTTTGAGTTGGTGTAGCACGCTTGATAGTTCGACCACGCAACAAAACATGGGCGCCTGCTTTCACGTTACGTACTCAAGTGTGTTAATCGCTTAACACGAGACTACCCCCCAAATGTGTGCACTCTGGGAGGCCAAAATACATCTTCTGTTCTGAATACCAAGTGAACGGATTCAATACGCATCTACCGGATCAACCCACTTCACTATTACATTTCGCTTCTACTCCTCGCCGCGCTGCGTAGAACAAAGAGGTTGTTGTTACTTTGCATCGTAACCACTGAGTTTCAGTGTTACCTACTGTACTTCAAAGCTCAATTTTGTTTATTCATACAATGCTGTTGTCAATAAAGGTCAGTTGTTATTGCAGTTATTGCGACATCGCGTGTCCTGCTCTTTCTCCACGTGCATTTTTATAGGCTGCTCTCTCAGACGTGAAAATATATTAACATACCAAACTTTAAGTACGGCTTTGTATGTATACTGAAATATGCAAAGAGATAAGTAATACACGTAAAGCAAACAAAACTAAGAAAGCAGTTTAATATAACAATATCAGGCACCGCACCAACAACGACTAGATCAACTTAATTGGTGTGCTTACGTAAAAAGAATCAAAATAAGTTGAAAACATTTAATCGTGATCTTGTAGCAATACGCTTATATGCATGTCTAGATACATTGACGCACAATAGAAGACAAAAAACCGCAGAAGTTTATTCCGACATTGTATGCCTCTGTTAAATGTCTTATAAAAAATATAAACAATCAGAGAATAGTCCAGACTTAGTTCTTGTTATCTCGGTGCTATAATGCACTCGTGTGCATAAAGAATTGTTCAACCAATTTACTACAACCTTCACACTGCCTTCTTTCTCTACAACAATTCAGGTGGTTCTAGAGGAAAAAAATCTTTGTTTGTTTAAATTAACTGCTCTCAAAACATAATTAAAGCCAGGCCTTCATCAGGTGCACGTCCATCCTTCCAGATAAAGGTAAAAGCTACGCTCTAGTGAAAAATGATTGCTTATTTAGCCTCAATAAGCGGCAGCCAAGCTAGTTGATTTGACCTTATGTCGATCTACATAAAGATAAAGTAAATTCAAAATTTCTCGACACCCTGTTCCTCTTCCTAAACACTACCCTACCTCAAATAGAAAAAAATACCTTTATCACATACTTCTAGTGCCCTAGAGTGCTTTCTAACTGAAAATTAAACTCTGATTTAGTCATTCTTGCCCCATAACAAAGCCTTGCACTTTGCGTTCTGTGTGAAAAAGGAAATTAAATGTTTAATGATGATGGGTTCTGGTGGAAAGCAAAACTTACATTCGATAGTCACAGCTAACAATTCAGAAGGCGTGGTTGAATTAAAAAAGAAGCACTTTCGCTACGGCAATTGAAGGAAGCTTCAACGATTATAAGCCTAAAATGTAGAGACTGTGATCGTGGACTACCAGGACGACTTTCAATGTGGGAAGGGAATACATGTGCAGCTCTTACCATCAGCAGATTCGGTAGATCCAGCAATAAAAAAACTGTCGTGTCCAAAAGTAAACTTTTGTGACTTTCGTAGACATATAAAGTTAACATTAGAATGCGCATTTTTTATCTCTTAGGCGTCTCATATAGCTTTTCACTCTTCCATTCAATTCCACGGCTTCTACGCCAGTGACTAGGTGCGTGAGAGAATAATGGTACTATTTTGTTTGTGGAGTTAAGGTGCGGATTATCCACTACCGCCCTTCCAGTTTGAGTGCCCCTTTATTAATGAAAAACTTGCATTTGCGTAACCTCCCTGTCCTTCCTCCTTCCTTCCTCCTTGCATTTGCGGAGGTATGCTTAATATATCATGTTTTATTCCTTCTTTAAACTGGTATAGATCATACGCTAGCTCCATGCGTAATAGATTTTCATTAGGCACTTGATATCACAACTTTATTGATTTTTATACGTCTACAGAATTCACAGGCTAATATATAAAAGCTGCCGCCCTCTCTAAAATATCCACGAGCGAAACTGTTAGAAGTGTCTTCGATATCTTACAGTGTATTGGCATCCTGAGAGTAGATTTCCTGTGCGAAAGCATCCCTACACTAGTGAGAACGTGAACAAAGCCGATCAAGACAAGACCCCCTGCATACATTACGAAAGCAAAATCTGCATGTGGATACAAAAACGTTCGCCTTAGGTCAGTCAGCAACTGTTTGTGGATATGGCTAAAGATTACACGGGTTATTTTTCTTTTTGTGCTGGACTTCAGAAACGCAGAACAGCTAATACCGAGAAAATACTCCGACATACTTCACCACTATAGGAAGCAACGATGCCACTATTCACCTGCTAGCAAAAGGCCGAGTAGAGAGCAAGCGGTGACCTAGAGAAGGCTACAGACAGGCACCTATTTGCACAGTAGACTGCTACACGTGATGTACCCCAGAAATTGCAGCGGGAACTGTCAATACTTCCCGGACTCTGCAAACACCCTACACCACATAATATGGGGCTGTGAAAAGAACCTGAGTGCCCCGCCCATGGACAACCAGAGCGTACACGAAAATGCAGAAGACCAGTGTGAAGCGTTGCTGACGTCGCTAAACCCTGACGACCAGCTCTGGCTCGTGGAAAGGGCTCAGGATTGGGCGGATAGCCATGGATACCTGAAATGAGACAGTCATCCCTCTATGGGCGAAGAGAACGCGTGCCTGGTAGCAAGTTAGATTTAACTCTCTCTCTCTCTCCCCTTGGAACAAAAATAAAGAAAATATAGGTCTTGCAGATAGTTTCGACACCCCAATCTTTCCTTTCCTTATTCAAATAAGTGATACGACTAGTGCAACGAGCGTGAGAAAAAATTCAAGTGTCAATGAAAATCTCATTGAGCCGTTTTGGGTTCGAGATGAGCCATCAACTTGTCATTCAAAATTGATTGAGAGACGAAATGAAACGTACAGAGGAAAAGAAAGACCAGGCAAAAGTCACCAGTAACACAAGGCAAAAGGCACGATATAAGCGACCTGTTGTTAGCTGATATTGGCCATACGAGATGATGCGGAGTTAGACGAAGGGATGCGGAATTCAAGTCTCGGTCGACACAACATCGTAGACTACATTAAACAAGTCGAGACTTGAAGTCTTGCATGGCAACGCGCCGCGATTCCCAGCATGTGGCTTCCTCATTGTCAGTGCGAATCTTTTTTCCATCTTTCCATGCATTTGTGAGGCATCCCAAGCTGCCATCACGTACCTTTAAGGAGAACGAAGGAACGCATGCGCAGTTTCTTGTGACGTCACGTCTGTCGCAACAAATCGGTTTCACGCAGTGAAGCGGTTGCGTGGATGCGGGCTGGTGACGGAGCAGGGTATGAGCTAGCTGAGCAGGCACGCAGCTCTGCAACCAGTTGCTACACGCAACGGGCGGTGACATCATCGTGGTGGGGAGATTCACGTTAGACAGCTCACAGCCTGCCTAAACAGCTCCGTTGTTCAAAATAGGTTCGAGAAGGTATGCTTACCTTGATTAGTTAACGTCGAGGACGTGTGTTTTCATTTTCATTTGAAATAACGTCAGATTTGTCTTTATTCTTTATTTCCCCTAAAGGCACACTGAGAAAAGGGGAAAATAGGAAAAGGTAACCGTAGTTTTATATTTCATATTTTTTAACTACTATGACCGTTTCGTCTTTTTCTCAAGTGTTCCTTTTTTCGTACCATTGGTTTGTTACTTATACTTCCACTTCAACCTGCACAGACGGGTTCATATACTTATTTGGCCAGCAGCCTCGCAGAAGACATGAGCATACTTTGAGTTGTTTTCTACTCTTTGATTGTGTGACTGCATTTACCGAGTATGATTTGCTGGCGCTTGTAGCATGAGTAGTGTGACAGCTTGATGAATTATTTCGTTCCGCTCTACGGATGAAAGTTACTCCTTTAAAAAGAAAAAAAAATATCGTGCGCGGGAATTGCATTGAAAATCTCTCAAGACGTAAAAAAAATTATACTGATGTCATATTCAAATCCTTTTTTTTGTGATCCTAGCAGCCCCAGAACTGTTTATAATGACAGGCACAGTTCTATTCTTTATTCAGTTAGAAAAAGGCATCTTTATATGAAGGCTCATAAATCACCCGCCAAGCACAAAGTTTACCTCTGGACTACGTCCGTATACTATTACGGCATCTGCAAAAAATTAAAGAATAATCCTGAGGAACAATTTTCTGGTTTCCCACTCAACCTTGATTGTCTTGTGGCTGTTGTCAGAGAAGTGTACAAAGAAGGAAAGAAAAACGACGGCATTTTAAGAGTAACACTTCTAAGGCACTAAATATCTCAAGTTTTTATCGAGTCCGAGGACAAAAGTGTCTAATGTAAAGAGGGCGCTGCTTGTGGTTTTCTCCCTATTTTTTATGCCTACAAATTTCGGAAGGAATGGGCTTTTAAGCTACTAGCACCAAATTGAAATATAAATTTGAGGGTGATGCATTATCTTGGTTCACTTTGAAATGCATGCATACAAGAGCTGCTGACAAAATACAAGGAAAACTGCAGCTACAGCGAAAGCACATCAGCAGTTGGCTGCGCTATAGTCACTATGACAGGAAACAAATCGCTTCACCATTAAGGCAGTTTTCTAGCTCGGTCACTAGAGTATTGCCCAAAACACAGTCACTCTTTTCTGACGCGAAAGCGTATACAGAAAGAAGTCACTAAAAAAGATTTCAAATCACCGACCTTTATGTTCCTCTCGTTATAACTTCAGCGCACTAGTGAGCGCTTTGTGTAACCTCTGAAAGCAAAGGCTTTGGAATATGAAAAAAAAGGTTCTTTTTCTCCAAGAATTATCTTTCCTTTCGCTTTAAGCGCAAGAAAAAAATGCTGAAGCTCGCAAACATGGCGAACCTGTTCTGTGCCCCAACAAAAGATCCTTTTTCGTCTCATCTGCTAGCACTGATGAAACGTATTTGCTTAACCTTCATTACAATCATGAATTGTTCCCCCCTCTCTCTCTATGTCTTAAAATAACGCTTAATTAAATATTTTCAACTTGGCAGCTCATGGCAAAAAATCAGAATTTCAATGTTCTAACCTCAATATAGAAGTAAAACGTCAATATAATTCGACAATCGCTCCCACGATCGCTAAGCCGTTACACGTTGTATCATATAACAACAAAACTCGAAGGCACTCTGAATAATGAAGCGAGCACTTAGTGAGAATGGTTGGACGGGTTATACATTGATAAGAACGCAGGCATTTTGAAAGCTTGGGAAAAGGCAACTTGAAGTCGTTCTTTCATGTCTTGAATTTCAACGCAGCTTTAACACATCTTGCTGATGTAAGTACATGAAAAAATTACTATATGATAGCGATTATGTCTTTGTGTACAGAACATTGATTCCGTAGAAAGGATAAGGATCAGGGTAATAAATAACGTGTCTCCAATCGCTATACTGACTTAATTCACAATTATTGGCAATTAAGCTTCGAATTCTTTTCAATGTTCTTTTAACTGAAGAACTTGCCTTTTAAGACTTCTCCGAATTTTGTCGCTAAGGCCTAGAAAACTGTCGTACTGTAGCACACCGAATTATAACCACGGTGAGGATGAATTTCAACAAAGCAAAATGAATCAACTGACTGCGTCTTGTTTTTACGTAAACCAAATCGGACCCGACGTTGGTGCAGCCAGTTATGTGCAAGTTCACGCCCCGATGGAGCTAAATGAAGTTTTTCCGTACCATCGACATGGCGAATCTATTCAACAAGTGAAAAACACAATACCGGGTTAAAAAATGCGGTTGATCCCTCAAACATAGGATACGGAATTACACGCTAAATAGAACGTGTCTACAGATAAGTAGCTGGCCCCGCCTCAGTGGTCTAGTGCCTAAGGCACTCGGCTACTGACCCGCACGTCGCGGGATCGAATCACAGCTTTTACGGCTGCATTTCTGATGGAGGCGGGAATTCTGTAGGCCCGTGCGCTCAGATTTGAGAGCATGTTAATAAACCTCAGGTGGTAAAAATTTTCGGAGCCCTCCACTACGGCGTCTCTCATAATAATATGGTGGTTTTGGGACGTTAAACCCCACATATTAATCAATCAATCAGAGAAGTAGTTGAATGTTTACTGCACAGTGATATATAATGAGTATTGGAGTTAAGGGGTTATGGCAGCTTTTGCGTTGACGCAACCATGTGGGCGCCCAGTGACACTTCAGCTCTATCCAAACAAGTAAGAACTCGCTACCTCAATACATTATTCGGAGACACTGCTATCCAGTGAACGTGACTTTGACGAAGGCAACAGCCGGTGTGTTAACGAATAAACTTTTTATTTGGCCGTATTTCTGGCCGGGAAACTTAAAGTAAGACTGAAGCAGTAGATACTTGCACTGATAACAGTGAAGATTGCGTAGGCCGTCGATAATCTGATTCCCGGCAAAAGCGTCGGCATTTATACACGCAGTAGCGAACATTCGAGCATTGCTACTGGTTATCGCATGCATTCGTTCGAGAATAAATATAGCTTCTGTATTTGCGGGCTCAAGTTTAAAAAATTACCCTTCAATAGTCTAGAATGATCTCAGAGATTTTGGCATGGTTCGTGTGAGGCATTATCTATACGTGTAGTTGGCCAGTGACATAAAGAATACAAAGGAGATTGAGTGGCACTGTTGCACGAATCGGAGCATCGCGCAATTCACGCATGATCTACAGGCATTCTCAAACCGTCATATTGAAACCAAATGGGTCTTCACTGAATCAGTTTGTGAATCAATGGTCTGCTACAGTGAACGGGGCATGATTTACTGTCAGCAGTAAAACTTTGCGGGATCGGAAGTGGTTGGCAGAGCGACGAAAAACTGCACTTGTGTGTGACCTACGGTGTCGTGGCGGATGTTGAGGCTGTGGGCCTCAGCGATTAGCGACTGCGCGTATAAGCTACGCGCCTTTCCCGGAATCTTATCGTAGAGGCCGCGACTGATATCTTCAACATCGACAGTGTCACGGTACGTAACGCAGCAATGCAGTTTTTGTAGCTCTAGCCCCGCCGCGGTGGTCTAGTGGCTAAGGCACTCGGCTGCTGACCCGCAGGGCGCGGGTTCGAATCCCGGCTGTGGCGGCTGCATTTCCGATGGAGGCGGAAATGTTGTAGGCCCGTGTGCTCAGATTTGGGTGCACGTTAAAGAACCCCAGGTGGTCTAAATTTCCGGAGCCCTCCACTACGGCGTCTCTCATAATCATAGAGTGGTTTTGGGACGTTAAACCCCACATATCAATCAAATCAATCATCAGTTTTTGTAACTCCAACACCACTGGGTATCCCGCAAACTTTTCCGGCCGACAATGCAGGTTGGCGAGGGTCCTGTGAGTGTGCTTCAAACGCTACTTTGTGTTGGCAAGCATCGTGCTGCTAGAGGGTTATTTCGACATTTCGATGCAGGTATTGTCATTTTGATCCCGCTTCGGTGTGTGTAAGGCAGTCACTTGGGTCGCAATGCTCTCAGCTTTGAAAATGCGAGGGGACCAGTTCTCAGCTGGAGCTGTGAACGCACGAAGGCTCTCTGAGATTCATGTACTGTGCGATGTCCGCGCACGTTACGGAACACCAGATAGTCGCACTTTATAACCCTGCACTATGACGTGCCTCACAATTGTATCGTGGTTCTGGCACGTAAAACCGCAGATATTGCGTGATTGTCATAATATTTTCGGCTTTTCCAATGACTGGTGACTTGAGTGGCTGGGTCACTCACCACTCATGGCCACTCCATAACCGTCCCTGCACAGCCTTCTGTGTACTATCGCGAGCAATATGAGTTCAAACATGATGTCTCGAAACCTACTTCGGTGGACTTGCAGCGGCCGTTTACGGAAGTGAAGTGGAAATCGTGGCGCGGTTCTTGTATTTGTTGACACTCCCGCGCGCATGCATCATTGCCGCAAAACAGCGGCTTACGGCAAGTTAGTGGCAGCCAGTGGTTATATCAACTCACATAATGCGTATGGCCGCACTGAATGAACCATGCATATCTGCCGAGTAATTGGCTTTGACGTAGGCTGCCTTGATGCCATGCCTGTATTATGCATAGGTGGCGTTGCATATTTAATACACGCCTTCCGCTATCACCTCTGGCGACAGATTCCACGCAATCATCTGTCGTTTGCCCGCAACGCTGGCGAAGTGGGAGTGCCAACAGTGGAAGAACAACCCTCCTTTCCCTCGGTTTCTGCGGCGCCATTCACGTATCACGTTATCTTGGATTGAGGCTACTTGCCACACAGTCGCGTGTTCAAGCTTATATTGCTCACGATAGTACATGATATATTTTACTCTACAACCCAATGAAGACCATCATGTACATTATTTGATTACGCCTTTCCCGCTACACTTTGTTCCTCCATGTACTTCTCCTACCTTTTGCATATGTTTACACCGCCGCTCGTTTATATCCCACTTGTGGTGATTCCAGCATCAATATTCTTGCACCGGCACTGTCGGCAAAGCCACGCGGACTATGATACACGCAGTCATTTGCGTCTTCAGGTACAGTAGAGCAGACCACGAAGAGGGCCTGTGTACCTAACGGTTCATAATAGCCCGTAGGCGCGAGAACAGAATTAGTTTGCGATGTTGTGACGAAACAAAAAAAGGAAACATGGCAAAAAAATATACTACTCGAATTAGAAACAAATGGGAGGTGGAAAAAATTAAGCAAAACCAAGGGTAGCGATGCATGCCTTGCGGCGAGTGCAGAGACATGGTAGAGGGCGTTATAAGAACCGTGGCAGCGTGGTTTCATCGAACTATGTGGTCCCCGGAAACCATTGACGAACGACCTAGCCAATGCGACCGCAGCCACCATCAGCGATTACGAACTTAAGGAGAAAAAAGAGAGGCGGCACCGAATGTTGAGAGAACTATTAGACGAAGAGTAGTGGAGATATTTATGTTTCTTCAGTACCAAGTATTTCTTCGGTATTGCCGGTTTACTTCTCTCGCCGCAGAGCTTGCATAATGGCTCGCATCGCGATAGAATAAAATTGCAGGAGGGTTAATATACATAAAGAACAGTGTTGCAGAGGTGTGGCAGGGGAATAGTAATCGTGCGGGCACTCTTCGGCAAGCAACGCAGCGCTGATGAAATAAACCATCAGGATGGCTTTGGAAGACAATAAAAAGTAGGGAATCCTTCCGGATGAATGCAGCATGGCAATGAGTGAAGACAGGCTGCCGTCATAACTGCTTTGAACTTAAGCTTAACGTTCTGTCACCCAACACGTTCTGTCACATGCACTTTGGAGGTCCTGTTTTTCTCGGCCTTCTTCAACACGATCAGGAGAAGGGAACAAGCTATTTCTTGTGGCATTGAATGCAATGTGAGTAAAAGCCTTCCCTAGGTAGGCACCTTTGAGCGCTGATTTAGGTAATGGCTGTAAAGTGTGGCTATTTCACAAAATGAGCACAATTATTGAGCTAAAGTGGTATAAATATTTGTCACACCTACAGCACGTTCTCTAAGAAAATGAACCCTCTAGTTGAATTTCGTACGGTCGCATTCGATGCGGCAAAACAACTCATTATGCAAATGAGCTTCCATTTAGCATTGATTACATATTCGAACTGTCGACATCACTTTTTGTTATTCCAACTCACCTAATAAGTATTTTTCTTTGTAAGTATATCGAAAGAGCAAAATTGACATGAAATTTCAAGCTTTAGTTGTGAACTTCAGAGGTCAGTTACGTATACATATGTTTTTTAAGTGAAGTATCAATTCCATTCATATCGGCAGAATTTATCACTATTCTTTACATGTATGTGGTGCGATGCGGCATGGAGTGCAACATGAATGGTTTACATTGGCGGCCCTTGGGGACAGTTGAAATTGACAGATAGGAAGGAGCACATGAATTTAGGGGCCCGTCGATGAATCACTGTGAGCGTGGTCTTAGCGACGCCGAGCCAGGCTTATGTTTTGCTCGCGGTAACAATGATTTTAGTAGTTATACATCAGACAATATTTACCACCTAGTTTATATCTTGCTAGTTCTACAACAATAAAAGCCTGAATTTTACTTGCAAAGTTCAATCGTATCTTTAAAGTGCCTCACTATGTGGTGTAACCTTGCCAATGTTACTCCTAAATGCTCATGAGCTTATTTATTGTTAGCACGCTTGATGACTGGTAGTGTACGGCATATTTAGACACTAGCATGCTTCTGATGATGGTATTTCATGTGAGCTGTAGCACATTTTTGCATCCACAGTAAAACAAGAATGTTATCGCGGCCTTTCTTGCCAAGGACGCGCATAAGCACGAAGTATGCAAGTACACTGGCGACATTACGGACATGAAGCGTGATAGAGCCTTAGCAAATTTTATTTTTCTCAAGCAGTTGCACGTGCTGGTTTTCGTACTTCCTCCATGTTTCAAATAGGTTGAGTTTTGCATAAGGTTCTAATCTTTGCGATTGCCTTCTTTGCTGGTCAATCTTATACATGTGTACACGCAATGCACGTTCTGAAATCATTAAATGCAAAGAAGGTCCACAGAACGCTATAAAATGGCATTGTGGTGCTTTGGCCAGGCCACATACAAAAAGTACATATCCACACAGGAGAGTTCATAACGAAGCATGCATTTCCTTCTCGCAGTGTAACTCAATTTAGCCTTTAATCTTCGCAGCCTAGGTTCACGAAGATGGCTAAATTACTGGGCTCAGCGTCTGGCAGCTGCTGTGAGATGATGAGTGTTGTTTCGAAGAAATATAAAAAAAACGTTTTCTCATTTGTTGCTCAGCTTGGCTGCGTGCTGTTAACGATCAAAAGCTTGCTGCACCCTGCGACAAAGTTGCGCCAGAAATGTCGCAAGTCGGCGAATGACACCACATTAGGCAGTTAACCTTGAAGCTTGAGCAATCAGCAGAGCGAACATGAGAGCATCACAAGGAAATTGTGCGCTGCCATAAGTTTGTGGTGTAATGTATTATTCCATAACTTAAACGTAAATTTATGCAAAGTACAAAGTCTGTGAGGAGACTTCCACGCAGATGAAATCTTTGCATGGTACAGTTTATGGAACCTCATAAACACCAGCACAGTTTTCTAGGTCAGATGCAGGAGCTATAACGCAAACAGTTGTATATATTTCAATCGCATCACAATTTCTCTCTCGCTCTTTTGGGGTTACATTTATGTTCCATACGTTTATCTTATCATTATGTTGTAAGCTTTTGTGATCTCTATTGATTCATGCTAAAGAAAGGAAACAAATTCTGAGATCCCACATACCGTGTCAATCAACCTTACTCGAAGCATGCGGAAAGAACGTCACCTTGTTTTCTTTTTTTTTATTCTGAAACGTTTTTAAAAGACGCTAAATATATGTAGGAATGTTTTACGTACAGATATACGTTGAAAAGTTCAAAATGTTTTTAAAACCAACTGTTGGCACTTGCTAAACAATGCCAACAAGAAACTGAGTAACACCAGGAGCGATAGACTTAAATGAAGCACTGGTGCTCGTGAGGACGGTGGCCCTTGACACTGCTACATATATAAACATTCAGCGCTTGACACCTAACTACGATTGACTTTAACACAACGTGACGGCTGTATCATAGGAGTACATATGTATTGTTCATAAAACTGGATAGCCAGCAGTGCAAGTGCAATGAACGTTTCACGAACATTAAATAGGCTATACTTGAAAATAAATTGTTCCTAGATCTGGCTTTGTGGTAGAATGCTTGATTGCCACGCGGAATGCTGAGGTTTCATTTCTGCGGGACCTTGACATTTTTTTGCATTCATTCGGTCAACGCTGTCAATGTCTGGTTTTCCTTAACGCTCACGTGTTAGAAGTATCCACGTAAGTTCTCGTCATTTCTGGGTAGATACCCAAGTGGTAATCACCTGTGGCACATACCCGAATACCACTGGCACTTGTCAGCGCGGGAGTATGTGCCAGTATCTGGCGGGAAGTGTTTGTTGACGAAGGCGACGAGATTTTGACAATATTCATGTCTTGATCTGCGCGCTATACTTGTTCAACTATCTTACTCTTCCGTGATAATTTTGGTTTACGCAAAGTTAAAGGGTGCATGATTACAAGAGCGACCAGACGTAAGCGGCTAGATAGATAGATGCACAGATGGACGCCAAGATCGCTTACAGTACGCAAAAAAATGCTTCGGATTTAAAAAGCTATAACTACATACAATAAATATATTGTTTACAGGCATGAATCGCGAGGAATAGATTGCTGAACACACGGCCTCTAACTTAAATGTAACCGATGAATAAAGCAGGAGACCATTAAAGATATATTGTTTTTGAGGGGATGACAGAAAAGAACATATAATAAATATTTAAAGTCCACAGTAGTGCGGGCGAAAACAACACAGATGGCGAGAGCAGGCACCACCTAGTCCTTTTATTCTTCGTCCTTAAGGTGAGCGGCACATAAATTTACCCTCCGGCGGCCAAGGCACCGTCTCAGTGCAGCCGGAGAAAGGCGGTAGTGAAAGTGGTTACTATACATGTGTGTTGGGGGATTCCGGTTTAAGAAAAGGTTCCAGACGGACAACATGAACGATGTCCGTACGGGGTGTGGTGGACGAGAACGAAGAGGATGGTTTGATTTCATACGTGACGTCAGTCAATTGGCGGTGCACATCTTATGGTCTGGAGTACGGGAACAGCAGCTTCTCAAAAAGCCCAATACGGCGTGCTGAAGACCACAGGAGGACAAGAGATCCTGGAGGAAAGTGGTCGTTTTGGTGACGGCTGTCGTAACGAGATTTTTCGCACGCTTGCGAGTCACTTAGCCGAAAGTGCGCAAGTTGACGTGCATGGTCGGCGCGAGCTATAGCTTTGTGACCGTATTCACTGGGTGAGTACGACGAAGAAGTCTTCATAATGTCCATAGGCAAAGTTGAAATTCGGCGAAATAAAAGAAAGGCGAATAACCCGCTATCTCGTGCCGAGACGTATCGTAGGCGAAAGTGATAAAAGGCAATGCTGCATTCCAATCTTGGTGGTCGGCAGACACGTACATTTCCAGCGTGTCGGTAATGCTTCGGTTCATCCGCTCCGTCAAGCGTTTGTTTGTGTATGGTAGGCCACGGTTAGCATATGTTTGATCAAGCAACACATTCAATTCAATTCAATTTTTCAATTCAATTCAATTTTATTTCATCCCAAGGATGAGGGCAGGCTCGGGAGAAAAGTGACGTTTTTTCACTTGAGGAGAACCCGAGCCTCTCTAATACATGGAAAGCAACGCGGATTAAAATATCACTGATGACCAGAGACAGATACTGCCTTCCACGGCCCGTCAGAAGCTGCTGCGGTGCTCCGTGCTGAAGGATGACGTTGGGGAGCAAGAAGTCCGCAATGTCAATCACGCAGCTGGTGGGAAGTGCGCGATTAATTGCGAACCATGTGCCCAGTCCTTGCCAACGGTGATTCATCGATTTCCCGAGACATACGTAAGGAACGGACCAAGCAAGTCGAGGCCGACATCAAACAATTCATATGGGACGTCGAGTGATTGAAGACAGCCGGCAGGAGGGAGTAGAAGATCGCACGGCATCACGTGAAGACGTACTGACCTATATATTCCTGGCCAGTAGAACTGATGGCATGCACTATCGTAGGTGGGGGAAACGCCGAGGTGCCCCACCATCAGCACGCCGGATAGCTGGGCCAGAACAGTTGAACAAAGGTGTGCAGAATCACAAGTATGAGGTCAGGATCATCGGGTATCAGGCTGCGACGTAGCAAGGTGCCGTCAGGTAGCACAAAAAGACGAAGGGATGACTCGGAAGCTGTAGAGTTGAGGAGGTCGATAATGTTGTGAAGAGTCGGGTCACGTCGTTGCTCAGCAAAAAAGTTGAACAGGTCAGTTATAGCAAGTACAGACGGAATGGTATCGTTCGCCGAAGAGCCTGGTGGGTCGACGGGATAACGCGACAAACAGTAGGCGTCTTGATGCAAGCATACAGACTTGTAGACAACAGTGAACGTGTACTCTGGAAGTTGTAGTGCCCAACGAGCAACTCGACCAGCCGGAGCCTTTAGTGAAGACAGCCGGCATAAGGCGTAGTGATCACTTACCGCGGTGAAGGATTGGTCGTAAAGATAGGGACGAAATTTCCCGACAGCCCATACAAAAGCAAGGCACTCCTTCTCGGTTAAAGAATAGTTCCGCTCAACTGCGGAGAGGAGACGGCTGGTGTAGGCAATGACACAGTCATGACCACATTGATGTTGAGGAAGAACGGCGCCGGTAATATGACCCCTGGCATCGTTGCGTACTTTGGTAGGCGGAGACTCGTTGAAATGGGCCAACACAGGGGGTGACGTGACTCGGTCAACGAGATGAGGAAAAGCTGACACTTGGTCAGGTCCCCAAGAGAAAGGGACGTCCTTTCTCAAATTACACGTGAGGGGCTGTGCAATGATTGCGAAATCTTTAAGAAAGCGGCGAAATAGAAGCACAGGCTGTAAAACTAGTGAACGTCCTTGGAAGAATGTGGCATAAGTAGCTTGGTGACAGCAAGCATTTTTGCTGGATCAGGTCCTATACCGGCAGCGTGAACAAGATGGCCGAGAACTGTGAGCTCTCGGTGGCCAAAGCAGCATTTCAAAGAGTTGCGTTGAAGGCCGGCGGTGTGAAAGACTTGCAAACAGCCGACAAGCGTTGAAGGTGACTGGTCAACATCGGAGAGAAAACATCTCCAGGTAGCAGAGCCAAATGGACAACTTGAAATTCCTCAGTAACGAGTTCATAATGGACTCAAATGCTGTGTGCACGTCGCACAACCCAAATGGCATAACTTTAAACTGGTGCAGACCATCGGCTGTAATAAAGCCGGTCTTCTCCCAATCATTTTCATCGACAGCTATTTGCCTATTGCCCTTTTCAATAGAAGAAAAGTACCATGCGCCATGAAGGGAATCAAGGGCGTCGTCTATTCGCGGCAAAGAGTAGACGTCCTTCTCTGTGATTTTGTTGAGGTGTCAGTAGTCGACGCAGAACCTTCTGGTGTTATATTTCTTTTTTACAGGTACCACGGGCGACGCACAAGGGCTCGAATATGGCTCGATGATGTCCTTAGCGAGCATCTTGTCAACTTCCGTTTGAATGACGCTGCGCTTGATCACCGAGACATGGTAAGGCCGTCAGTGAATAGATCTTGCGTCCGTGGTGTCAATTCGGTGGGTCACCAGAGATTTTTGTCCAAGTTTTGGTGAAGCGAATTCAAAAACTTCGTGGTATGACGACAATAGAAGGCGTAGGTGCAGGTTTCAGAAGTGTCCAGGTTCTTGTAAATCATGTCGAAGGCGTAATTGGGTGTTGGGCTAGCAGCAGGGCTGCCTGGATGTGGCTGTGTGACATAAGTGGCCAGGGAAACAAGGTAATTTGCGTCTAAAGGTGATATAGTGCCCAGCGCGATACCTTCAGGAAGCAGTTGTGTGCAGCGTCCTAAGTTCAGGACAGTTATGCAAGCGTTGTTCGCAGAAACATTCACAACAGAGTAAGGCAGTGCTGCTCGGCACATCAGAACAACGTCCAAGGTGGCGGGAATTAAATAGTCGCCATCACGTACCGTTGGGTCTGCGTTAAATGAGACGTAAGTCGCGGTACCTAGGAGCAAGTGTACAAACTGGACGGCAGATAAACGTGGTGGTGACGCGATAGGGAGGTCAGGTATAGCAGGAAGCTCTAACTGTAACAAACCAGAAGAACAGCCGACAAGGGCAGAATGCGTGCTTAAAAAGTCGCGGCTGAGGATTAGGCCATGAGGGCACTCGTCCAGAACAGAAAAGAGAACTGAGGTCTTGTGGTTATCGAAGCTAATACGCCCAGAACACACTCCAAAATTGGTAAGTGTGTGGCCATCGGCTACGCGAACAACAGGTGATGAGGCGGGTGTAACGACTTTCCGAAGACGGTGAGAAAGGGGAGCACTCATGACTGATAATTGGGCACCTGTGTCGATAAGCGCTGAAACAGGCACGCCACCTACTTCAACGTCCAAAAGGTTTTGCCGACTTGCCAGAGTTAACAGAGGATTTCCGGGTCAATAGGTTAATGCAGCATCACCTCCGGGAGCTGCAGTGGTTAGTTTTCCGAGGAGGGACGGCGGTGAAAAGGGGAAGGGTAGCAACGGGGCATAGGTGACCGAGAACGTCGCTGGGTCTGCAGGGTGGTGCGCGGTCGTAACGTGACGTCGATGTTCGTGCGTTAGGATTCAGTGGGTCCTCAAGGCTGTGAAAAGCGTTGAATCTGGTGTCGTCTGCACAGTATTATGAACGAGGGGACGATGGCTAACGGTATCGACAACAGCGGGAAATGTGGCCGGCGCCATTGCAGTTGAAACATATCGGCCAGTCCTCACGCGTGCCTCATTTGTATGGATCATGGTACCTGGAATACGGCTGTTGTGGCCGGTAGGCTGACCGAGGGCCGACTTGGGGCACATGTTGGCTTTCCTGCATTTGCCAGTTCTTCGCGCACGACGGCCTCGATTAGTGACACTGTCGGGTGGCCTTCCTCGTGAAACGAGCCTGGGGGGTTGCTGCTAGATAGGTTGCTGATAGGGTTGCTGCCTCGATTTCTTGGTGCGCAAGACGCAGGAAATTTTCGGTACTGTGTGGCGACTGAATCTGGACGTCTTCGAAAGACGACCTGGCGGCAGTGTTAGGGAGCCGAACAAATTGCTGCGTGACTCGTCCGCTCTTTGCTTCTTCTAACCGCCGGCACTTCCTGATGGAGCAGTCCTTATCCACAAGCAAGTGAAAGGCGTCGTCAGCAATGCATTTGAGGATGTGGCTGACTTTGTCGGCTTCAGGCATTTGGAATTCAACCTGCTGACATAAGGCTCAGACATCTTGTAAGTACACCATGTGCAGCTCCATTTAGGTTTGGGCCCAGCATGAGAGCTCCTTCTGGACGGCTCGTTGGCGTACAACGGGATTTTCGAAAAGGTCTTTCATTTTTTGTTTGCATATGTCCCAGCTGGTCAGCTCCTCCTCGTGCTTGTCTAACCACATACTGGCCGTACCTTAAAAGTAGTAGCTGACATTTGCGAGCATCAAAGTCGGATGCCAGCGATTGGTCTTGGTGGCGCGCTCGTAGTCGGCCAGCCACTTCTCCGCGTGCACGTTATCAGGGCATATTAGGCGGAGGGGGAATGACAGGCGGAGGGGGACATGTTACGGCGGAGGGAGATGACAGAAAAGGACGGACTTACAACATTTGCTGTCCACAGTAGTGCGGGCAAAAACAACCAAGATGGCGAGAGCAGGTACCACCTAGTCGTTTTCTTCTTCGTCTCCTGGGTGAGCGGCCCATAACCATAATACACTGGACACATAGCGACCTTTGTAAATCACAGATTACACTTATTTGTGGAAACAAAGTAGGAAACAAAGTAAGAAAACAGACGCCGACGTTCTTGTGTCGCGCTCTCGGCCTCCTGGTTTCTTTGCTGCAGCTGTCTTGCTTGCCCTGGCGAGTTTCTTGCTGAAACTCCTCCAAAAGACACGTTTGTTACATTTGGTAGAGCGCTGCTCGGTCATTTCCCTTTTCGTCCTTGAGCTCCACAACCGGACTTTACCATCTACCCTAAAATTACCGAGGGACGCCGCTCCTTCCCAAGCACCACTTACGGTCATGTGTTTTGGGACGCTTCGTCAACATGACCCTCCGATGTTCAGCGGCACCGACGAACTTGATGTCGAAGACTGGCTGGTAGTGTTTGAGCGTGTTAGAGGTTCCAACAAATAGGATGACCCTGCTAAGTTGACGTGCGTCAGCTTTTATTTGACCGATGCGACGAAGCTATGGTACTACAACCATGAAGCTTAGTTCCTGGTCGACATTCAAGCAAATCATCGATTTGTTCTTCGGTCGGCCTGTATTCAAGAAGTTTTGCGCCGAACATCACCTCTTTGCCAGAGCCCAAAAAAACTGTGAGACGTTTATGAGTTATATTGAGGACGTCATCGATCTGTGTAAGCGTGTGAATGCATCTATGGTGGCGTCTGACAAAGTAAGGCAGATACCAAAACGCATAGATGATGATGCATTTCATATGCTGGTAGCCAACAGCCCCCAGGCAGTAGCGCAAGTCATTGAACTGTGCCAAAGCTTTGACGAGCTGCGCAAAGAGCAGCTATCTACCCGTAGCACCGGAATTCCCACAGTTCAACTCTAATCTTTAGAAGCCAAGATCACTGGCGCTGAATATTCTACCTTACTGCCGCAAATTAAGCAACACATCCGTGAGGAAGTAGTTCGTCAGCTCACTACTGTCACGTCTGTCACTGAGAGTCCCACGACACTCGATCGCTCACTCCGTCGTGTAATTCAGGCTTAAATGGCTGAGGCGGTTCTATCTCCAGTACCACCAACGCAGCCTACAGCGCTTCTCACCTATGCAGAGGCCGCTACCCGTTCCTATGCTCGACCGACGCTAACACCATCCGCCCAGTCACCAACTTCTATTCGCCCCCACGCCCTGTTCACCCAATACGCCTTGTTCTCGTGCAACCTCTCTCGCCGCCCAGACCATTTCAGAACCCTTGGCGCACTCCCGAAAACAGGCCTATTTGCTACGCCTGCGGCACTCCTGGCCATGTTGCGCGTCACTGTCGTCTTCAGCGCAGTCTCTATGCCAATGATTACATCCCCAACTTTGAATACGTGCCACAGCGCCAGCACACCCTGTTTCCGCCGACTCATCGGGTGCTTATTCGCGCCGTGCCAGTTCCCGTCACGTCGATCACCTCCTCCCCGGCACCGCTTCATTTCTCCTATGCTCCGCGGTACCAACCTCACGGAAGAGGAAAACTACGAGCCGCAGTTCCTAAGGCATGAACTGTGCCCTCACCAAAAATTTCAAGGCCTCATCTTTCGCCTCTGAACGAGATCGTGGTTATTATTGATGGTGTCGCGACGAATGCTCTTGTCGACACAGGAGCTGCTGTTTTTGTTTTAAGTGAACGTTTGTGCCGCAAACTGCAGAAAATACGATACCCGTTTCGGATGTTTTATTACGGACGGCGAGCTCGCAGCACGTTAAGCCTGTTGTGGCATGCACGGCACGTCTTTTTATCAATGACGCATTCTACATTGTAGAATTCGTTGTCCTACCACATGCGTCCCATGACGTGATTCTCGGTTGGGACTTCCTCTCTACACATGATGCGGTCATTGACTACGCTGGAGCTCAACTCGCTTGATCCCCTTTCAGTACCACAGTCGTCGACAACCCGAGCCCGGTGGCTGATTTGGTTGTCGCTGCTGACTCTATCACTTCTCCGTTATCTGCCACCCTGGTGTTCGTTTCCTCTGACTCTGTTCGTGATTTGACCATCCTGTTTACACCGTCTGAAGACTGTGCATGCCGACGGAACCTCATACTCCCATTTGCCGTTGTTACCCTTGTGATTGTTGCCGTTGTGGTCTATGTGTGCAATCCCTTTCCTTGCTCGGCAACTCTGTTACGCGTTGAATGTGTTGGGCATTTAGACAGTTTGGACGCCATCTTCCCTTTGGATGCAACGTGCCATATGATACCGTTGACGGTAAATGCCGTCACATACGCCGCGGCTACCACCTCCCCTATGCAATACATCCTCCTGCGTAGCGTCGATAACGCGCTTACGCCAGTCAAGCGCAGAAAGGTTGTTCAACTGCTTGAAAGCTTACGTTCCTCTTTCGACGTTTGCCAGCCATTATTGGGGCGCACATCTGCAGGGGTTTATCGTATTGACGCCGGTCATTTTGCTCCCCTGCGACAGCGTCGCTTCCGAGTATCGCAGGCGGAACGCCGCGTCATTAGCGACAACGTCGATGACATGCTGAAGCGTGGCGTGATTCAGGAATCGCACAGTCCTTAGGCCTCTCCTGTCGTGCTGGTGCGTAAAAAAGACAGTTCGTTAAGGTTTTGCGTTGACTATCGCCGCCTAAACAAGATTACGCGGAAGGATGTTTATCCCGTACCCCGCATCGACGATGCCATGGACTGCCTTCAAGGAGGCGATCTACGCTCAGGCTACTGGCGAGGGCCCATGGCTGAAGCCGACCGTCCGAAAACAGCGTTCGTCACCCCTGACGGCTTTTACGAATTTAACATAATGCCTTCCGGCCTTTGCAAGCGCCTGCTACCTTCGAAAGGATGATAGACACCATTCTCATTGGCATCAGATAGTGGACCTGTTTATGCTACTTAGATGACATAGTGGTTTTTTCTGCAGATTACGCATCTCCTTTCGCTCGACTGGAACAAGTTCTCGAGTGCGTCATTAACACCGGCTTGCAGTTAAACCTAAAGAAATATTATTTTGGCACCAGTCAGCTTACCAACTAAAGCCACGTCGTCTCCAAAAGAGGAATTTCACCATATCCTGCCAAACTTCGAGTGGTTGCCGTATACACCAAGCCCAGCCCTCTTAAGAAACTCTGAAGCTTTATTGGGCTGTGTTCATATTTTCGGCGCTTCATCCGCAATTTCGCCTCCATTATATCCCCCTTGACACAGCTTCTCGCCGGCAGCAACGACATCTCAGCTTGGAATGCTGATCGCGATGAGTCGTTTACGACGCTTCGCCTACTCCTCACGTTTCCTCCAATTTCGCGCCACTATGATCCCAAAGCGCCTACAGAAATACACACGGATGCTAGTGGTGTCGGCCTTGGTGTGGTATCCTCTCAGCGAAAACCAGACTTTGGTGAATACGTTGTTGCATGTACCAGTCGTACCCCCACAAAGGCGGAGTCAAATTACTCCATCACAGAAAAGAAGTGTTTGGCAGTTTTTTGGGCAATTGGTAAATTTTGCACCTACCTCTATGGGCGTCAGTTTTTTGTTGTTACCGACCATCACGCGCTATGCTGGTTGTCGTCCTTGAAAGACCCGACTGGACGCCTGGCTCACTGGGCTTTATGATTACAGGAGCATAATATATGCATGATTTATCGCCTTGGATGACAACACTCGGGCGCTGACGCCCTATCTCGATCGCCACTGCCTTCCGACTGTGCCGGCTCACCAGCTTCCACTTGTTATTCATCACCTCTAACCACCACCGACATGCCGGAAGAGCAGCGCAAAGATCCCTGTATTGTTCCCCTGCTTGACATTTAGTCTCAACGGGCCCGAAACTCCGCCTCACGCACCATACGTCGTCAAGTGCAAGACTTCGCACTTCATGAAGGCTTGCTGTATCGCCGAAATTACCTGACCGACGGCTGCAGGTGGCTCCTCGTGATTCCCCTTAATTTGCGCGCGTACATTTGCATTGCCTTCCACGACGACCCTCAGTGCGATCACACTGGCTCGTTCAAGACGTACTCACGTCTTCGCCTGAGGTACTACTGGTGAGGCATGTATCGATGCGTTCGCAAATACGTTCAATCGTGCGCTGCGTGCCAACGTCACAAGGTTCCTACTCACAGCACCGCTGGTTCTCTACAGCGATGGTTCTGCTCTGCCCGACAAGTCGACCGCGTCGGAGTTGATCTCTTCGGTCCACTAACGACCACTATTGACGGCTACCGCTGGATAATAATCGCCATTGACCACCTCACGTGGTACGCAGAAAGGTCTGCGCTACCAGCCGCCGCCGCGAAAGACGTCGCGTGGTTCCTTCTTCGCCATCTCATTCTGCGCCATGGGGACCCACGTGAATTACTTAATGACCGTGGCGGTGCCTTTCTCTCGAATACCATCGAGGTTCTGCTCAAAAAATGCCGCGTTGTACACCGCACCGCTTCCGCATACCATCCTCAGACTAACGGCATGACGGAACACTTCGATCGTACCCTTGCCGACATGCTGGAGGTGTACATGTCGGAAGAACCCACAAACTGGGACCGCGTACTGCCTTTCGTCACCTAGGCTTACAACTCTGCGTCTCAAACTACCACTGGCTTCTCTCTCTTCTTTCCCTTGTATGGACGTGAACCTTCATGTTCCATGGACACCATTCTGCCGTACCAACCAGACGTTTCTGAGGGCAAATCCACCTCTCAAGCTGCTGCTTACGCTGAAGAATGCCGTAAGCTGGCTCGCTTGTACACCACGCAAGATCAGTCGTGTCAAAACTTTCGTCATGACACCTCTGCGTCTGATGTCCATTACTCCTCGGTAAAGTTGGTTTGCATTTGGGTCCCCTACACGACTCTTGGACTTTCCGCGAAGCTTTTGTCACGGTACCGCGGTCCTTACCGCATATTGGAGCAGACATATCCCTTAAACTACATCGTCGAGCTGGTCGACCCATCAGCCGATAATCGCTGCAAAGGCCGCGAAACAGTTCACGTCACGCGACTTAAACCCTGCTATGACCCACCTAATATAGCGTCTTTTCCTTAATCGCTGTCACCAGGATGGCTCCTCGTTGTGCGGGGAGGAAATCGTACCGGTGCGCATCCGCGCTAGCTCTGTGCCTGTGAGAAAAAAGACGACGACGTTTGTGTGTCGCGCTCTCGGCTTCCTGTTGTCTGTGCTGCAGCTGTCTTGCTCTTGCGTGCCCTGGCGAGTTTTTTGCTGAAACTCCTCCGAAGAACACGCACTAGCATGCACCATTGTATAACAGAAAAAAATGTCCCTTGCAAGCTAATAAACGCAAAGTTCTAAAAGTTTGGAGTCATAAGTGTTTTTTGTAAAGCATTTTAAGGTGGTATTTAACTTAATAACTGTCTGTAGTAAATTCTGTGCTTGAATGAAGTGCGATGCACCTCAATGATGTTGACGACCTATGTTGCCACGACGGGAAAGTCGGAAGTAAAGCTCTCCAGCTGCAACTCAGCTGAACAAGTTGAAGTATCCATCGAGGCAGAGGGCGAGCTTAGGTCACTAGAGTTCCAGACTGAAAGGACATCCTGCTGTAGAACTGGAACACGAGCTACAATTGATCAGGTGGCACGGCACGTGATCTTAAAAAAATTGCACTCGTTTCTCTTCCTGTAGTCAATAAAGTGTGCTGGACCTGGCATAGGTTGGCTTTTCTCACATTTCCTATTTATTATTACGCAAACCAAGTAATTCATATTTAGGCAAATCATTCATTCTGTTTTACTTCAGGCTCCTTTTCAAGATATTTTCGAAAACTACACACGCAGGAGTGTTTCATTGAACTACACAAAAAAGGGTAGGACAATTCTCCCGAACTAACTAGGTGTACATTCCAGAAAAACACGCTGGATCCTTGAAGTTAGGTGGTCGTAAGAAAATACGAGTAAAAAAGGCGCAGTGGCGACTGCAATGAATCATTGTAAGTAAGGCCCAAATAACGGTGATGATACGGCCTCACCTTGGTATACTCATCGTCCTTCAGATAATAAACTGAGACGAGTTCAAAGCGGCAGCCGTTATTTTATTTGCACTAATTCGGTGTGTTTAGATGTGTTGGTGCTCACCCACCCTCTTCCGAAAGCTTTTGCACCTAAAGTCGTTTTACACTAACGCCTCCACCTCTCCTTCCCCATCTGACTGGATATCATATCTCACGTGATTTTGCAGTAATGAGCTTGCCTGAACGAATTGAGTTCATGGGATAAGTTTATAATTTTGTGTTACGCAATTTCAACGTGATATTGACGCAATTACGCAGTCAATTTGTGGCGTGATTACCTAATGATGATATTTTGCGGCACTCGTGTTGTCACAGCTAACGTCAGAGGCCAGCTTACATTTGCGGTCGATAAAGGATCCAAGGCAATCATCTTAAAAAATATGAGCTTCTGCTGAAAGATAGAAATATGAGAAGTTAACGGGAAATGTAGTACCTAGTTTTGTACGCTGCACAAAGGAAGGGTTAAAGGGAGCCAAAGAGAGAATGGGAGAATGAGAGAAGAAGAGAGGGAAGCAGAAGCACACACATAGGAATGTCTGAATCATTCGACGAGGCTGGGCTGCTCGCACAAACTTTAAAAGGTCCTTCGTCTGTTTTCTGCGTCAAACTTTATCTCTCCAGAATTTCATAGTTGATTTTCCGGCAAGTAGCTGCGGCACCTAAAAGAAGTAATCGGTGTAGACTAAATCACCCAAATCTAGTGAAACAACACAACATGCCCCTGTAAGTGATCTGAGAAAATCCTGCAGCGTTGGTTAGTCCACCCATTGTATGACTCTAAATGGTTTGGTGAAAGTGAGTATAGATTAAAAAGTAGAGAAATAAAGAGCTCTAACAAATAAACAGTGATAAAGCGCACCAATGAGCTTTAGGAATTTTTTGAAGGGTTCGTCCGAGAACTATACGCAAACTTCTTCGTGGTTAGGAATGGATCAAAAACAAATTTGAGGTCTATTAAAAGCATTCTTTCATAGAAACTTCTTGCTAACTTTTTTGCAATTTAGGCTGCAAACGAATAAAAGAAAGTTCCTTCCTTCCACTAAATGTCCTCCACCTCACGATAAACAGTAAGCCTTATTTGTCGATATATAGCACTTTATGCATTTGCTATTGTTGTTTGCTTTTGTCACAATTACGTTAAACTGAACGAAGTCTTTTTCTGCCTTTTTGTGAAGAACCCAGCGTGACGTGAACGAAATCAGAACTGAAGCATTGTCTCAGTGCGTGCAATTGATTTTCAACAATAAAAAAATAAAGGGCTTTTTCTTCATTTCGCAGGCATCCTGCCCGACTCAATTTCACTGCGGGTCTCGCTTGCCAAGGAGAAGTTGTTTGCTAATTGAGTCTTGTCCGAAGTTTTGTAAAAGCATCATTTGGAGACCCATTAGCGTGTTAGAGGTGGTGGTATTGAACAGTAATTTAGAGAGTGTCATTGTCTCCCGAATTCGCGCGTACTTTGCGAGTCTCCTATTGGATATTTTCCTGTCATTGCTTCTGGTCTTTCTGTGCTGTGTTGTTGCGCGTACCAAAGCTGGAAAACACCGTCACAGCTGTCTGAAAGACGTCCATGTTTGGAAAAAGGAAGAGGGCATACTGTCAAGCATTTAACGTGGTTCGTGTCCCACGTCTTTTCTGCGAATGAGACGACGGGAACTACTGATGTACTCACAGCTAGCTTCTCCATTCTTTCCTGCTTCCGAATTTCACAAGAGCAGTTTTGCCAGGGCAAGAAGGAAAAAGAGGCCGCTTATCAAGACGTTCATGCATGTATTATGAAAATAAATTACCCTTATGAGCATCTCAGAGACTATTCAACTGAAAAGACCATTTCATTACCCTCGACGTAGAATGAGCATTTGTTAAAGAGCTCCTAAACCACCAACAGACGCTGGCACGCTACACTCTCCATGCCTTTCCTCTATTCACAATAGCTGTCGTGACGTCACCTGTAAGAGTGTAGTCGAGCAGAACAGACGTTGTCGGTAGGTGAACGAGAGCCTCTTTTCTTTCGCAAGCAGATGCGCCAGCTTTGGCGTGTCCATTTCGCGCGCTAACGAAGGGCACTTAGGGAGGTGGATAGATGAGTTGACGAACGCAGCCTATCAAAGGTAAGAGTGAAACGAGGAGGGAGAGAGAGAAACTTTAATAAAGTGTCCTTGCTGGGGTCAAATGTGGCAGGGGGCCAGGAGACGGGACACTCTGTAAACTCCTTCTTCAGGCAGTGGCCAGGCCTTGAATTTCGGCTGCGTCCTCGGCCGTCTAGACACCTCAGAGCTCGTTCTCCTGGTACGTGCTGAGCAGCAAAGCCTCCCACTGTTCGGTCGTGGTGATTGTGAATCTATGGTTCGTACTGTGTTTAATTGAGCGAGTAGCTGAGAAGCAGGACTATATAATATGATCGGGCTCGGCGTCAGGTGTACCGCACGCCTTGCATTGTGCTGTATGAACAGAGGGGTAAATACGGCTGTACAGTGACGGACAGGTGAAGGTATGTGTCTGCAATAGACGCCAGGTAGTGGATGGCTGCTTACTAAGGCACTTGTCTGGTGGTGGGTATTTAAGTCTGGCCTTGCGGTAACACTTCAGAATTCCTGCAAAGGTAACCATTCTGTCCCTCGCATTGTCGTGAAAAGAGGAGATCATCATCTCTCGTTCAGCCGCGTGAGGTCGCGAGGGGTGGTGCTCTGATGGATGACACACTCGTTGGACGAGAACTCGGGCTGCGTCTTCAGTGTGTTCGTTCCCCGCAAGCCTCGAGTGACCCGGAGTCTAGATGATCTCAACGCGGCGGCGAAGTAATAGAGGTGTAGTTGGGAGAATGCAGAGTGCTGGTTGGCATATCAAATCTTTGGTAAAGTTGCAGATGACCTTTTTATGCCTGCGTTGGTACGCTTTGTCTTGTTATAATGAAGAGTGAATCAGATCTCCCGTATGCTTTCAAATTAGTTGAGAGGGTAAAGAGTGAGTGGTCCTCCTAAAAAATAAAAAATGGCAGGCATTTCAAGCGTAGAATAAAGGAGTGCCAATAGCGAATGCACATTGTCTTCTACATAATCCAATTTGTGCTTGCAAATCATTGCAAGTCAAGAAACCTTGACAGCGGCCCTTTGTTTCGATTACACTCGTGCAAACGATAGATGGTGTGACAGCTTAGCGAACACTTTCTGCGGCTGTCCAGCACACCCTATACGTTTTCTCGCTTGATCGCATGCCCTTGTTTTAAAAGCAAAGTGTGAGCTGCCCACCCATTCTTTATCGCTCCGAGGGGGGTACGCCTACACCTACTTCTTTTTCTTCATGTCTGCTTTCAGTTAGGCTTCGTTTTTCGTTGTGTCTGATCGGTGATGTATCGAGAATATTGGCTCAAGAAAAAATACAATTTCTAAGTGTTACATCATTTTCTGAAAGACGCAAAATTACGACATCGTGCCTTATATTAGAAATGTGCGTACTTTATTTATTATTGCACAAAACCACTTTATTCTGCATTGAATAATAACTCCCCTCTAAAGACATCACTACTGTGGCATTGTTTTTGGCGCCAACTATGGAATTTAGTCCTGTTGGGATCTTGACCTCCATAGAAAAACCCAGTGCTGAAACAAAATATTATATTGTTTTGGGTGTGGGCGAAATTGCGGAAGCCTTAGATAGTTGGTATACTAGAAATACGCTGTCAGCGTGGCTGTTGGTGTCATTGGGGGGGGGGGTAAGCAAAAAAAGCTGCGTTGTCTGTGAGAAAACCAATCGAAATAGAGGCAAATAAAAATATTAGAGGCGTAGGGTTACGGTGCGAATTAAAACAAGGCCTTCTCCGTTGCAACGAGGTGTTTCACCAATTTGCCACGCGAGATCTTGCAATCGATTAGTAAATGAAAGAATAACGCTAAAAGAATGTCATGTACTGCGGCGGAGTCTTCATAACGCTCTTAAGATCACGTTGCCGCGT
Source organism: Rhipicephalus annulatus (assembly GCA_013436015.1). Taxonomy (NCBI): domain Eukaryota; kingdom Metazoa; phylum Arthropoda; class Arachnida; order Ixodida; family Ixodidae; genus Rhipicephalus; species Rhipicephalus annulatus. Next base: position 1,503,196 of record WOVY01009408.1, on the reverse strand, counting down.
TGTATAATATCACCAGGTTTCGAAGCAAGTGAACTGCCAGACGAGCGGATACCCATGCATTACCAAGTGGGCATCTACGCAGCTAAACGTGACCGTTTACGAAAGCGTAGTGGGTACTTTACCGATTCTCAAAAGCAAAACTCTTGGCAGGGGGGGGTAGTGAATACTTAACAACTATTTATCTAGTAGGCGCTCTAAGATAGCTTGAAACAGACAATGTTACGTGCACAAATGTATTTTTACTTGAGTAACAGATCAATACGAAGCACGCAAGGCTCCGGTACGGTATACTCTGTTCTATTATTGCGTTTGGCGCTCCAGGCGCATCCTCATATTTCTTTTTCAAGGTATTCAATGGCGCTCAAGGCAGTGTGTAATACTAGTATGCGAATCAGCTGAGAGAAAAAAAAGCTCTCGCAAGGTATATCTTGCTTTTGCAAGGACACTAAATAAGTATAATGCTCCAGACAGTAAATAAAATTTTTCTGAAGGGATCACGCAACATAAGTCAAAGTCGTCATCGAGCATAGTAACACCTCAAGCGCAGTAATGCCACAAGTAATTCATCAACAATTTCTCGTCAATGCCGAATGACAATTTCGATTCAGCGCTTTCCGATTCCTGTCTGTTTTGCACCCGCGCGGTCGTTCCGTTTGTGATTTCTACGGTGCTTGTAACTTGTTCAGCCTCTTGTTTTCTTTTTCCTAATTAGGAAACACAGTGCCATCACACTAGAAAAGTAAAACGAAAATTCTAATTTGCTACTTGGCAGATGAATTGATGATATAGCAGTGAATGCGTTGTTATACAAGGTAAGGCTAGCCGCTAGAGTTTTGTATACGATGTCATCAAACTCAACAAATATTTGGTTCTAGGAAATACGGCTTTGACCAGAGACAGAAGCGTTTTATGTGCTCCCGGTTTCCGAAAGTCAAAGCAAACGTTGAAACGTTACCGTTAGGTAACGAGAATTTCGTCTATACCTGTCGAAATAGCGCGCACGCCAGCGGCCGTACCAATCAAGCATTGCGGCCTACAGCCCTTTTCTCCTGGCTCCTAAGATGCCTTCATGCTAATTAGGAAAGACGGATGGGACATTACCTATCTGCTTGACAATCAACTGACGACAAGTGTCGTACAGTGGAGATTTTATCGTGTAAGCCCTCTTAACGACGAGTATGACCGGAACGTTTTATATGCGCTCCTCTCGCTGTGGTCCCTGGCGCTTGAGAGCTTTTACTCACGGGTGCAGCGTACGATTTGCGGAGCTGTCTCATTAATTGGGGCTTTATATTAAAAATAGAGATTATCGGCATGACAGACACTGCGTCGACGGCGAACACCCACTGGGAATGCTTACGTAATTGCTGCCCCAATGAAAACACATCTGGTGAATAAATTGTTTACCTACATCAAGTGTAATAACACAGCCACAGCGACCAAAACATTTATTCTTACGTTTCGGGAAACCAAGTGCATAAAAACTACAAACAATACGAGGAGTACAGTGATATCATATGGCATTTATCTATTGATTTATCTGAATCTTCCTTCCATTTTTTTAGATGCGGAAGCATCTTATACTCGCGCCTTGTAGTGCGCCGTCCGCACCGCTTCTCGAACATTCGACAGCTGACGCGCGCGCATGCGCCGTCGCGCCGTCGCCCACCATCTGTGCCGCGCGCGCTTCTCCTTCGAGAACATTTGACAGCTGACAGCGCATGCGCCGTCGCGCTGTATATATACTCAAGGTCGGCGCTCGCTCGCTCAGTTGCCGCTCGTCGGTTGGTTTGTACGGTGCGTCGACGTCCAAGGTCGCGGTGAAATGAATTCCAACGAATCCACAAACACAATGATCGACGTCCCTTCGACCAGCGCCGTCCTTTCGCATACGTGTGTACGTGTTCACTCATTTAACACCCCCTCCTACAACCACGTTAACCAATTTAGCCATTGACCCAAGTAAGTCGCAATTTAACACCCCATTTCACAACCACGTTAACCAATTTAGCCATCGACCCAAGTAAGTCGCACTTTAACACCCCGTTAACCAATTATATGCTCCGCACCCTCCTCAGTGTTCCCCCGAGGGAAGCTGCGGGCAATTTTTTCTCATCTGCAGCATTTTCCCCCGATATCGTTCTGGTTCTTTTTTACGACAGCAAGGTAAACATTACATACGTTGATGGACAACAGGATTTCGCGCTTCTGTTTGACTGCATACACAATTTGTTCCGGCATGAGAACAAACAAGTTGTCAGGAGGAGTGATGATATGCGGACACCAAACCAAACTGATTGAAGCATTGGCTCAACAGTAAACAGCCTTTCTCTCCACGACGAAAATACTTCGGACTGCCGGACAATTCCTATATATATATGTGTGTTTTGGTGGCAATGCTTACCAGAGAGACCAGAAGACAATGGCTTCCAGTTGTTGTTTCTTTCTAACTGTACATACACAGGGACTTGCAAAATAGTATATCGCACAGTGGGTTTGTTGACGTTGATCAGATGTGTAAGGAAGAAAAGCATACCATTAGAACAGAAACACCCAGACGTTATAAAGAAAAAATAGGACCTATATTTCTGTACTTATTTCTTAAAAAATATGAGTGTGCGGGTGATAACAACAGCAATTACTGCAGAAATGATCACAACGTTTTTTTGAGACAAAAAAAAAGATCACGTCGGACCATTTAGCTTACTATATCAGCCAGCGCACTCACCTTCTTTCTTATTTGACCTCGTTAAACATACACGTGTGGTTAAAATTTCACGTGAGAACAAAGTTACTGTGCATGCTTGGCTCAAAATATTGTAGAATTTCGCAGAAGAAAAATAAAAAGAAGTCTGATGAAACATAGGCAAAACGGCAGACGTAGATGAACAATTTCTACAAATGAACCAAAAGAAATCACTTTTGGTATGAAGAATTTGCTGAGCGTCAGAACAGAGCCGGGCGCCAGTGTCTGAAACAACCAGTTTATGTGAATCGCAATAGACGAATTTTCAATAAATAAGCGGCTTCTTGACCTCTTTTTTTGTTGTGAAAAATTTACTTTGGCTGCGTTCCAAGTCATGTTACGATTGTTTCAATTTCCCGTAAAACTGGTATACTACACAACATAGCTTTGCAAAGACCGAAAAATGGCCCCGTATCTGCATGTTGTACTGCCAATTTCATCAAAAGACGTTAATATTACGTCTGTAGAGAGTGAACAAGACTTTTATTTGATGTTCTGCTTAGGAAAATTTGTGAATGGCGTTATGGAGGTGCTGTGTTAGCGTACCTCGAGCGTGCATCGCGAGCGAATGAGCGCATCAAGTCCCGTCACACGTGAGACATGAGTGCTACATGACAGTTATCTTGGAGAACGAAGCGCGCGGCATGCGCGCCCGTCTTGGAGGCGATAAGTTGTAGAACGCAAGGCGACGAAAAGGTTCCACCACCGTGTCGTTTTAGCGAAGCACTGGGAACTCTTTCCTTTTCGTGCAAGCGTTGCATCATCAGCATAACGTGATAAGTGTGATGGTTTTTAGAATTGCTAATGTATGCCTTTTTCAGTAGAAAGATACACATACACAATATTGTCGTGTTGCTTTGGTGCCTAAAATATGCGCAATTGTTGCTTTTTAATTGAGAATCACACAAGTCTGAACGATAAATCTTGAGCAATATTGTTGGGAGGTGCGGATGGGGTCAGCCATTTGGGGTATCGTCATGCAGAACGTTATAGCTTTCACCTTGCTTGTGGTCTTCTAATTATCGCCATTCACCTCTATACGCATTCCATGTACTTTGCCTTTACCGTAACGATGAAATGACCAGAGATGGTTCGAAGCAGTTTATCGGTATTCGAAAGAGGGACCCAGCCTTTAGGTTTTACACCCTTTCTATTCGATCTGTAAAGCAAAAACTATCATTTCGTTGGTGGGAGTCAGAGCCCCGTGCCCCTAAGAAACGCTTCAAAGTATTCTGCTGGCTTTCGTAGTGCCTTTCATACTCTGCCCTGACTACCACCTGCGCACCTGACAGTGATGTCATCGGCGTGAAGAGTATGATCTATGTTCTGTATATGCGAGAGCCTCTTGGAAAGCACACAGACAGCAATATTGAACAGAAATGGTCAGACCATTCGACCAGGTTGCATATGTTTAGAGCCAAGAAAGAAGGGTTTCAATTTGAGATCTCTTATCTTTATCATGGCCTTTCTATTTTTGAGAAAAATGCTGAAAAATGCTTAGAATCTATGCCTAAAGCCTAAAGTACTGATGGAGTTTGGAATATGCGTATGAAAGAAATTGTAAAAAAGCTTTCTCTTGATCTAGTCCCAAGATTGCCCTGACATCTCTCGTTTGAACGTCAACATTGTGGTGTTTCATAAACTTTTTTGCATGCTTGGTCAATTATGCCGATTGGAAGCGAATTATGTTTGTATGAAAAGACACCCTAGTCTTCTATGTGTTGAGTATTGTAACTAGTATTGACGTGTATGACTACCTTTCTTATGCCCTATGCAAGTGATATAAGTCTTAAATTACACACATCCAGTGGACGTCCCGATGTAGTGATAAATATGACTAACGCTCGCTTCCACGATTCAGGGACAGTGCCCTGATTCCATACCTTGTTAATTTCGTGCCTGAGAATCTGTAGAGAGTATCGTCCAGATTACGCAGTACTCAATTTGAGATACCATCCGGGCCTGTGCTGATCGGCTCTTCACTCTCAAGAGGGCCTTTCTCACGTCAGCCATGCTGAAAGGTTCGTCTAGGGACTCCACGAGCAGATCATCTCACGTCGCCCGAGGGATCAGCTGGTATATATCTTTTTGCAAGTCGTTCGAAAACTTTTTGTTCTGGGCTCTTAAAAAAGGTAGTGATACTTACTGATTTTTGATATAGTAAACTGCTGATACCTAAGTAGTAAATGCAGATAGTAGGCCACAGACCTTTACTATTAGTGAAAGGCTTCTGAAACATTAAATGTCTGTGGTCTACTACCTGCAGTTATTACTTAGGTTGTGAATGTTGTGACAGCACTTCAATATTTTCAAAGTTAGTAAGTAACATTAGCTTTTTTTAAGAGTACCACTCTCTTGTTTGGCCATGTAGAAAATTTTGTACATTGCACTTCTCTTACTGGCTTTCGAGTTTGATTCTTTTCACACGTGCTTCAGCAAGTTGCACGTGCCCCCGTGCATTTTCGGCCATTGACCGAATTGTAAAAGTCGTCTAAATTTTGCCTAGAGAGAGTCTGACAGTGTTCCTCAGTCTAACAAATGTGGTAAGCGATATTTAGGAGCGAAGCTCTTTATAGCGACACCCGTTCGACCTTCGTAACCGTTGTAGTATGTAACAAGTATAGGATTTTGAACTCCAAGGTGGTGCCATTGATAGATTTCATCGGTGCGTTGCTGAGCAATAAAAATAGCGCTAAATGTACATGCCAATGGCAGTTAATGGGGAATGAGAGACAGGAGCATTCGGCTTTTAGTTAGCGCGCACTTTGCGATCCCCATTTCAGCCATTGACATGTACATTCAGTACTATCTGAAAAGAAAGGGTTGATACATTATACTCGCTGGGTGTCACCTCCATAGTTTTAGAAAGGTTTAGCGAGCGTTGAGCCGCAGTCCCATGAATACAATGAACTAGTATATAACATGAATGAACGCGAGGTGGTTAAATGTGGGAAGTAGATACGAAGCGCCAGCCGTAAGAAAGAGTGCGTGTGCCACCTTTCGTTTAGTCCTTACAATGTCCGCTGGATGGCGGTGTTTCTATATGGGGAATATATAATGAAAAGATGCGAGATAGTGGTACTTACAGTGTTGAATAGATAGACGAACAGACACACAGACAGATGCATGGATGGACGCATGAACGGACGCAGGGGCAGATGCATAAACGAACGCAGGGACGGACGCACGAACAGACGCACGCACAGAGCGGTGGATGGACGCATGGACGGTCACACAGACGGACACATGAACGGACGGAAGCAAGAACGCATGGACGGACGAATGCTTCGTCCCACTCTCTATCATTCACTCCGTGGATATGCTGCCAATTTTTTTTTTGTTGAATTCGTTCACGACGTCTTAAAAGTCTTGGCAGCTTTTGAACTAGCACTGTTGATGTGCATATTGTAATCAGGCTAGCAGTAAGCAGAAAACAAAGTAATGCGCATCCTGCCTTCTCTCTTACTTTATCTTAGTGCATCAGTGTGCATCACATGAATTTAAAAGCACATGTAACGCTCGGGGATCAAAAGTGAGTTCTTCGTCAGTGTTACCAGCTTTGTTAAGGTGCTGACCTATGTGTTGTATTTCTACAGTTAGTTTTGTTTATCCGGTACCTGCAATTTAAAGGGGTAGTGACACCAAATTTTGAGGCTATCCCAAGCCTGTTGTGGGTTTCCTTTGTAATCAAGGGCTCTCCGCACGAAGAATCGTACACGACAAGTGCGTACAATATATTTTAATTTACTTCTAAAAGTGTAGCTGAATGCTCCCTCTCTCGATCTAGGCAAATCGCTTGCGCAGCAACACGGACGTTTTAGAATAGGAGAAGCAAGGGCAATTGTCGTGACGTCACATCAGATTTGTAGTGACGTGAGTGATCTCCGCAATCTACGAAATGCATTTTGCGAACAAGGAGAGAACTAGCATGCCTGCTGTATCAAGTGTGCGGGCGTCCCTTGCAGCAGATACACTGTGTGCGTCCGTCAAGGACTTTGAGGGCTTTCGAAAAGACACTAGACGCGTCATTCAGAGACGCTGCGCGCGTCCAACAGTGGTGCTGCCTCATCCTCCATCAGCATCTCGGCGCTTATAAAAGGCCGATGGATCGAGCATCAGGCGGCTTCCTCGTCCACGTTCTGTGCATATCTGTTTTTGTAACTACTTTTGGTATGTCTGTGGATGTTGTGTTCTGTCGCAATGTTCTGTTGGTTTGTAACTGATCTTCACTGTCTGTGAGAATAAATTTCTCTAAACAGAAGCCTCCACCCTACACCGATTGTTGAAAGGTAATCTTTGACGTACGAGACCTTCGCTGTTGCGACGGCCTCAGTAGTAGAGTACCTAGTACTCTAAATCGTTAACCACTTTTTCTTAACACAAACGCTTTCTTTCTTTTTTGCTTCCTTTTGCCTTGCCAAAGCCTCGATAATACCGCAACCAGCCATGGCGACTGTCAGCGCGTTTGCTTTGCTGGCGCTTGGTGTGACACGTGCGTATGAGAGCATCTGAAACTCAATCATAGAGAAAGAAGAAGACAAGAGAGGACACTCCGCAAAACCTGGCCTCAGGAAGTGCGTCACGATTACGTAACCAACTAGTGCTCTCATCAAACGTCAGAGGGCGCAAGCGTAAAAAAAACAGTTGTAATCAATGCAACAGAATTGTCTGCACAAATAATAATTATACGCGCAAATTAGGTATGTTCTTTATACATAAAAACAATTTATTCAACACACCTTACGCGATTATTTTTCTTCAGCCGTACCGTCATAAACACCATCTACCCAGCGACAAGCCCATGCATGACTGACAGCGAGAAGCTTTCGTCGCTTTCGTCAACGTCGGCTGCGTCGGCGTTTTCAAGCGTGAGATAACAGGTGAGGCACGTTTTCAAGCGAAGCTTGTTGAATGACATGTTGTTGGTCTTGTTCGGTCATTTTTTTTTAGAAAACGGTTACACCTGTGCGAATAAGACACCATGCAACAAACATAGAAAGATGCACACACACACGTTGCGCTTCATGTGTGCGAGTTTGTTTCTTACGTGGCGTCTTATTCACGCAGTTGTAACCTTTTTCTGAAGCTTGTAAGGACTGGGAGGTTCGCTAAAAAGAAAGTTTGTAGCTCTATGCGGCGGCTAGATGGGAACATTGTGAAACGTATGCAGTATAGCAAAGGCAGCACGGCAACAAGCCGAGGCGACACGTGCTGCGTCTGCCATGGACGCGAGCGTCTGTAGGCGGAGCATAGCTGGGCAGCTAGGTCATAGGCTCGATGCAAAATATTGAGAAGCGTTCGCTGGGCCTCGCATGCTTCACGATACGTTTCCCGAAGGCTCGCAACACAAATAATTCTTGGTGTGCTGGAGGCAAATCTGGACTAGCCAAGTGGCCATCATCTTCGTTTCTTCGTTAGCCTTGTGCCACTAGTGCAAGCTGCCCACAAATTTTTTTTACGTTTCCAATATTATTTTACCGCACAAATTTCAACTGCGATTTTTCTTCCCAATGTGCTGTGCTGATACTGCGTACGCACGAAGGTGTTCTAAAGTTCCCAGGCCGCGATACCATTGCATTACAAGGGATAGCGGCCTGGAAACTTCTGAAGATCTTTGTACGTGGTCTTGACGTCTATCTTTGAAAGTCAGAGTTTTATGGGTCAGAGATGTATCACTGGTTTTGTATTTTGCATCGATTAGCTAATCATTCAAAGGGGTTTGTTGGTACACTTATGACGTGCACATATCTTTTTCGTAATTTGACAGCGAAGCATCCACTTACAAACATTTTCAGACCGCGCTGATGCCATGCCGTCCGGCGGTCCAAGCTACGGCAGCTACTGCTGTGTATCGTGGTGCTTCAACAATGGCAGAACCTACAAGAAGCCTGGGACGAGTTTCTTCCGCATACCACGGGACGGCAGGTGTGTTAAAGCTTTTTGTATGGTTTGCATGTCTTTACGCTTACTGTTCGTGCTTGCTCAGTGAGGGTAACAATAAAAAATCACTATTCAAGCACTTCCCCTTTCAGCTCATTGCCAATGCAGGATGAAAGCATGGATGCAGTATGCTGGACGCGATGATCTCCTTAGTATACCGGCCAGCCTATTGTACGCAACGTACAGGGTTTGTAGCGACTATTTTACTGCTCAAAGTTTCATGGACCCTGGGCACACAAGGCTTACAAGAATGTCTGTTCCCAGTGTGCAACCAGCTGCACCATGTAAGTGATTGACTAAAACTCAAATATGTGTAATAGCAGCCACTTGTATTGAATCAGTGGCGACAGTTAACCGCGAAGATCTTTTTTGTAGCCGGTGGAGAAACCTCACTATAGAAGTAACACTTGGAAAGTCTTAAATTTTGTGAACTATGGGCTATTACCTTCCTAACAGCAGCCTTACATTTCTGTCGTTTTTTGATGCTCTTGACCAGCGCAACTTGTTTTGAAAGACTTTCAAGGGCTATTTCACGTTATCATCAAGCCTGAGTGCACATGTACATATACCTTTCATGGGTGAAAGCTGGCACTGTTTATAATTCAAAAAATCACAAATTACTTGTTTCCTAGTTTGTGCCTTCTGCTTTCCTCCACGTTCGACCAATTTGCACATTTGAAAGAGCTGTTTAAGTTTCCCCATGCTACAAGCTTTGTAACTTGTACCAACTGCATATATATGCACGTTCTCCGAGCGTCGCTTCAAATAGAGACTGTGACATGACTGCAGAAGCTGCACTGCAAGGTGCGGATGAGCTTCAGTTTGTGTTATTTTAAGCCTCTTACTGACACATTGTCGTAATTTCATTTCTTCAGGACCTGCGGTAGAACCTGCGGTAGAGGCTTCAAAAAGCGGCTCCCACACATTGAGGTGCCCCGATGAACAGGGTGCGTTCAGTGTCGCGAGTTCTTTTTTTTTACCCAAATTGACTGTTGACCAAACCTCTGCAGGTGGCAGCTCTCTTGTAGCTGGTGAAAGAATTTCTGCTGACTTCGTCTTGCCGGAGAAAACCTTAACCAGTCGTTCAGCTGTCACAAAAGGAACTTGTGTGACCGGTAAGTTGTATGTTCACTTCAACACCAGAGTGGATTGATATTGAGACTTCCGCAGGCCGCTCGCAAGATTGTTCCGACAGCACTGTCCGAGGCACTGAACAAGCTTCACAAGACCCTCCAGAAGATGTCTCCGCCAACAGCTCCACGTCTGAGTGCCCTAGAGAAAATGGTGACTATGCTTTTATTGCAGCTGTTTTTAATGTGCTATTTTATGTTAGGGCATTCTGAGGAAACTATCCTCAAAAGGACACTACGTGTGCACTTGCAAAATGTAAGGGTGGGCTCTCAGTGATTTTCATTTTTTTGTGCATTGTTAACATTGTGAATGGTTTGTTTTTAGGTAGTGGAATCGAAAACTTTGCACCACAGAAAGTTGTGCACCTTGGGTCTGAAAGAGCGAGGAAAGTGCTCGTATGAGATTAGTTGTTCTTCGCTTTTACATCCATTTTTTCGTTTATTGCAGTGCGTTCCTGTGTGCCAGCGACAATGTCTCCATCAATGAAGTACAAGCAAACCATTAAACATCTGCAAGCCAAAGTAGTAGCACAGCGGAAAACTATCAAAAGACGGCGGAGACAGCCTCACCAAACTAACCACTCATTCGTTGCATACATTGTTTTGGTTACCCCCTATGAGGAGTAGGGACACTGTGTATTCGCTCGAAGTGATTTGCATAACCTTAAAAAGAATGTTGGGTATCCTGTCTGTATTTTTGTAGCAAATGCGGGCGAACTGTACACTTTACGGTGGGTCGCTTGGTCACTGTGTATGCTTTATCTCTCCAGCTCAAGTAATATATCGATAACAAAACCGCTTGTTGAAATGTCTTCGAGCGGGTAAGGAACACAGTATGAAGTGGGCACAGTTCACGTTATCACGCTTTTTGTATTTTAGCTTCTCATCAACCTCCTCATCTCACCTATCAAAATTTTCAAAAGAATACCCAAACTTGTAGCGTTTGATGGGGCTGCGGACGCTGCCATTTTATTTTTATATAGCTTGTGAGTGATAAGGTACAATGTAGAGCCTTTGTGAAAAATAATGAGCCAAAGTGGTTTCCTTCTGCTATTTATTAGCCCTGTAATACCGCTCTCGTAACACCAATTAAGGTCCACAATTCTGGATAAGTGATGACTACAATCTATTTTAGCTCGCAAGCGTCACAGCAACACCCAGACGCAAATCACTTGGGATCTTAAATTTTTGATGATAAGAAGAGCCACAAGACCTGCCAGTGTTGTAGCATAAAGTTTGTCTTTCACGTAGTGAGCAAGCTGCAAAGCCCTACCTTTCTGAGGACAAGCAGGCATCAAGTCTGCTTTTTTTTCATTTTGGGCTAGCTGTTCTTAAGCACAGCCAGCACACTGCAGCTTTGCCTTTCTGATATAATGTGTCGTGGGGTTTCTGTGCACTCTTTTTTTCTCTGCATTATTTTGGTTAACCCAGGCGTGATTCACGACTTCATTGCTGTGTATATGTCACTTCTTCCTTCTTTTTCAGCATTGTGCGCTGTGTTTTTGCCATAAATCCTTACTTACCCACGCGCCCGGTGTGTCATACTTCACCAGCTTTTCGGCTTCTGCCAATTCTAGCGATGTGTGCGTTGTCTGTGTTCTCTCTGTATTTGTTACAATATTTGTTACAATTTATTTGTAAGGCGAGATGCATTTGTTGTCTACCTTTGTCATATTGTGCTTTTTATATTCTCAGACTCTACCTTGCCTTTGAATAAAACATTGCGGATACTCTGTCTCTTTGACTGATATATACATTGATCACTTGTTCCAAAAGAACAAGTGATCAACAAGTGAACAAAAGAACAAGAACAAGCGCGATGAATAAAATTGTAGTGAATTATCACTACCTGCATCTCCCATTATTATAACTTAATCGAAATAAAAATAAAAAAAATAAAAATTCGAAAGTTGCGCCAGTGAAACCGAAACAGGAAGCGCACGCCACTTGCTCTCACCAACCACCAGGTGTGCTAGGGTCGATTGGGCCGCTGGGGTCTACGGGAGTGTCCGCTCTTTACCTCTTTTTATTTCTCTATGACTCAATAGAATGTGCGTCACAGCCTTGTGTGCTCACGTGACCAAGCCACCATGCGTCGACGTCACTGCCCGATTCGGCACCGCGAAACCAAAATAAAAAGTTGTCCACGTAAGTGGAGCAATATAAATACTTAGTGAAAATACACGAATCTTGGTGTGTGCATCATGCTTCCTGGAGCTGAAGGAAATGCTTACAGCAGAGAGCACGCAAGCAACAAATTTGGGGACACCACCCCTTTAGGAAAGCTTCAAAAACAGTCCAAACATATTTTTATGCCATTTACAGTGCAGCAGAGCCTTCCATACAATCTAAATGAAGTTGTTCACGTGAGATGCAAAAGAATTTTTTTATGGGCAAAGCTCTTAAAGCAGCACCCGTTTGTCCCTCGTAGTAGTAGTAGTAGTCGTCGTAATGTGTAACCAGTCTTCGATCTTGATTTCCAAGGTGGTGGCTGTGGGAGATTTCTTCTTTGCGTTGTTGAACAAAAAAAATCGCAGCGTGCGCATTAAGTCAAAGCCGAATTCTCCTGTCTCTCATCACCCTTTAGCAGCCATTGGCATGTAAATTGAGCCCTATCTGCCAAGAAAGGGTTGCTACGTTATACTCGCTGGGTGTAACCTCCTTGGTTTTAAAAAAAGTTTAGCAAGCATTGGGCCACAGTGCCGTGAGTACAGTGAACTAGTAAATACCATGAACTCGATGTGGTTAAATGTGGAAGGTAGACACGAAGCGCAAGCCGTAAGAAAGTGTGCGTGTGCCTCATCTTGTTCCGTCCTTGGAATGTCCCCTGGATGACGGTGCTTCTATATGAGGAATAAGTGATGAAAAGATGTGAAATGGTAGTACTTGCAGTGTTGAATAGGTGGACGAACGCACACACAGACAGATGCATAGACGGACGCACGGATGGCTGCATGAACAGATGGATGCATGGACGGACGCAGGAGCGGATGCATGGACGAACGCAGGGATGGACGCACAGATGTACATGTGGATGCACGAGCAGACGCACGCGCAGATGGGTGGATGGACGCACAGGAGGCCACACAGACGCATGCATGAACGAGCGGAAGCAAGAACGAATGGACGAACGAATGCTTCGCCCCACTCTCCATCATTCACTCCGTGGATATGGTGCCATTCTTTTTAAATTTTTGTTCATATATACTCTCTTTGGGTGAATCTGAATGAAATACCTACAATTTCAGGGAAAACTTTATAAAACGCACATAGCTTCTTTGCGAAAATTGAAAGGCCCGCTCACAAGTGCTTCTTCGCATTTTTTTTCTGTGATATTCTACACCATCACATTCTTTTAGTGAACTCCATCGGAAACTTTCCAGCCTGAGCTACGAATTCGCACCACCGAGAGTAAGTTTTATATTTTTCAACTAACTGCCAGAGACACGTACGACGGCGCTCCAAACTAATTTTTCTTGAAATGCCAAGAATTGAGCGAATGCGAGGCTGCTTCAAATGATCCTCCGAAACAATGCCCTAGGAGGGACCCCCGGCGAGTTCTCTTTAGTGTCGCTTCAAATTAGGTTAGGGGGCGTGTGTGTTCACCTTAATAAGTTGACTAATTTTCCTCGCTCTCAGACTGCACGTGATTCAGCTGAACTTCCGTGAAAAGTGGTGCGAGCACGCTTTGTTATATAAGTTGCCTCTCTCACAAGCGTGCCTAACGTAACATGTGGCGCTGTATATCATGAGCACGCCGATAGCGTGATTGCCGATTGCATTCTATTTTCAGAAGAAGGGTGGTCGGTGCACTGGTCGAAAGTAGCCCACCTTCTTGTTGGCCCATCCCTCAGTCTACATATTGGAGAAGTGCTTATTCATTGCTTATCGGCACACGCAGCTAGTAACACGATTTCTTTCTTTTTTCTTCACTGCAGTTGCAGGCAAGAGTGTATGTTCATCGTAATTGCCCAGAAAAGGCTGTTCATTGGATTGCCTTCCATCAGCCACTCCTGCTTTTGCATAAGAAATATGCCTGGCATTCTCGATATTGGTGTTCTCGGGAAGAACAGCGGTGAGTTTCGCAATTCTATTGCTCTGAGTAGACAGAGAGAAATAAATAAAAGAAAGAGACATGTAGGTTAACCTAGAAGAACTGGTTTGCTACCCTGTACAGAGGTGGGGAATTAAGGGTCGGAAAGAGGATAGAGATACATACAAAAAATTGAGGAAAAAAAAACAAATTAACACCCGTGCAGGGCGTTCTGATACAGTCGTTTGTAGAGGCCGGTTGAACGCAAGAAGCGCAGGAGCGCCTTCACAGCCTTTTTCTATGACATAAAATTCTGTCGGTAGCGCAAATTTTTTTCTTCCGAAAGAATCCGGTTATCTAGTTTGTTTAGTGCATTGCAGAGTGACTGTCTCTGCGAGCAGTATTGTGAGCATTCGCACAGAATATGCCAAGTCGTTCCATCACTGCCGCAATGGTCACACGCAGCAGTGTCGGCCTTTCCTGTGTGGAACGCGTACGCATTGGTAAATGCGGCAAGCAACCATAACCTGCACAACATAGTAGCGTCTGGTCGGCGAAGTTTAGGAGTAATTAGAAGACTGAGGTTTGGGTCTAAGGTACATAATCGTGCGTGGGTGAAATGTGACTCGTTTCATTGTGACGTAGTGCAGTTGCGAGCAATCATGCGGAGCTTCTGTGCAGCGTCAGTTCTGGAGAGCGGAATTGATATTTGATTGCTTTCAGTATAGGCAAAACGGGCAGCTCGACCGGCCCATTCGATGCCATTTATTCCACAATGACTTGAAGGCCGATGAAAGGTTTCTTTCATTTCCTTTCTCGAATAAATGGTGAGGCTCTTCTCCAATCTCGACCACCAGTTGTTCGTACGTGCCGCGGCGTAAAGGTGGTGAAAGGGATTGCAATGCCGCCTTAAATTCACTGATAATTGGCCATTTTTCTGGCTGTTGATCACTAACGAATTGCAGTGCGGTACAAAGAGCTGTGAGCCCAACTCCCGTTGATGTCGTAAGGTGGGAGGTCTTGAATTTTATTGTTGTAGCTTTTATTGGTATAGAAAAAGATGCCATTGAACTGTTCTGTAAAACGGAGCCGTCGGCGTATACGTGTATACAGCTTTGGCACGTCTCGTATAACGAGAGCAGAGCAAGCTGCCTAAGAGCAGGTGAGACATATCTGCTGTTTTCTGCATGCCAGGTATTGGTAGCCTGATGTTAACCTGAGTCAGGCACCAGGGAGGAGTCGAAGGCCTGGTGGCGGGTGTGAAGCATTTCGGCAAAGAGTCGCAATACGTCGTTGCCGTTTGGCAAAATGACGAACGTGGTCTGTGTGCTGGTAAAGAGGTTAAGTGTTAATAGGGTGCCCGAGCAATATGCCTTTTATGTGTCCAGAGTATCTCAATGTCAATATGTGTCGAGATTAGGTGGTCACCAGCGATTACTATAGACGCCATTGTTGACGAACTACGAGGCAAGCCTAGGCGAATCCGAAGTGCCTGGGCGTGAACACTCTGTAACGTTCATAAGCTTGTTTTGCTTGCATAGGTCAATGCCGGTAAACTGTACTGCAGAAAATTGAGAAAAAAGTACTCTGTATAGCTGTAGCATTGCACTGGGTGACATTCCCCAAGTCTTCCCTGCAAAGAACTTCAGTAGATTACAGATGTCTATGAACTGTTTTTGTGTAGGACTCGTGATCGCTACTTGATGTATCCTGTCAAATATGACGCTCAAAAACTTGTGCAATTGAACGTATGGTACAGTTTGGTCATTGATGTTTATGGTGTGCTTATTCGTTGGCTTACGTTTAAAAGCTACCAGGGCGACTTTATCGGAAAAAATTTCCAAGCCTCGATTTCGGAAGAAACGTAATGTCTCAGTGTAAGCTTTTTGAATTCTCGCTCGCAACTGCAGGCGTGTTGCAGCCGATGCCCAAACGAAGATATCATCTGCGTACATTGATAGCCTGACAGTGCTTGGCAGATGCTCAGTGAGAGCAATTAGCGTAAGATTGAACAGCACAGGGCTGAGTACGTCGC
This sequence comes from Rhipicephalus annulatus, assembly GCA_013436015.1. Taxonomy (NCBI): domain Eukaryota; kingdom Metazoa; phylum Arthropoda; class Arachnida; order Ixodida; family Ixodidae; genus Rhipicephalus; species Rhipicephalus annulatus. The sequence continues at coordinate 1,487,312 of WOVY01009408.1, read as the reverse complement.
CCTGGGGGAAGCCAAGGTGGATGTAATGTGGAGAGGTTTCACCGTCTTCCGTGCTCACAAAGAAGGATCGAATTGATAATTAAATACATATCCAGCGTATACATCCGACCACCTACTCCTACATCTTCGAGAGCGGTGAGAACTGCTTAATGCGTAACGTTAATATACGCCCTTTTGACATCTAGGAATAAAGATGCGCCGAGACGCGTACGGCATTTCTCGTGTTGGACGTAAGTGACCAGGTCAACTACGTTGTCAACTGATGATCGACCATGCCGAAATCCAGCCATGCCATCCGGGTGGTTCTTGCACTCCAAGTACTATTCCAGGCGTCCCAAGATTATCCGCTCCATAAATTTGCCTAGACAACTGGCCAATGCGATCGGACGGTAGAATGATAGCTCCAATGGCGACTTGCCTGGCTTAAAAAGTGCAACTTGCCAACTCGTCTTCCAGCTTGTCGGGAGCGTCCCATCTCACCAGGATTCGTTCTACAACTACAGAAGCAGGATTCTCGCGCTTTCCCCTAGATTACACAAGGCCCTATAGGAAATCCTATCGGGCCCTGTTGTCACGTGCATCCACACAACGCTAGTGCTGCTCTGAGTTCAACGACGGAAAAACGCAAATCCATGCAGGAATGCAGTGTTTGTGGACAGCAGGTTGAAGACAATAGTCTATTGAGCACTCTGCATGGTCCAGATAATCAAGCACAAAAGTCTTCTGCCACGTCAATGTCGCGTCGCTATTCAAAAAGTGCGAGAGCCCCTAATGGTGACCACTGAGTGAGCTTTGTGCGGAGACCTCACACAATCTTCCACAATTGTGATAAAGGTTTGCGTGGGTCAAGCCACTCACAAATAGCAGTCCAACATTGTGACTCGAGTTTATCGTTTCGGTGCTGAATCGTTTTCTCTATACGTCGAGCGATCTGTTGGTCTTCTATTGTTTTCTTGCGTCGATATCTTATTTCAGCACGCCGTCGGAATGCTCGAAGTCGTTCTAACTCTACGTCCAATTTCGTTACTTTAGAAGAGCTTGTGAGAGTACATGTAGTGTCGTGTACTGTGCTTTTGATTATATCGTCTATGTCAAGGGATCTGTTTGACATTGTTCTATCATGTGCGACTGAAATTTCAACCAGTCTACTCTTTGAACGCTATCGCGTATCTTAGCACGGGGCAGTCCTTCAAGTGACTCAAGTGGGAATGTGGTCACTTCCATGCGTTTCTATGTCTGGAAACCACTCATAGTGCCTGACGAGGCCTCGTGAAACAAAAGCCAGGTCTAGACAGCTGCTATACTTTGAACCACGCAGAAACGTTTGACTACCGTCATTTAGCAAGAAGAGTTCTTCGTCGGAGGCAAAGGACACCCACCCTCTTTCTTTAGCATTGGTCTTCGAACTTCCCCAGATTGTATGATGAGCGTTGAAGTCGATTATAATGCATAGGTGACGAGTTACTGACAGGATACCTTGTAGTCTTGTATGGTCGAAACGGTTTGACGGAGAGAGGTAGGCACCCACAACCATGACGGTAAGACTCTTCTTCCCTGTCATACGTGTATATTGATTGTCGTCGTGAGATGACACAGGCTGATGAATGTAGGTGAGGTCGCGACGAACAAACATCAGAACTTTGCTATTGTCCATAGTTGAGGACGAAATGAATGACTCATAACCAGAAAGTCTGATTTCGTTCGAAAAATTTGACTCGCAGATGACAATGATGGGTAACTTATTGGTGTACACGAACCGACGGAAATAAGTGATGCGTGTATTAGTCTCCGGGCATTCCATTGAATAATCGCTGCCTTTCGAACCTCTTCTCTAAGAAACAGTGGCTGGGGAGCTAGTATTTACTCAAGTCTTGCGAAAACTGGACTTGAAACATTCAGTACTTGCAGTGCACTTCTTGCTGACGTGGTTGCATGTTGCTTAAAAACAAGCGAATGGCGTTAATTGGGGGTCGTAGAAGAGTTATAACTTGCGGATCTGTGTTCCACAAGTCCTCCATCGAAGCAGCTTCCTCTGAAGGAGACGGATTCTGTTTAGGTTCTTCTGCGCGTTGTGAACGCGTAAGTGCAGTCAGTCTCCTGTAGAGACTGATCTGCCCCTTTGCTCTTTTTCAACATCTGCGTTTGCCGTGCTAGAAACTGCAGCTGGCAATTTTTCTTGATGCGTCGACTTACTGCCTAAAGTTGGCACTGTCGGTCGAGAAGACCTTCGACGGCGACGTCGTCATTGCCAAATTTTCTCAGCGGCTTCTTTGTGGGTTAAGTTGTCTTCTACCATTTCTTTAAGAATATAAAGCTCTTCTTTTATGTGTGACCATTCTTGGGAAGAAGCCTTGTGAGCACCCTGACAGTTAGGACACTTCAGTGTGATTGCGGTACAGTGGTCCTCTGAGTGTGGTTCTGCGTGCCAGGGGCACGCTGCGGAGCTCCTGCAAACACTCTTTACATGGCCGATCTTCTGACAGTTGAAGCATGGCACAGGTTTAGGAATAAACGGTCGAGCTTGTTGCCGAAAGTGGGCAACCTTCACGTAGGCGGGGAGACAGTCACCTTTGAGCATTGCTCTCACACAACGTGTCTTTCCAAGACGTCCAACGCTGCCAATGACGTTGTCTTGACTCGCTGGTTTTATAAGTATTCGAAGGTTTGCCCTAGCGATTTTCGTTTTAATATCGTAAATCACTCCTGATGTGGTCTCATCATCAGCTGGCATGATGGACCTAACTGTAATGTTCCCCAGTTGTGTTACTTGTTGCAGCGTGTTCAGCGCACTCGGGTGCAGCACATCGATAGCCAGGATGTTTCTCCTTGTATTTAGCCAAACGTCTTTGATCTCGTTCGGCAGAGTGTTCTCAAAATGGAGTGAAAGCGATCTCCTGTTCAGAACACGTAGACTTTCGGTAGCGTTCTTTGGCATGAACAGGTTGGAATGGGGCCATAGCTGAAGCGCCGTTTTCACGGTGGCTGTACTTGACCCCGACGATGGATGGACGACACGTCGCTTGGCCTTGCGGTGCAGGAAAGGTTGAACGTAGTCGTCTGAGGACTCTTCGTAGAATGCGGAGTACAGCTCAGTGTCATCGCTCTCGCTGGATGTGTTTCCTCGTTTCATCGAGGTAGTGGCCGTGGTTTAACCAGAGTAGAACGTCACCTCGTGAGGTTGTACATCTATTTCTGCAGCGTACGGGGAATACGTCCCACAACTGCAGCAAAAAGTAACTTAGAAGGGCGGCATGTTAGGCTAGTTGGTATGACATGACCATAGTTATAGCGCAAAAACGTCATTGTGTTCTTGCGCTCTAACTAACGTCATGCAGCGAAAAGTCCAGAAAAGCACTGAGACGAGCGAGATGTGTTCCAGAAAAAATCTCTTCGTCTTCCTCTCTCCTTGCCGCTCTGTGTAGCTATCTGTTGAGACCATAGGCTTGCGTTCGGTTCCCTTAGGGTAGGGGGAAAGAGGGGAAGTTTGTCGCAGCGCCCCCTCTTGATTACGTCAATATGTGGAGCTGACTATGTACCCCACCCCCTGTTCGCCCGCGTGAGCGTATGGTTGACACTGTACATTCCCCTGTACAAGCGTCTGCCTAAAGATGCCCTAAAACGCTAGTTTCTGTAAAGTGTAAGCTTAGGCGCAGTACACACGTTGGTCAAGGCACTGTGTAAGTGTTCTGTCTTGAATATTGCCATGAACTTGGATGCTCTTTCATAATCTATCGACAGTTTCGGGCTACTTTGCATAGATGACTGCTGCCTTTGACGCAGCTGCCACTGCCGGGCAAGGGGATGATCACAGGGCGGCGGCCATCCTCACAGGGAAACTGATGTAGCCTGATGCGTCGGTGTCCGTACCGTACACGACGAGCTGCTTTTCCTAGTGTAAATTCACGCATCCTGTGTAAATCTTGCGTAGCGTAGCTTAGCTTAACATTCCAGCTTTGTCGAGCCTGACCTCTCGAGAAAGTCATTTGTGCGGAAAGTAAAATAGCGAGAATCGTAAACAACCGCTATAGTTGTCACGGCAAAAGTGCGAGCGAGTGAACTCATAGACGGGTGGCAGGACCACCTGAAGCTCAACTGAATAGAAGTGTTTGTATGGACGCGGGCATTGCCGACAACAGTCTCTGTATCAGATTGGTCGCCCAGAAATATACAGAAAACTGGCCAATAGTTTAATACAATTTCAATAATATGATGTGGAAGTCGTTATATATTTAGATGTAAAAGTTCGCTGAGCCTTGAGCGTCACCTCAACAGTAAAACGGGACAGTGTAATTGGGTCACGTTTGCAGCAGCATCGCCATTGCTAGCCTGCTATCTATCCTCAGTAGACAGTTCAACTCTGCCGTGAGAAAAAAGAGCGTAAGGGCCAGTTACACTGGCTCTTTACAATCATCCTATAATGCCAACTGCAAGTATACAACTGTGTGCCACGATTCTTCGTTTTGTTAATCAGCAGAGTACCCTCCATTTCGGCATCCACCCCAATCATATCATATATTTTGAATGTAAAACATTAGCAATAGTTAAAGTGAATCCACTTCTTTTTTAATTAGCCGGAGAACATAGTTTCTTCCTTTTTTAACTAGTTGTAATAGTCAGTAAAACGAACGTCTTTTCATGCTGAGTGCAATCATACCCCGTTGTATTCTCGCTTCTATTCTTACGATCTCCAACAAAAAAAAAGTAAGTTAACATGTGCTACCAAATACGACGAGAGAAAAATTTGCCAATACGTCATCGGGCTGTGCCGTTATCTGTTTCGAGCTCCGCCTTCTGGTGCTCTCGTAATTCGAGAGCAATGTTTTGTACTTGTTTTTTTTGCTCGTCGATTCAGCCATCATTGCCACGGGAGGGCTGCTTTGAAGACTATAATATTACATATTTCATTTTGCGGTGCTTTTATGTTTGCCCCTTGAATGCGTAGGAAAACATATAATTTCCTGCGCTGTCGCTGGGATACAGCAGATGCGCATTGCTGAGCTCAGTCTTTCGCGTACTTGGAAATAGGCATCATTTACATTGAATATTTTGAGTATACGCTCGCCCTGCGGGAACAGGAATGGAGGCCAGCAATGAATTTTTTTCGTTTAGACCACAGTTTCTGCTGTGAGCTGCGTCGGCAGAGTGAACAAGGATGGAATAGGGAAAAGGCGTAGCGCAGTAGAGGATGAAAAATGCACGATGACGATTAGAGCGCGAGGAGAAGGATGACAGGCTCTGCGGTGGTTGGCTAATACTAGAGAGGTTAGGAGTAGACAGAATACTGCAATAGCCATAACTTTACAAAATATGCCATAGACGAACGCCGAGGAGCACAGCGGTACGTTAAAAACATAAAAAGAAAGAAACATTGTGGTCGGTGCGCCTTTATACTATTATAGATGATCCTAATCGCCAGATAAGTTTCTTTCACTGGCGCATTTTTATGTTTTCCGCCAGAAATTTATGGCGTACATTTACAAGAAAAGCGGAGGGGTGGCATGATTGCGGGTGACCGTAATTTCTACCAACGATGGGTTCGCAAAGACCAGCGCTATTGGCTGCCGTATATTGTGCGATTGGACTGAATGGCCATCGGGAAAGGCAGGCTACTCACGTTCAGCCAAATAACTCGCATTGAAATAGTCAGTTTTTTATTCTGTAGCACCTTCCTTGTGTGACCTTGTGCTATCCCAACCAGTTAGATTCTCAATCACTTCTCGATCGCCTCACTCCGAGTCGTTTTGAATGGCAAAGGATCTCTAAAAAGCTTTGGCGGAAGGGAATACAGCCGCTGAATGGAGCGAGTCTATCTCGTGTTGTTTACTTTCGACGTGAAGTAAGCCATGACACAGCAACACGTCCAAGAGGCGAACCGTGTGTTCATGTCTGTCCAGATGACGCGCCCGATTGCACCCTTTTAGTGAAACTTACCAGTTGTGACCCGAGTGATGTCCCTGTGACACCAGCAACCATTTATGCTCCTCCGCCCAACAGTGCCGGCTGGTGCGTTTCATCTGTGCTTGAGCTGCGTTCATCAGCAAGCTTCGCAAGCATTCGCTCGTACAAAACAAGAAAACACACACACACACACACACACGCACACACACACACACACTGCACCGGCTGATGTTAGGGAATTGTAATTTTAAAGGAACGTCCTGGAATTTCCGTCACAGCTGTGAACGTGTGAGCGCTTAACGCCTACAAGCGTGGCATACTGATTTGCACCCTAATCTGAGCACATAGGCCTACTGCATTTCCGCGTCCATCGAAGATATTGGCATTTGAGATATCTCGATTGAGTTGCGTTGGCTGTTTAAAAACCTCTGAATTTTCAGCGCCCGATTAAAATATTAGGCGATTTACTTTATTGATTTTGTTTTCCCAGTACGGTGCTGCACCTAAAAATACTTGATAGCCTCCCTAGCACGTAATTAGCTGGCGGAATGTTTCAGCAAAAGTCAGAAGGCACCTCGGGGAAGAAACTGGCACTCTTTACGCGAGGTTTGAGTTCATCAGGGAAGCCGGCAGCAAGACTCAGCAGACTCCGTGTTTACCTACCAGGCGAGCAGTGCAAACACAGTTGACTTTTCCTATTGACCAGCCAGGATTCCGCGATCCTAAGGTTTCCACAAAGTTCGTGTTTACACTAGAATTAGGCAGAGCAAGCAAATAGCTATTTCCGAACAAAACATCAACTTTGCGTTTGTAGACGGTAGGCGGATTTCGAGAGCATGCTGGCGAAGCTACAAAAATAAATGATTAAAACAAACATCAAGAAGTGACTGTCAGCAATATTTTTTAGTGCACGTGTATGAGAGCGCATACAAAATTATTATTAGTTCAGCGAAGTATACGAACGAAGTTGATTGTACGTTTTGCAGCTTTCACGTTAGTCTTCCTAGCAGTAGTTATTAACAAGTTATGTCAGGTATGTCAGTGTTGACAACAAGTTATGTCAACAGGTTATGCCAGTTCAGCATTTTTCAGAACTCGCTGTGTATACATGTTCGTCCAGCTGTCCTAATAAACAAGAAAGGTCTATTGAAATCTATCTTTCTTAGTACTACATATGGATCTATTTTCTCAGTTTCAAAATGAAGTCGGTGAAAATTTCTTGAAGAAAGCGAGCGTTTTTCCAACGTTCACAAATTTACGTGTGCAATTGTCTTTGTGGTACTGATGCTTACACTACGTAGTTGGCTCAAAGATATCACGCCGAAGCTTACATTTGATAAAAACGTTACACTTTTCTGTTTTTGTGCCGCCTTGTCTCTTTTCCGGAAGTGTTTAATGCCAGATGTGCGCAATGTAATTACACTGCAGGTCTAGTGCACATGTTGTAGACCTGCCCTTCTTACAGCTATCGAACCAAAAGCGTGGAATCCTGGGAGGCCTTAATATACAGCCACAACGCCGAAAATGCGGTTTTAGGTCATCGATCTTACCCTGGCCTCCGCCGAATCCTAAGAGATTCCGTCTAATGGCGAAGGAGATAAACGGTGGCACAGGTCAAAGCCTTCTTCGCCTTGATTCTGGACGAACGCAAATAAACGCAATTACTCTATCCCTCTCGCTGTTCCTGTATATAAGAATTTTTACAACGAAAAAAGAACGTATTACCATGTGTGTTTAGTAAGGACCCAGAACATACGACAGATTTTGTCAAGAAGTTCTTTTTTTTTTATCGTGCACATCTTTCTGGTGAATGCAGCAGGACCACATCACGTGTTTTCAGAAATATTGTACAGCACACCTGTGAGATGTCCTCCAAAAGCTTTTTGAGATTATGCATTTTCATATTTTGGGGGTTAGCATGTCTTGCGCAGATGCTAGCACAACTTTTGCACCATGTTCATAAAGGATGTGGAGGGTAAAATCAATTAAAAGGACCCTAACGCACACGCGAATTGCAGAGCATAGAGTGATTTTTTTCTAGCGTTCAGGGCTCTTCCGACAGGTGCCAGGTCCTTCTCTCTAGTTGTTTCTTCATAAACACGTGGACAATGTCAGTAATAAGCGACGCGCTTTTGAGAATTTTGCACTTTTCGAATACACACTGGAAGACGGCTGCTGGAGTTCATAGCTGATAGTTGTACCGCCCGCGATGTCTTCTCTTCAATGCCAGCTCGCCGATTGAGGCCCCATCGACGAACTTCTCCAACCTACTTCCCGTCTTCACTTTTCTCTGTATTTCTTTTAATCCCTTTTCATCTCTTTTCTTGTGAACCGCTGCTGAAGTGTACCATTTCGCTGAAGGCAGTTCAGAAGCTCTTTTGTTCCTTATTCACTTTTTTTATTCATCGAAGTCATAAAATGACACAGCCAAGCACCTAATGATCCGCTTGAAGACTGTGCGAGGTTAACTAATCAGCTGAAAATATCCCGCTGGCATTTTCGGTAATGCCTTGCAGCACTAATAGTCCTGGCATGTTCTCTCTTTACAAGTGATGTAAACGCTGAGACCGAGTAAGTAGCACTTTTAAAACTCCATTATTTCGAGCGTGTGGGGAATACCGAGGTCTCAAGGCGCTGGGACTTAATACATGCATGACTGCCTGCATAATGTATGCATATTACCTGCATGACTTCTAGTCGCAATGTTAATGTCAGCACGAGCATGCATGTAATTCGCTGTACCGCGCGGAACAATCCGGTTGCATTGAAATACGTAAATTAGCACGCGTGGCAATATGTACCATTCGAGAGCCCATTTCATCGAAACGACTCGTGATAGGGCTGCTAACACAATAAACTGTGCCGAAAAGTTGCAAAACTTCAGGAGAGAATAACACGCTAGTATAATCATAGGTTTATTTTTGGGCCTTTAAGACAGAATGAGTATTCTTTTGATCTTCTGCCTTGAATCTGCAATCTTCTCATATTTTTCTGTTCTATATCAACTAGCTTCGAAGCGTGGGTTGTAGTGTTTATAATTAGGAATTGGTGTTGTCAAATGAAAGTATACTTTTCGGAATATGTTTTGTCCATGTGTGTACAAGTACTGTCAGTTATAGACAGTTAAAAATGTCTTGCCGCAATGTGTGAGTCCTTCAAGGTTACTGTTAAACATATTTCTAAGCTTGACCCCATAACATACAGCAGCCGTCGTGCTGAATAATTATTCTGGGCCCGTAGCAATATTGCGTGACAAAATAATAAAAGTGAGCTGGCGACTCATCGGCAGGCACATACGTTGTGTATAACCAGCGAGGCATGCGTAATCACACCCTTGAGCAAGCGGTGATGCCACGATCAAGGGCATGCATAAGCATCGAGCGACTACTTAACAAAGTCGCGATCATAGTGAATTGTTGTGGAATATACACTATGACCTCGAGCACACAAGCTATCACACTTTTATGTGGAGGAACAGCAGAGCAGCCGCAAAGAATAGCTTTCAGTCCGCGTGATTTTTTTTCTGCGTACGAAGTTTGCTGTAGTAACGGCACATCTGAGGTTGCGGTTCTTTGTTCGTCTGTCAATGCGAATGGTAGATGTTTCAGGTAAAAGTATAGCGTTCTTTTTTGGTGGCGAGCACAGCAGTCTGTCAAAATACCTGCTCCAAAGGGAGGCATTGCCATGGTCTATATGTTAAAAGGCAGCACAATATTACCCTGAGAACACAAACACACTATCGAAAAATGTCATTTTTCTTTACTTTTTCAGCTGTTCTCATTACAACCTAGAAGAAATAAGTGCAGCAAAAGAACCAGTTCGGCTAGTAGTTGTGCATTCCTATTAGAACACAAAACAACAGTTCTAATGCGAACCGCAGTTCCAAAATAGAAGAAAAATAAGACCCTGAACTTTCTGAATATTACCAATTTTTTTAAGGTTCTTTTAGGCACACGCAACGTCTGCACACAACAGAGAAATCTCAAGATTTTGCTCACTTTTTCGTAACGTGTTTCATTCTCACTCTGAGGTGGTTGCTCGGCCCCAAGAACTCTCCGCACTCTTATCCTCGTCTAAAAGCAAGAAATGCGTAGCAACGAGTTAGACGTAACCAGTTCTCATATATCTCTAAGTATTGTGATAGGCTATTTTTTCTTCTTCAAAGGGCCACGACGTGCAAAAGACTGCGGCATAGATGCACATATCTCTGCGTTTATACCTATCTTGTCTTTAGGCCTTCTTGTACGAAGAATCATTTTGGTATTGGCGTCTCATTTCAGAATCAGTTTTTTTCCCGCATTAGTCATTACAATCACCAGGCCCTTTTGAAAAAATTAGTATCTAATGTTCTAAAATTCTGTGCTTGAGGCCTGTGTACTGCCAAATTTTAGTGCATGTTAAGGAACCACATGTGATCCAAAACATGTGCCACCCTCCATACACGTTTATATTATGATCACCACTTTGTTTATTTTAATATCTGCTCCACAAAGAAATCATTTTTTAACAAGTACTGTTGAGGAAAATTTTAAAGATTACTCTATGATCTGCTTTTCACAGACGTTAGCGTAGATTAAAAAAATGAAGCTGAAGTACCGAAGAATAAAAACTACAAGGGTGAATTAAAATGTGCTTAGGAGACCTAATGTATTTGCCACGCGTATTTTAAATGTATGAATTCTGAAACAAAGGGAATTTGATCATTGTTCATCTTTTTGCCTTTTAGAATTAGCATCGAAGCTTGGCCACTCCGCATTTCACTTTAGAATGTTCAGCAGTAACGATGAGTACAGTGACATTGCACGAAAACAACAGCAACAGATTACTTGGCCTGACTTCTCGAGCGTAAGTAATGACTGTGAAAGTTTCTAACTTCCAGACTATTACGGCATTCGTACGTAATAAAAAAAATTACATCCGTGCTTAAAAAGCTTAGATTCCGGAGCAAGTCCACATCGGGACTTCTGCTTGACGAGTTATCACTGTGAGTTTAACATTCTTGGCCTAAATAGGCAAAAGCTTCCGTGGTCACCTCAGATAAAGTGGGTAGAGCTGAAGTTTTTTTTTGCGTGGTTTAAGACGGTTATTGAGCTCTGAAACAACATTGGAGGTATTTTACTAGGTTTTCATTTTTTCCTTATTTGTATGAAATTGCTTCACCTTCAGAAATGAAAAATAGGTTATTTGTCTCGTAATTTTTACTTTGAAGCTAGAAGGATAACGAGGACAAAAATTGTATTGCTTTATTTATTACGCTTTATTTAAACATTATGTCAAGTTTCGACCACCAGAAGTTCATTACCCTGAACCTAAATTTACGTACGCGACTCTTTTGCATTCCGTCTCTACTGAAATGTCAGAGCCGCGATCAGTATTTAACCTGTGGCCTCAAGATAAGCTGTCTCGCAACTTAACCTGTGCGCTGCCATAGAGGAAAATGCGAGTATGGCGAGTATAAGAATTAAAAAACAAAAAAATTGCCCGCAGCTTCCCTCGGGGGAACACTGAGGAGGATGCGGAGCATATAATTGGTTAACGGGGTGTTAAAGTGCGACTTACTTGGGTCGATGGCTAAATTGGTTAACGTGGTTGTGAAATGGGGTGTTAAATTGCGACTTACTTGGGTCGATGGCTAAATTGGCTAACGTGGTTGTAGGAGGGGGTGTTAAATGAGTGAACACGTACACACGTATGCGAAAGGACGGCGCTGGTCGAAGGGACGTCGATCATTGTGTTTGTGGTTTCGTTGGAATTCATTTCACCGCAACCTTGGACGTCGACGCGCCGTACAAACCAACCGACGAGCGGCAACTGAGCGAGCGAGCACCGACCTTGAGTATATATACAGCGCGACGGCGCATGCACTGTCAGCTGTTGAATGTTCTCGAAGGAGAAGCGCGCGCGCGACACAGATGTCGACGGCGCGACGGCGCATGCGCTGTCAGCTGTCGAATGTTCTCGAAGGAGAAGCGTGCGCGGCACAGATGGTGGGCGACGGCGCGACGGCGCATGCGCGCGCGTCAGCTGTCGAATGTTCGAGAAGCGGTGCGGACGGCGCGGACGGCGCACTACAAGGCGCGAGTATAAGATGCTTCCGCATCTAAAATAACAGCATTGTTTGACCAGTAGCACTGCAAGCATCTTTTTTTTAACAGCTGCTTTCCAGAAGTGGTGTAGTCAGGGGGAAAATAGAAGTTCAGATCTCCGAACAGAAAACATTTTCCTCAATGAGGGTAACACTAACACTAGAGTCAAGTATGTGTATTTACGCTGTTATCGACGAATAAATTGCCTTAAGTAAAGAAGCATTGATGCAATAGGCACTCCCAATGGACAACAAATATTCTGTAGAGGTAGAATTCTACCTAGATATGATTGTAATTATTTGGGCTTAGCGTGTCAAAACAATTATAGGTTATGAGAGACGTCATGGTGACGCGTATTGGATCTTCCATACATCTGGTGTATGTTAACGTGCAATGAGGTCACATATTACATGGACCTTATGCGTTTCTCATTCATAGAAATCTGGCCGCCATGCTGGGGACCAAAGCCGAGAACCGCGTGTCAGCCGGAGAGCACCGTAAAAACTGTACTACTGAGAAACTGCGGAATACACTATAGTACCTCAACAAAACCGCCTTCAACTGAAGTTCTGCCTAAAAATGAATAAATTGTAGTCTGAAGGATAAATTTAACATTACCATAATAAGTTGAAGCAAGCAAACATTAGCGTTTAAGACCAGCTAAAGAATGAAAAGTAAAGACGATGTGGAGTGTGCTTACATTTGAAAAAGTCACTAAAATAGTCACTGGAAAGCGTGCTTTATCACCATGTGCAGTAAACGCACTCACTTGTTTACATTGAGAGCTTGTAATAAACACTCTTAAAATTCAGGCCTATCTTAGGGAAGTATCTGTAATAAAAAGACCCTATTCAAGGACTAATGGAAAGTAAACTTAAAAGAGAGAAAAACCTGTAAAACCTCATCAATAAATAGATAAATCAGTGTTAACGAAGAGAAAGTAGCAATTTTCGTCTAGCATTGATACCTGATTTCTTGTACTTCTGGCCTTGCGTAATTTTCTTACACACGTTGGTTTCTAGTAGCTACAGTGCCTGGTTGGCGACACGTAGACTGCAGCCTGGAATTCCAGCGGTGGCAGCCGTACTTGAATAGCATCAAAACACTAAACAACTATGTGCTTAGATTTGACTTAGTTTTTAAAAAGACCTCTTGGTGAAGCATATCTGCAAAGCCCTCCACTACGGTGTAATTCTTTGGTGTATTGTGTGTTTGCGACATAAAAACCCAAAGATTAACAGCACATTTTTGCTGTCTTTTTTACAATTTTTATGTTTCCATAGCTCACATGGTCATACTTATTGTCAGTGCTTATTTCTTCATATTTTATTTTGTTTTCGTAGCCTGTTTTTCTTATATTCAAATAGAAAATCGCCAATCATACATAATCTCATGTGAACAAAGCATGCAATAAGGACGGTTAAAGAAGAAGCGTTAGTATAAGAACACATGCATTTCAGCACAACGTGCATGAAAAAAAAAACGTAAGAACTTCCGCTCTGAAAAAAATTAACAAAAGTGTACACTCCCCCTTTTTCTGCATGTTTATTTTTCTAGCTTCGTTCAGTGCTTTCTTTCACCTTCAAGATGAATATACATTGCCCTTTTAACAGCAGAAACGCTTCTATACTTGGTAAATATTTGCCCGCAAGGCCCGGAAGTGGTGCTCCTGTAGGCGACAATGACAAATAAACGCCTTGCACCTCGCTTCCCGTATCCTCAGTAAATGGACAACAAATCCTGACCTTACTTCCTTCAGCAGTATATAAAAGCCTTACTCGACAAAGTTGAGAGCCATTCTTTACGAGTTCCTGGCTTGATAAGCTTGTCATTTAAAGCAACGTCCTCGGGCGTTTGAGCCGTCTTAGCTACGAGCTCAGCAAAGGCCACTTGTCGTTCCTCTACACTCTGACTTTCGTAGCCTCTAAGGAAATATAGGCTATTGACTCAACGTCCATCATATTTTTGGCTGTTGTCCAGTGGTCATTATGATGGACGTTGTCACTGTGTGTCCTTCTTGACGCCCGTCTCACCAACATTCTGCAATACATAATGGTCCTTCTGCATAGAACTGTTTCTCATAGATTTTCTGGAGCAGTTTATTTTGAATTGTGTAATTGTGTTCTGGTGCTATGGCCATGGTCAAGATGAAGCAAGCAATGCATACTGGTTACCCTGATTTTTCTGATGACAATTTCTTAAACATTCTATAGCACTTGCATGGTTTAAGCGTTCTTCGAATAAGTGCGAGTAAGCCAGAGTGCATGTTTCCTTTGTTGCAAGTTAACTCCAAGCATTGCTTTAACATTCATACGAACGGGCTTTTATAGAATGTCAATCGGTGACGACACTGAAAATCGCAGAGCAATCTCGGTGAATGTTATAGCTTTGAAAATTACTTCAACTTCTTCGGCGATAGGTTTCAACAAATTTCTATACTTTTGTACCGTAAGAAGTGTATATCAACGAAATAAATCTATTGCGAAATATCAATATCTAGCCGAGATATTTCTCGGTATACCACCAAAGCAGAGCTTACTTTCGAAGAAACATGAACCACTCGTGTGGGTATATGATTTTGTCTATTGATAAATATTTGATTATTTCAACAAATATCACTTAAATTACACAAACGTATTACTGTTACTTTAGTTACAGCAATGCTCAGTCCAAGCACTAGTTACGATATATACGCACGTTATGATTTTTTGCTGAGCAAGTTGATATGATGCAAGAGTGTGAAGACAAAAGTCAAAGCAAAAAGAAGGCAAAGTAAGCACAAAACTTGATTGTTTTTTATATTAGGCGCATGCCTGGTTATATTTTTCAGTTACGTAATGATTATAACTGCTGCTTAGTCCCTCTGCTATTACACTGTCATTCGATAGGGATATGTGAGCTTGGTGGTAGTACAAAGTTCTTTTACTTCCACTCTTAGATTGCAATTTCAATTTTTTTTATTACAATAATTACTTCTAGCTAAAAAATGCTGACATGAATAAACCTATTATACCTCCTCACAGGTGCGATGCCCAAACTGCTGCAATAGGCTTCTTTTGTTCAGCTTTTTGCTTACATCTTCGAACCGACTCCATACAGAGTGTTCACGTCACTTCCTAAGTCTCTCTGAGCTCTTACGAAGTTCGCATGATACAGTGAACTCCAAACTGTGCAGACATCACTTAGCGAATATTTTACATAACGAGTTTTTAGATAATGTTCACCAATTTCCTACACCGTCTATGCAAGAATCTTTCAGGTAAACAAATTTAGAATAGTGGGTATTTCCATGAGTGCTTTGAAGTTAAAACAAGTAAGAGTATTCGGTAATGTGAGTGACGCAATGATCCTTTAAGACGCCATGATGTACAATTATACACAGAAATAAAATAAATGAGACTTAAAATGGGCAATGCCTTTGCATCAACTGAGCGCCGAGCAGTGACTGGAAAGAACGTTGCATTAAACCACCATATCTAATCGAGGTTTGCAAACAGTGACGCAGTCAGTGCACGCTTGTTAAGGGGGATGACTACCTTATCAGGGAAAGTTCTTTAGCGTTTACTGTAGTATACATAACAAAACATACAAATTATTGTGTACTTTAGTGGAACTTAGGATGCAAATACTAATTCCCGCACAAAAGACTCTGAATGTTTTGTTGGATGATCTCCACGAGTAATGCATTTCACATATCGTCCAAGGTATATATAAATAAATGACGTATAAATTACGGGTGAAAACTCAATCATTGCTCCACAAACGTCGACGTAGTTTAGAACTGTGTCAGTACAAAAGTGGTTGTTTGTTCAAGGTTTGTCCGAGCAGATGCCAACGCTGTCGGTTCATGCTTGCTTGCCTCATGCATTTTAAAACATAAGCTTCTAATTATTACATTTAGCACACCACTTGTTGTAAACATGGTTCAGATAAAATTGTACGTAAATACCTCTCTTCACCGCGTCGTACACGTCGACACCGCTTGCTCTTAGCCGAGAATATTAGGCACATCAATGTTCTACCCGGACACATAAAAAAATAGAAGCCAAAACACAACATTTCAAAGACAAGACAAATATTGACATTGCGGGAACGATGCAAATAGGGAAAAGCACTCGTGCGAAGCAAGTCACCGCGAACTGGATACCACCTTAGTGATGACACGATACAAAGAGCTGACCATGCGTCTAGGTGACACGAGCTTTGTCTTTGTTTTGTCAAGCCTTGTTCCAACAAAGGCGCTGACACTCAGGTCATGTCAAATAAATTAGGGCCGGGGTAATTTTCTCTGAATGCCCTTCCTTGGGTCTCTTCAAAGGCGTCATTTTTTCAACTCCTTTAATGTGAAACCTGGGAAAGGGTGAATTATGCACTAGGCCATTGTGTAAGTTACGAACGCTTTAGGTGGGAGCACTTCACGGTTTTTTTACGGGACGCGGTTGACCAAATAATGTAACAAAGATGCGCGTCCATTGGACCTCTGCCGGCAGCGCACCTATCGAGCAGCCATCGCAACTTAAAAACACAAAACTTTCACGCACCGTTGCTATAACAACTGGTAAGGCTGGTGGCAACGCCGGCGTTCCGAAAGCGTCGCGCTTTTCACTCACAAAAAACAAGTCATTCTGCCGCTTCAGCAGCTAGCATGCCTTTGGCGCGTTTGATGAAATATTAATTGGCGTTTCATCATTCCCGTTTGTGAAATGATGTTGTGATGTGGTGAGCAGCCATGAATGAAATCTGCTGAAAGTAGAAGCGCACATAGAGAGGTAATATGGGAAGAAAGTGCTACGTTAGTGGTTGCCGGTAAGATTAGTCTACGTGCCAAGAAAATGTAAAATTATTCAATGTTCATTTTAATCTTGAATGCCTCAAAGCATAGACTCAAGCGGTTTGCAGGAAGAACCGTCTGCTCAGCAGAAAGGATGCGGTCTGCACCAAACGCTTCACAGATGAAATGATTTGTCGTCAATGTGAATAAATTTTTTTCGCTGCGCAACCATTTGTTTATAGTTTAGGCAGCAAAATGATGTGTGCAATGAATAGCGTTTTTTTTTGCTGTTCCAGACGTAGTGAGCGTTTTTTTTCTCTTACTGCATTATGTTGTGCATTCACTGCTTTTTCTGAACAAGTTTTTAGTGGTATTCCTAAAAAGCTCCGATGATTGTTGAATGCCGAAAAAAAAAGTACTGTAATCGTATTACCGTACACGGTAAGAAGGGATGCTAAAATCATCGAGAAGATAGGCGTGGGGTCCCCGTAAATTTGTCTCCCAGCTGGTAATCACATGGTCGTAAACATTTCGCCGTATAATAATCATTAGAGCAGCGAATATACAATGGCACAAAACCGGATGGTGTCTATGTAATGCACGCCAACAAATTTTTCAAGGTATCCAAATCGTTGCTTCTCTTTTTACGAGCAGTCACCTGGTCTTATTGAAGTTCTGCTTTGCTCGTCATCAAAATAATTTGTGCCCCCCCCCCCCCGTGGCTCACACGCTTCGCAGAACCACCTTGCCGATACTAGTGCCCCACTAACGATCAGCGACTGCACAAAAACTAGCGAATTTAAATAAAGAACCACTTTATACAAAATTTTGCAAAGCATGTTAGTTATTTGCGTATCTCTTAAGCCCCAAGAAGTATTAGGTTTATAGGACGTGCGAGATCCACTTCAAATATCGGCACGCGTTTCACAGAGAGGCATGTCGATCGTGCTCTCCACGTGACTCAAACCCCCGTCATGCTTGCAGACAACAGTCATCAATTTTCACTGTTTGGCACGATCAACGCTCATGTGCCACTTAACTCAAATTTTCCTCAAAGGACCGGTTGTTATAGCAATGCCTCTGGAATGCTGCCGGCAGAGGCCTCACTGACGCGCGTCGCTGTTACTTTATCTGGTTGATCGCTTTCCTCGAGGGTCCCCAACTGAGGGGTTTGTATCTTACACCATGCACAGGGCGCATTTGTTTCCGCCTGTAGAACTACTGATGCACTGACGCACCTTCACTTCACAGGTGTGTTTTAAAAAGTGGCGTTTCAAATACGTGACCTCTCTGTGCAGATGCACACTTGTGTCTCCAGTTTCAGATAAAAAAAAAGAAACTTCAGTCCCTCGTAAAAGTAGTTGGGGATTATGACAGAACTCCTCAGTCATACTTAACTCTTCAGGCAGTAACCACGAACCTTTCACTCGTTATATGCATAATGTAGACTAGCGATGCGCTGTGAGATTAACTCTGTTTTTGTGGCACTGACCCAGTTATGAAGGATCGTGTTGACGGCATTGCGCGCTGACGGTGTGAGACGCCGACAATCAAAGAACTAAATGGGTGACTGCTAGCTGGGTTCATCGTGAACCTTAATGGGTGTGGCCTCTACAATGCATATATAGGTTGCTGTATGCACTGAGAGAAAAGCCGAAATATTGAAAAGAACTCTAAACTGCCTTCAGGCACAGTGATGACTGTTCTTGTGTGATGCGCATCTAGGTTTGTCCGAGCCCAATAAACTACCTGAGATTTGAGAATTACAATGAATTATAAGAAAAACAGTGCAAGTGGTGAAAGGTCGACAATGTTTAGTGCAATTCATGTCGCCATTCAATGAAAA
This sequence comes from Rhipicephalus annulatus, assembly GCA_013436015.1. Taxonomy (NCBI): domain Eukaryota; kingdom Metazoa; phylum Arthropoda; class Arachnida; order Ixodida; family Ixodidae; genus Rhipicephalus; species Rhipicephalus annulatus. Next base: position 1,468,711 of record WOVY01009408.1, on the reverse strand, counting down.
GCAGCCCAGACTGCCAAAAGGCTTGCCATGAACAAGCAGGCTGCCACTATAACCACCAGGGGGTGGTCGCAGAGTACCCGCTTTGAAGCTTTGAGGTCACCGAGAGAATACTGTATCCGCCATGAATGCCCGGAAGAGGTATGCAACCTATACCATATTCACCATAACCTCAAAAATATTAGGGTGCTCAAGTAAATATTAGCGCCGTTTTTAAGGCTGCAAACAAGCTGGAAAAATGTGCCGGCTGATCAGCTCAACTGCTCGCAAAGCACACGGCTGCGACAAAACTCAGAAAACAAGTAATGTGCACTACAACCAGCTACCCCTGTCATTAGGGAAATTCTACGTGGAGCAGACGGGGCAGTGCCTCAGAGACAGGCTTAGAGAGCACGAAAACAATGTTAAAAACGGAGGCTTGTATTCTCGTATTGCTGCGTTGCTGCGCGGGTGTGTTCGCTTGTTCTTTGTAAGTGCTGGGTAATACTCATGCACGAGATTCGTAAGGGACGGCTTCATGCCCTCCCATAATAGAGTACCAAGTACCCTGAATCGTACACCACTTTTTCTAAACACGCAAAGATAAAACTACGCGGTTAATCAAAGAATTACCAACAGTGAATTAGCTATGTTGAGAATGTGTCAGCGCGCCTTCATTGTCATTATTGAGAATGGGATATTTATTCTTTCATGCCACCGCAGTTGCGCATTCCTGCAAGTCCGACATTTCGTGCATATGTTCAGTGATCAGGCTTTCAATAAATAATTGTTGAAAGTTCGTGCTTGTGTGTGTTCTCCCTGTCCTGTACTCGTCATTTGACTGCCGCGCCTAAATTTATGAACATGTTACCCCAACAAGGCCGGCAACCCACGCTAACGAAGTTGTGAAAAGTAGCCTGCGAGATTTCATTGCCTGCAGCCATAGAATAACTCATGAGAATCTTTTAGGCTACCGAAAAGCAAGCTTTTGTCCAAAGGACCAACGCATAACAGGTTGGTTATAGAGGCTTGAAGAGTTCAATAAAAATGAGTTTTTACATACTGAAGAATTACCAAAAGCTCCTAAAAAAGAAAAGTATGAAATAACAAACACCTTCTTTATATCTATTCTTTGGTAGAAAAAAATATCGCCTCCAATACTTTTACTTCAGAGGCAAAAACGTTTGCTGTCTCCAACTGACTGGTCATTGTGTAAAAAAATATTGCCATGAATACTGCGGAGAAAAGTCTTGCGCGTGTAAACATAAAGAGCATGTGCATTTAAATGAACCGATTTTATGGGCATAAACGTCCACATAAAGAAATAGAATGTGAAAGGTGCGAATTTTTCCAACAGATATTTTTTTCAGCCATTCAGTGAGCTACTTGATCCCTACCTTCTTCGGCTACAGAAGTTCATATTCCTTCAACCTTTCCAAACATCTAGTGGTTCCATTATATTTTTACTTTAGCGTGTTTTACAATGAATGCAGAGCCACAGCGCTAAACCTGCCAAAATAAGCACCACCTCTCCATATGCAGACGTCACCTTAGTTCGCTCTCATGCCGGATGCTTTGCAGGCGCTACAATGACAAAAGTAAAGATAAATAGTTGAGGCTGCCCTTTTGACTGCATGCAACACTTTCTTTGTAGGCAGCTTTTCCTAATGCATAAATAAGATGACGCGTTCCCATAGAGAGTAAGAGGAAAATCCCACCAGAGTTAATAACCCTGCGCTGTCAGCACGGACCGCTAGAATGCGCAAGAAGCTGTATGATGACGCGACAGCCTTGTGGTTTCTGGCGCACATTTATATTCATTCCTCATGGTTGGGAAACCAAAAAAAACGGGGTAGCATGGTCTAAGGATCGCGAGTCCAGTATTACACATTGCAATTCAGATATTTCGCCGAGTATGCTATTGCACGGCGTCGTGGCTGCGAAAGCAATGCGTTCATTTTCTTGTTATAGCGGGTGTGGTGGTCCAGCTATCTTTCATTCTCGCATTCATTTGTAGACGGTGGGATGACCTAAGGTACAATACCCACGCTGGCTTGAAACATAATCGCCTCTTGCGGAAAAATCGCATGAAACGACTTTTTTTTGTCGGAAGCGAAACAGTGGCTGCTATGCATGAAGCTGTATTTTTATAAAGATATATTTGAACTAAGTTGCATATTTTGAGAAATACATTGCAACCATCTATCCATACCCGCCACGCGTCCATACTTTGACATTGCTATCTATTATATTATTGCGCGTAGCTGCGAATACTAGACTATAAATCATTCCACACTCACTGACTGATTATTTCCCGCACCTCGTACAATGGTTCATTAACAGTGCAATGCAAGAAGTCATAAAGCCAGACGTGTAATCGCAAAACTTACAGCGTGAAAAAGTAGACACAACATTGCAATTAAAACAAATGTTTTGCTGCTGTGGTTGTCCAGGAATTCATTCATTACAGAAAAAAGAACTTTTAGAATGCAAGACAAGAATATTTACTAAGTATTGCTTCGAGGCGAGGAACGTGAGACACAACAATGCAATTAAAACAAGTGTGTTGCTGCTCTGGCTGTCCAGGAATTCATTCATTACAGAAAAAATATCTTTAAGAATGCAAGACTAGAATATTTACAAGGTATTGCTTCGAGGCGTGGAAAGTGAGACACAACAATGCAATTAAAACAAATGTGTTGCTGATCTGGCTGTCCAAGAATTCATTTTATTACAAAAAAAAGATCTTTAAGACTGCTAGACTAGAATATTTGCCAAGTATTGTTTCGAGCGTAGAAGCAAAACAGCTAGGGCCTTCATTTGCTGCCTATTCTCTGTCTGCCACTTGTGTACGTCTTTTGTAGCGCTAAAATGACCATGTTATGCATCCACTAGCACTATCATTGCATCACGCTGAAAATTCTACGGATGAGTTACATAGCTAAATTTTTATTAGACTTCCTTGCCATGGCAGTTTTATACGTCTCCAAACTGCTATAGTATTCATGCTTCAGCATGATGCGAAGCGCTGATTCTGTTAGGGTGCTCGAGTTTTCTGGAGGTAAATGAACCTGCAGCTTTTATTACGAGTGCTAAAACATGTCGATCACACAGCCGCCATGCACTCAAGCTGTCACTGTCGTTATGTGGTCTTAGCGCAGCCAACCTAAAAAAAATCTTCCGCTCGTCAATATGTTACCATGAAACTTGGAAAGACAATCCAGAAGTACCGAATATATGAAAGCCATTATATAAGCTCTTGCACTTACTGAGTCTACCCAATTCTTCACAGAGGCATGTTGAACTGATTACCTGCGGAACATTAGTTAGAAAAACCGCTAGACTACTCAAATGCGTGTTAAAGATATACGAGCATATTCTATATTTACATACAGTTGTGGCACGTAGGTCGTTCAATTGCAATTACCAGTTTGTACAAAAATCACATTTAAATATCTTCAGCATACATCTAAAGAACAAGCCAAAATTATGCTATTTAACACGCAATCCTAATCACACTATACTGTTTTTAAGGCGTTATTTTGTAAAAGTTGAACACCCAATCGTTTTTCCACAAATTCCAGCCAGATCTTTTTTTTATTGACGCACATCGTTGGCAGAAGCCCAGACTGAATTGAGTAGCTCGGTTGAGTTCTCAGCGGGGAAAATTAACTTGGTTAAAAAAGGCTATCATATCTTCTTCTCCTGCGCTGCTAATAAAACTACATTTCAAAGCAGACGAGACGATGCCGATGTTTTCAAAAGTAGGTTAATTAGTTAAAGCATAAAAGCATTGTTTTATGCCATGGCCCAGTAATGGGCTTCTACAGCCCCACTGGATCGGTGAAAGATCAGTGAAGACATGAAGCGATAGCCAAAAACAAGTACTCGTCAAAGCATACGAAGAATTATGTGGCGAAATTTAACGCTGCAGGAACTGACAAAACCGAGATAAGCGACTGCATCAGCGAAAATGTTTTACCATTATCGGCATAAGAGAAAGCTTGTAGCTTGTATCGCGGGTGCAGTTCACATTGGTTGTTATAATAAACTTGTTCTAATCCCAAGTGTCTCCTTTTTGTATTCATAGAGCAGTTTAAAAATAGTATACTACTAAATGGTGCGTTATCAAATGATGAATTGTCCAACTTTGTCGCAGAGTGACACACAGTGGTTTTCCTGAAATGCAGCATGTTTACTATTTTGTAGTCGTCAACTTATTTCGCTGTATTCGCTTTCCTCGTGTGCCCTGTTCTGTTCAGCTCTAACTGTTTTGCTGTGGAGATGTTGAGGTTCATATTGCCTCAGCTACTACATATCAATAAGTTTTGCAGTGCGAGAGAGAGAAGTAAAGGTTTATTTAGAAACAGTGTTCCGAGCGAGGCCGGGTGTACCCTAAGGTGGGAGGGTTCCCTAGTCCAGGAACCCTCTGGCTTCAACTGTCCTCTCTGCCCTGGGGACAAATTGTCGCTGGTCTTCCAGATCCTTGAGGACGAGCTTGGCCTCCCACGTTTTCATTAAATCGAAAAAAATTTAATTAAGATTGAATAGTACGCAATAATGAACAAACAAAAACATAACAGCACACTGAAACGAGTTGCAATATGCCAATGTACACTTTGCTTGCAGCAGTTCACACAGTCATATATTCACACGCACAGCTTTATTTTCTATGATCAGTATATGCACGAACACACCATTTCATATATATCAATCCCTGGCTGCCTGTCAGAGGCGCTTATCTAGCCCGGTCTCTATTAAGCGGTCTGTCAGGAAAATGTTCACCTTTTTCCGAAGATGCATCTCAGGCTATGGTCTGAGTAATTTCTTTAACTTGAGGGGTCCTCCGTCCAAACTTCCTATTTTGTTCTTTAGTTTTTCTCTTTCATTCGCGTATTGGACGCACTCCTAAATAATATGGCGAACATTTGCTGTAGTGCTCATTCTCGAATCAAAAAAACGAGTATGAAGGCTTTTTACTTGTACAATTTATTTCATGGCAGTGTTTACAAAAATCACGAAATCGCAGCATGATTCACGATCACTATTCAGCTTACAAGATGTCCTAATGGCAGTGTTCCCGCTGAGATACATTGAGACGTGCGCTAAGCCTTCGCGGAAGAAACGCAGAAGTCAACGAAGATGTCAATAAAGAGCAAGTTAACTCCACATAAGGTACCAGACACTCTCGAGCTCATGTGAAAAAAAAAAGATGGCAAAGGTGATACAAATACAGGAAAATGTCCCACCACACATTCGATCACGCTTCTACACCTCAGTGTACATGGTTGTTTTTTCTTTCTTCTTTTTGCTTCGGGTGTGATGTTTACTCCGTTTGCTCATACCTCAGCGCCGTTCCTGTCAAAATACCGAGATTACTCTGCCAGAGTCAGACACTGTCCAGTAAGGTGGCGAAGCTATCGGCATGCTTCTCAGAAGGAAGCTCAATTCAGCCACACGCCAGCACCGCATTCCAGGGCCTGCCTCCAATGACACTTGGTGGCAGTGGTTTTCCTTTAGCGCCTGTTATTTTATTTTGCAGTCGACTGAAGACAGTGGAATTCAATAAAGACATGGCATGGAAACCTAACCAACTCGTGTGCATGGAGAGCCAGTAAGTGCGACAGCGGGACGTCGAAGAAAATCTACAAAGACACAGCGCTACTTTCGAATGATAGTATATTTTCGCTGGTACCAGGAAATATATACGGAGGGAGCGAAATACTAGAAAAAGCAGAAGAACTTTCAGTGGGTCATATCTTTGAGTTTAGAAGGGCAAAAAGTACTATCACGAGGTAGCTTTTTGTTTCTATCTCGTTATACGAAAACTTTGCTATTAGTGCTTCAGAGTAGTTATACAACCACAATTCTTGAGCTTACCTGCCTTGAATATGTTTGAGGCTCTTTAAACTGAAATTCGCAGAGTGGACAGAGCTTTATTTTTTTCTGGCCTGCTCTGCGTCACAACAGTGCGCAATGGGTTTATTTCTTTTCGCATGTGCGCTGTATGCATTAATTCGTTGTATCAGACATCATTTGTAACTGTGGTTACAAATGAATAAAGGAGCACCCATTCAGACGTGATCACCTTCTTCGAAACGAGTTCGGACTGGCTCTTTACTACAGCACTGCCAGCAACAAAGAAATATTGCATTGAGTCATCACTTTTTGCCATCTCGAGAAGAAGGAAGAAGCTGTCAATATGTCACTTCTCTGCTATGAAACAATAAAACATGTGTACTCAAATACAGCCTAACGATACAATTTACCTGTGTACACCGATCCTGGTTCTTCTCTATTCTTGTCAACATTAACTTAGCCGCGCTAGGCATGTTCATTTTGGTATTAATGGCGTTTAGAAAACAAAAACAACACATAAACGTATTTGATCATTGTAATAAATTACAATGACACGGGATAGTCCCTTTATGAATTTATAGGTTCACACTTCTTATACTAATACTACGAATGTTATAGTACATTCAACTACGACAATGTCAACAACTTGCCCGCCGCAGTACCCGAAAGCACAGTTTTCTACCTGCCCTATAACGTGAGCTGCAGATACAAATCAAGTTCAATGTCCAAAATAAATGAATGATGAAGATAGAAACCATAGTAGTTGTAAAAAAAGCAGCAAATGTATTAACTTTTCAAAATATTGTCTAAACGGCATGAACTTCGAATTTTTAGTTTCTTTCAATCTATGTTGCCTAGCTTGCCTTCAACAAAAGCGCACAGCACATTCTACAGTACCACGGCGTACCTCTACAAAAATTCTTCAAATATTTCGTTCACTGAGTTTTGGTTTCTTGAAAGTTTCCAAAATTTTAAATCAATGAGAAGTCTTCAAAAAAGAACCAGGAGGTAGATGCCGAGGCTGCCTATCTTAATAGGCAGGTATCACTTGAACTGATTGTGATGGCCTATTACATTCGGCGGCTCTCCTGAAACTACGAGCTCAAGATTAAAATCCGGGAGAAATCGTATTATAAGTTTTCAAAACACATTACTTTCTTCCGCATTTATGCGTGTTTTCGTGTGCAGGTTTTTTTCGACAACGTGTTCCTGCTTTGAAGGATCCGTGGAAAAATAAATTTGAACTTCAGCGCAGCCCTCGTGATCCCTTACATGATGCCTTTCACTTCTTGACACGTGAAACCTTAATTAAAGCTAGCCTGATATGGTCCTAAGCATGCGTCAGAGGAAACTCAAAGCTTACGCTGTCCTCCATCACCTCCAGGACATGTCACTATTTGGTCTCGCTGCTTTTCTCTTGCGATGCTCCTCACAATTAATTTTTCTGCTAGCAGTGCGAAAAGCATAGTGTTCGAAAATGCTGAGCGCACCGTCAAATGCAGTTTCGATAAAGGTCGTACTGATCCCGCAATAAGGCAGAATCAATTCATATGAAACAGACATGAAAATGTCATCAAATAAACATCGTTAAATGCCTAGGTTTATTTCGCTCTTCCACATGCTTTTTTATTTAGGCTGCTGCATAATTATGTGCACAAACGCGCGAGATCTGCTATACGTAAACGCGAAATACTACACGTGCCTGTCTTTCACTTGATAATAATACTGCGTTGTGCGAAGCTTCATATCTACAAGAAAGAGAGAGAGATATAGAAATGAAAAATTGGTCTCGTATCTGCATGTTACACTGCAAATGTCATCGAAAGACGATAGTAATACGTCTGGAGAGAGTGAACAAAACTTTTGTTTCATGTTCTTCACAAGATAATCGGTGAATGGTATTTTGGAGGTATTAATACCTCCAGAATACCTGAGGCAGCAAGCGTGCCGCGGAGGCGAACGAAAGCATCAAGTCACGTCACACGTGTGCCATGAGCGCTATCTGGCAGTTATAGGAAAACGAAGCGCGCAGCGTACGCGCCCGTCTCGGAGGTGACAAGGTGTAAAACGCAAGGCGACGGATAGGTGCCACCACCGCGTCGTCTTAGCAAAGCGTTGGAAACACGTGCCTCTTCGTGCAGCGTTGCATGGTCAGCGCAGCGTGATAAACGCTGTGGTTCTTAGAAATACTTATGCATGCCTTTTCTAGTAAAAGACACAAATACAGAATATTGACGTGTTGTTATGGTGCCTCGGATATGCGCAGTAATTGTTTTTAATTGACAATCGCACAAGTATGAACGCTTATTCTTGAGCAATATTGGTGTGCGCTGTGGATGGGGTCGGCCGTTTAGGGTATCGTGTGACCACTCTGGTGCGTTTTAGGGTACCACTAAGGGCTCACAAGCAGACAATTGTACAGACAGACAGACCAAAATTTTTTATTGAAGGTCTCCAAAAAAGACTATCGTATTTAATGAAAGCAAGAGACAGGGAGGTTACCCTAGAAGAACTGGTTGCTTCCCTGAACAGGGGTGGGGAATTTCTACAAGAAGCACGGCGAAAACTCCTGCTACCTTTGGCTTAAGTTTGACGAAGAGCTAAATAGGCAATAACCTAAATATACACTAGAAAGTGTACATGACCGGGACTGCTTTTCACTGTCTACTTTTTTGGAACATGTTTTGGGCAATGAGACTTTTGCAAGCATACATCGATTGTAACTGATTGATGTGAAATGAAAAGTGTTACGTTTCCCGAGGTATAAGTGTGCCTAAATTTAAAATACGAAAGTGATCTTTATATACGTGAAAGCCAAAAGAAGTTTGACGTAAACATGAATAGCCTAACCACGAAAACTCGGCAAATTACACAAGGATTGAAAAATTATGTCGAAATATTTGAAAGTTTGAAAACATTGGCAATCAATTCAATCAAAAGCAAAACCGAGGTTGTGAACCATCAAATATATGATGGTTCACAATATCACCGACCACTATCAAAGTAGAATTTACTCATGCTGTCAAGGTTTACTATTTCAATAGCAATTGAATATACACTCTGGGCTGTATTTTGCCGCCAGCGTCGGCGACTGCCGTCATTCACTATAGATATATATCATATTCACACGAGGTGAATGATGACGACTGGGGTGAAGCGCACAGATAAATGGACACACGGGCGGATACACGGACGCACGTAAGCACGTACGGACGTTTTGCTCAACTTGTTATCATTCACTCCACGAATATGCTGTGACACCGTTTCTATTGACATGCAATGCATTGCAACTGGCTACTACGACGAATACGCCGACACGGGACATACGACTCATAGAGTAAGGAGCTTCGACCCCAAAAGAGAATAACTCGCTACATGCCATTTCATCAAACTGGAAACCTTATTAAAAACAAGTCACAGCAAATGTACCGAGTGAATGATGATGAATGATGCGAAGCGTTCGCCCGTCCGTTCGCGCCTCCGTCCATCCGTTCATTCTTGCGTCTGTCCGTCCGTTCATTAGTCTGCTCGTGCGTCTGTCCATCCGTCTGTTCGTGCGTTCATCTGTCCATTCATTCTTCCGTCCGCCCGTTCATACATGCGTGCATAAGTCTATGCGTCCGTCCATCCGTGCGTACATCGCTGCGTTCGTTCATACGTCCGTCCGTTCGTGCGTCCATCCATGTGACCATCCGTGCGTCGAGCCGTGAATTCGTGCGTGTGTCTATCACTGCATCCGTACATGCGTCAAACAGACAAACAGACGACGGACGGATGCGGCCATCGGATTATTCACGGCCTTCTGATAAATCCCTTCAAAGCTTCATCCCACTTATCAACATTCACTCCGTGGATATGCTGCGAGGTGGTTACTACATGCATGCATACATGCAGGTGACGATCGACCCGCGACTAAGGAGCATCGCTCCTAAATATTCCCAGCATATCAAGGGGGGATCCGTGATGACTGGGGTGAAGCCTCCGTCCACCCGTTAACCCGTGCACGCGTCCATGCGTTCCATCGCGTTCGAGAATGCAGATGGCGTGCGGATAACACCGATGAGATGCCAGCCAAAAAAGCGCGAGTGCAAGCATCTGCAATGCACCCCCCGCTGTGCTTTGTCCATGTCCCATCAAAGAAACGCTACGTACGGCGACTATACAACTGACTTGGAGAGGCGCTCGTTCTCTGCGCACCCAGGCACAGTCCGCGCAGCAGCCAATCGGAGAGTAGCAGTAGAGTACCATGTAGAATCTCCTCAGTAAACGGCAGTTTGTAAGTACTTCTATGAGCCAGCACCGTCTATCATACCGTTCGGGATTTAGTGTTTTATTTTCTTTCTCCTCTCTTCTCCCCTCGATTACGCGTGACGCATGACAAGGTTATACTAAGAGGAGCTTCGCCCCTAAAAGACTACGATGCGCGGAATCAAACGCCCAACCTCTGGTTTGTGAGTGTGTGACGTTAGCTACTGACCCACGAAGAAGCACCTCCTTTATTATTTTAACGGCAAACAATGTACATATATCTACCACTTACCACTGGCGATGCCGATATTTGGGAAACTATTGTGTTGTCAGCATACTAGCGAGATCGCGCAATGAGCTCGCGCCGCCACATTGGCACGACGCAGCGGCACACGCTGATGCGTTCGTCTCGTACGCCTGCTTTGATACGTAGAGGGGGGGAGGGAGTGTTGACGCTCACGCATGCGCGCGGTTACCTCGCGGTAGGGACAGTCGTACGTCTTGGCTTTCCACTGAATCAATTCGTTTGAAGTTACCAGGCACGCAAAGGTCACTGCACTCGCTGCACTGTCTTCGTTCGAGAAAAACGCATGCTTTTTAGACACAGCAAAGGAACAAATGATAATCTCATTCCCATTTATCTCTAGCTGTGAATACGTTTCGTGCGGTATCTGTGCATGAGCGACGTGCGCGGGGCACCTTTACATCTGCTTGCCATTCATCGCTAGAAGTTCCAATTTGTTGCTATCGCATTCATTGCTTCACCTTTGCGGCAAAGCTTCGACATTTTTCAAACGCTGCCAAGCCTGTACGGCGTTGTATGTTTGAACACGGCCTCACTATATATATATATATATATATATATATATATATATATATATATATATATATATATATATATATATATATATCATCAGCCTGACTACGTCCTTTGCAGGACAAAGGCCTCTCCCATGTTCCGCCAGTTAACCCGGTCCTGTGCTTGCTGCTGCCAATTTATACCCGCAAACTTCTTAATCTCATCTGCCCACCTAACCTTCTGTCTCCCCCTAACCCGCTTCCCTTCTCTGGGAATCCAGTTAGTTACTCTTAATAACCAGCGGTTATCCTGTCTACGCGCTACATGCCCGGCCCATGTCCATTTGCTCTTCTTTATTTCAGCTATGATATCCTTAACCCCCGTTTGTTCTCTAATCCACTCTTCTCTCTTCTTGTCTCCTAAGGTTACACCTACCATTTTTCTTTCCATAGCTCGCTGCGTCGTCCTCAATTTAAGCTGAACTGTCTTTGTAAGTCTCCAGGTTTCTGCTCCGTAGCTAAGTACCGGCAAGATACAGCTGTTATATACCTACCTCTTGAGGGATAGTGGCAATCTACCTGTCATAATTTGAGAGTGCTTGCCGAATGTGCTCCACCCCATTCTTATTCTTCTAGTTACTTCAATCTCGTGGTTCGGCTCTGCGTTTATTACCTGCCCTAAGTAGACATAGTCTTTTACAACTTCAAGTTCACTATTACCTATCTCGAAGCGCTGCTCCTTTCCGAGGTTGTTGTACATTACTTTCGTTTTCTGCAGATTAGTTTTAAGACCCACCTTTCTGCTCTCCTTGTCTAACTCCGTAATCATGAGTTGCAATTCGTCTCCTGAGTTACTCAGCAATGCAATGTCATCGCTGAAGCACAGGTTAATAAGGTATTCTCCATTAACTCTTATCCCTAACTGTTCCCATTCTAGGCTTCTGAAAACCTCCTGTAAACACGCGGTAAATAGCATTGGGGAGATTGTGTCCCCCTGCCTTACACCCTTATTGATTGGTATTCTGTTGCTTTCTTCATGAAGCACTATGGTAGCAGTTGATCCCCTGTAGATTTCTTCCAGAATGTTTTTATATACTTCATCTACGCTCTGATTCCGCAGTGTCTGCATGACGGCTGATATTTCTACTGAATCAAACGCGTTTTCGTAATCTATGAAGGCTATGTATAGTGGTTGGTTATACTCTGAGCATTTCTCTATTACCTGATTGATAGTATGAATGTGGTCAATTGTGGAGTAGCCTGTTCGAAATCCTGATTGTTTTTTTGGTTGATTGAATTCTAATGTTTTCTTTACTGTGTTAGCAATTACCTTTGTAAATAGCCTGTATAGTACAGAGAAAGCTGATCAGCCTGTAATTCTTCAAGTCCTTGTCATCTCCTTTCTTATGTATTAAGATGATGTTAGCGTTCTTCCAAGACTCCGGGACTGTTCCCGTCAGGAGACACCTCGTAAACAGGGTGGCTAGTTTTTCTAACACAATCTGTCCTCCATCTTTCAGCAAATCTGATGCTACCTGATCATCACCAGCAGCTTTGCCTCTTTGCATGCTCTTCAAAGCTTTTATGACTTCTTATATCATTACTAGTGGGGTGTCATCTGGGTTACTGCTAGTTCTTATAGTATTAAGGTCGTGGTTGTTTCGGATACTGTACAGATCTCTGTAAAACTCCTCCGCTATTTTAACTATTCTATCCATATTGGTAGTTATTTTGCCCTCTTTGTTCCTTAGTGCATACATCCGACTTTTGCCTATCCCAAGTTTCCTCTTCACTGCTTTGACGCTTCCTCCGTTTTTCAGAGCATGTTCCATTCTCTCCATGTTATACCTTCTTACATCGCATACCTTCCGTCTATTAATCAATTTCGAAAGCTCTGCGAGTTCTATTTTGTCTGTTGTACTTGACACTTTCATGATTTGACGCTTCTTAATTAGGTTCTTCGTTTCCTGGGAAAGCTTGCCAGTGGCCTGTCTAACTACCCTGCCTCCAACTTCCACTGCACACTCCTTAATGATACTCGTCAGATTATCATTCATTGTATCTACGCTAAGGTTGGTTTCCTCACTAAGAGCCGAGTACCTGTTCTGCAGCGACACTCTGAATTCCTGTACTTTCCCTCTCAGTGCTAGCTCATTGATTTCTTCTTGCGTATCAGTTTCTGTCGTTCCTTCTTCAAGTCTAGGCGAAATCGAGACCGTACCATTCTATGGTCACTGCATCGTACCTTGCCAACCACTTTCGCATCCTGCGCGATGCCTGGGTGGGCACTCATTATAGAGTCTATTTCGTTCTTATTTTCGCCATTAGGGCTCCTCCATGTCCACTTGCGGTTTTCTCGTTTTCGGTAGAAGGTATTCAAAATCCGTAAATTATTGCGTTCTGCGAATTCTACTAGTAGCTCTCCTATGGCGTTTCTAGTACTGATGCCGTAATCTCCTACTGCCTGGTCTCCAGCCTGCTTCTTTCCTGTCTTTGCATTAAAGTCGCCCATCACTATATTATACTGTGTTTTTACCTTACTCATTGCCGATTCCCCGTCTTCATAGAAGCTTTCAACTGAAGCGTCATCATGGCTGGATGTAGGCGCGTAAGCCTGTACTACCTTCATTTTGTATCTTTTATTCAGTTTAATTACGATACCTACCACCCTTTCATAAATGCTATAGTATTCCTCTATGTTGCCAGCTATGTTTCTGTGAATTAGGAACCCCACTCCCAGTTCTCTTCTGTCAGCCAAGCCCGATAGCAAAGGACGTGCCCATTCTGTAGCACCGTAAAGACCTCATCTGTCCTCCTAACCTCACTGAGC